>JAPEVW010000029.1:0-262500 GCA_027921565.1 Artemia sinica | reverse complement strand
AATGGTGTAATCTTGCACCTTAATTTGGGAATACAGTCTTCCAGTAAAACTTGGCTAGATAGCCTGGCATGTGCTCTCCTGATCTCCTACTCTTGGGGATTGTTTCATGCATTGAATATCGTATACTTTCAATGTTTTCTGTGTGAGCACCAGTTACAGGATCCACAAAATTGTTCACTATGATTCACTGTCAGGTGCTGAAATCATTGATTGTTCAATTTATTATACACTCTCCAGCAATCCAAGATTATTGTTGTGGTGGGAAAAATCCATTTGCATATAATCTCAAGCAGTGCTTCTGCTGACCAATCTGGAAAAGGAATAATAAAGAATTTTCCTGAGATCCTCTCTATGTCTCCTAACACCCACTGCCCTTCAATGAAATGTCCTCTGTTATATTTTTTTCCAATTTTGGCTCTGTCAATATATACACTCATCCCTGGGCAACCCACTTTTTCACTGTACCACCCTACAAAGCCTAAACAAAATTTATGACAAAACTTTGCCAATCAGGGGCAGTGTGTTTAGTGATCCCAGTTTCATGTATCATAAATTCTTGTATTCTGAATCCTCTACCCACATCACAAAAAAATCCACATCATCTCTGTTATCTCTATTAAAGGAAGTTAAGTCTCTACACAAAGAGATTGTTGGTAATTGTATCTTTTTCTAGACAACTCTAAAATTTTAATAAATAAAAGTTCAAATAGGAATAAAATCCATTTAATAGACAGTGTTTCACAAACAGTGATAGAAATTCACAAACATACCATATATTTTGGTCACATATGCAGTGACCATCATCCATAGTTTTGCTACTGATGATGGTCACTGCACATGTGACCAAAATATCTGGTATTTTTGGTGAATTTCTATCACTGCTTCAGAAACACGGTCTATTAAAAGGATTTTATCCCTATTTGAACTTTTATTTATTGTCATGTTATTTATTGGCAGTGTGGTCTCCAAAATTATCTAAAATTTTAACGCTCAGTTTTTCTTTTTTACAGCAAAACAAATATTTTGCTTTATCAAAATAGCATTTATTTTTGCAATCTGGGCAAAAAACCTTATTGGACAGATCATTTGGTCAATAAAAAATTGCTATATGTCCCTCTTTGGTTGGATGTAGAACTCAAAAAGACATAACTTTATTGTCACACATACTACATAAATTTTTCACCAACAGCATGATTCAGTTTATTGACTGCTTGATGTAACTTTAATTTCACCCTGTTTTTTCTTTTAACAACAAATTGCTGAGCCACTTGCAGTGATTCTTGGAATGTCACTCACTTTCAAAGTGCTCCCAAGTGACTGGAAGCAGGCCAACATCAAGCCTATCTTCAAGAAAGGGAGAAAGGACCAAGCCAGTAATTATTGCTCCTAGAAGTCTCACTTCTTTTGTATGCAAGGTCCTTGAAAGCATCATGAATGATGTACTGGTCTCTCCCCTTGAAAGAAATCAATCACTTTCAAAAAATCAGCATGGTTTCAATAAAGTTTGCTCAATTAACACAAACCTCATTGAAACATATGACTTTGTGACAAGACTCTTGGATGATGGCCTTCTGGTGGATGTCATATTGCTTAATCAATCAAAAGCCTTTGATAAAGTACAGCATCAACTTCTTCTCATGAAAATGGAATCATACAGGGTACATGAGGATATTGTTGCCTGGATTGAAACCTTCCTTACTGGAAGATCTCAGAGGGTAGTAGTTTTTGTGATGCCACCAGTAAAACTGTTTATTCAGATGAAATTCCTGTCATTAGTGGAGTCCCGTGGGGCAAAATCTTGGGGCCCACATTGTTCAGGATATATATTAATGACTGTACAACTAACCTGAACAATCCACTGACACTATATACTGACAATTGCAAGCTCTAAGGACAGGCCCAAATTAGCCCCAATCTCTCAAAATTGCAGGAAGACTTAGATCAACTATCTAGATGGTCATCTGAGTGGGGGGTTTGCAGTTCAACGTGTCAAGATGCAAAGTCCTGAATCTTGGACACAAAAATCCTAGACAACCCTACCATATTGGAGATAACCTACTTGAAGCTGTAAGTGAGGAGAAGGACCTAGGGCTTATTGTTGATAACAAACTCAAGTTTCCACAGCCACACCATGAGCCCTAGGGCTTGTAAAACAAATGTTTACCACCAGGATGCCATGTGTGGTCAAGAAGCTGTACAAAGCTATTGTATGTCTACACCTGAAATTTGGAATGACCCTAGCATCTCCTCATTATAAAATGGACATTAAAGCACTTGAGACTGTTCAAAGGCAAGCAACAAACCTCATACCAGCTTTGCAAGACATGCCATATGAGGAATACCTTGTACCCCTCAAACTACCCACCCTAGTCTATTGACAAAAGAGAGGAGATGCAATTGCTACTTGCAAACTGCTAGAAAACAACCTCGGCAAGTTTTCTCCTCATCCCTTGCAAGCACAACAAGAGTTCACACTAAGAAGCTGCAAGTCCCCCATTGTCACTGACATGAGTGCAGGACATTCTTCTCTGTACTTGCTGTCCCTTACTGGAACAGCCTTGCTGAAGCTACCATCCCATCCAAACCATAGATGTGTTCAAGCAAGGAATTGATCAAGACTAGGCCAATGCAGATGTAGGCTAACCTGGGTTGCCAAACCTTAGTCATGTCACACCACCAGCAAGATGTCCCACAGGAGGCTCATCACCACCTTATCTTGCTGGACATGCAATTTAAGGTAACTTTTAAAGTAACACAAACTTAAGATATAATCTAGATGGTGGCAATGGTGTTTGTGTTGATGCCACTGCAGTTTTGTATATATTGGCATCTGTAAACAAATTTTGTAGATCCCATTTGTTTCAGCACAATTTTGAAAACTGAATAAATACTCATTAAATACTCTTTTTTTTCAGAAATTTGGTAGAAAAAGTGTAAAACACTGAAAGAGGTGAAGATAAAGGTTAGCTACATGCAAAAGGAGTTAACTATGATTATTCTCCATATTATGAAATAAGAACTATTTTCTTAAAATAGATTTAGAAACTATTTTCATAAGAACTATTTTTCCTTATGTGGGGGTAGCTATCTAAGCTATTACTGGACTCCCTGATATTTTAGTTTATTTACTGATTTTAATGCCATTTCAATGTCTTTTTTCTAATTTAGGAATTTTATTTGCCAAAACTTTAAACCTCATAAATTGGGATTGAGCAAAAGTCTAAAGCTGAAAACAGTTTTTTTTTGTTCTTCATTTACTTACAGGATCCTCAGTGCCTTTAGGGAAACATTCCTGTTTCCCTAAAGGTTTTGCTAGGGTTTTTGTAAGGTTATGCTTCAACACAGAAAAAAATACTTTAATGGTCATCAAAGGTCAGTGCCCTCTAGAGGGAGAAGGAATAGAGGTAGGTACTTCAAAATACTTTCCTGTTACATATTTGAAGCTGTAGATCCATCCATTCTGATATAATCTAGATGGTATTTATGGTGTTTGTGTTGATGCTACTGCGGTTTGCATATAGTGGCATCTGTAAACAAATTTTGTAGATCCCATTTGTTTCAGCACAAGTTTGAAAACAGAATAAATACTCATCATATCCATTTTTCAGAAATTTGGTTGAAAAAGTGTAAAGCACTGAAGAGGTGAAGATAAAGATTAGCTGCATGCAAAATGAGTTAACTATGATTATTCTGTATATTATGAAGTAAGATTCGTTTTCTTAAAATGTTTCCTTATGTGGAGGTAGCTATCTAGACTATTACTGGAATCTGTTATTTTAGTATATTAACTGATTTTAATGCCATATCAATGGGTTTTTTCTAAATTTATAAATAGTATTTGAAGAAATTTCAAACCTCATAAATTGGGATTGAGCAGAAGTCTGAAGCTGAAAACAGTTTTTTCTTCTTCTCTGATTTATGTTTAAGAAAAAAAAATTTAATGGTCATCAAAGGTCAGTGACCTCTAGAGGGAGAAGGAGTGTAGATAAGTACTTCAAAACACTTTCCTGGGACACATTTTAGTCTGCAGATTCATCCCTGAAAGTTCTGTTTTCCTAACATAGCCTAACTACTTTCTAAGATAACAAAACATAGCTTGTCTACAATTTTTCCCTTATAATTTACCTATCAATTCACCACAAAAAAAAAATTGTTACCCTTAATCAGTTACTTTTGCCTACCAATTATTCTGAGAATATCTTGGTAAAATTCTAGTTTAGCTACTTTTTGCTATCTAGGAAAGAGATTGTTGTGAAAATGAAACTTTCAGAGATGGGTCTACAGACTAAAGTATGTCCAAGGAGGGTATTTTGAAGTACCTACCTCCACTTCCTTAAGAGGGCAGTGACCTTTGATAACCTTTAAAATCGTTTGTTATGAAGGTGAAACCTTGCAAAACATATCTTCTGCTTAAGTGAAGGGTGCTTGTCTGTTATAGTGCTAACCTCAAATTCTTCATTTAAGTAGACCCTAAGTGGAATTGTTTTTTGTTTTGTTTTTTTTACCATGTATGAAATCCTTTTAGTTTGCTATCTGCATTGAAAGAGAATAGTGTCTAAACATAGATGTAAAATAAAAATTTTACATTTCCTAAGGCTGAAGAAGAGGCAATTTAGACTTTTCCAGGATAAGGGGCTGTTGGCCAAACCAAAACAGTGTCAATGGACAAAAAATGGTTTTATACTCTTTTGATAAAAGCCTTGTTAGAGGTGTATGAGAAAGGCATGTCAGAAGCAGCTGGTTTGCATGTCAGTATGTGGTTTGCTCACAGCAGAATGCCATTTGTTGCTGCAATTTGCTAAATTTATTTTTGGTTTTACAAATGATAAGCTATGGCCTGTTGTGAACAAGAGCTACAAATTTTCTATAATTTTGTTAATAAAGTTTTAAATTTTCATCATATTTTGTGATATTTCATTAGGATTGAGCATCAGAAAAACAGGTTCAACTTAGATGAAGAATTTGAGGTTGATGCTATAACCAACAAGTACCAAATGAAGTACATGGACTGTTTTCAGCTTCACAACTTTTCTCAATTCTAATTTATGAGGTTTCAAAGATGGGCAAATAGGTTGCAATTCTTCAATTAAAAAAAAGCATAGATATGGCTTAAAATTCAACTCAAGTAACAGAATTGCATTTTCAAACTAAATCTAAAAAAAAGAAATTGATAGCATAACGGAAAATTAAGGTAACTTGTTGTTTTGTTGAAATTCTAAGAGCCTAGTTCAAAATTTCAATCAAGTAGGTAATTTTTATAAAATTAGAAATCAGAAGAGGGTTATGATCAAAGTTTGGCAATACCTTCCCAGAGTATGTTTTTGGGACCTAGATTCATTACTGAAAGTTTCATTTTCCTAACCTAACCCCTTTCCAAGATAGCAAAAAGTAGCTAAACTAGCCTAGAATTTTACTTCTACTTTAGCTACTTTTAATTATCTTGGAAAGGGATTAGGTTAGGAAAATGAAACTTTCAGGATGGCTCTTCAAGCAAAAGTAGGCCTATGTCATGGGAAGGTATTTGAAATACCTACCTGCACTCCTTCCCCCTCTAGAGGGTCCTGACCTTTGATTACCTTTAAAAATCCACATATTATAAAAGTGAAACCTTGCAAAATAGATTTTCTGCTTAAATGAAGTACAGCAAAATTTTTTTCCAGCTTCACAACTTTGCTCAGTCCCAATTTATAAGGTTTCAAAGATATGCAAATACATTTCCTAAATTTTGGAAAAAAACATTGATAGGCCTATGGGTTAAAATTTGGTAAAGTTCTACCAAATCATATTATTGAGTTAGGAATAAAGTGAATACACCATTTGATGCCTTTTCATATGCTGATTACAAATATAATAATCATTTCTATTGGAAATGAGTTTCAGCTTCCCCCCCCCCCCCTATATATACCTAAACTAACCAACCTAACCTAACCCTGAATTGGCATATATAGGGGGGGGGCTGAAATTAATTTCCAATAGAAATGATTAGGCCTATTATATTTGTAATCAGCATAAAAAAGGCATCAAATGGTGTATTCACTTTAGTCCTAACTCAATAATATGATTTGGTAGAACTTTACCTAAAATTCTACTCAAATAACAGGAATTGCATTTTCAGAACTAAAGCAAAAAAGAGAAAACAATAACAGAAAATTAAGGTAGCCTACAATGTTTTTTTTTGTCAAAATTTAATTAGGCATAGACCTGTTTATGTAGGCAAAATTCAGGACCCTCTAGAGAGAGAAGGAGCGGAGATAGGTACTTCAAATACTTTCCCGGGACATAGCCTACTTTAGTGTGTGGACCAATCCCTGAAAGTTACATTTTCCTAACCTAACCCCTTTCCAAGATAGCCAAAAGTATAATTTTACCAAGTAGAATTTAAACCTACCAGCATTTGTAGTCTTATTTATATAGCCCTACTTTGCTTGAAAAAGAGATGACCTAGTTATACAGATCAAAATCACATATATTGAAGTCCAAACTGTCTTCATGTCTCGCGTCTGGTGAATCTTTTCCCCCTCTTCACACAATTTTACTCTTCTTCTTGTCTATCTCACCTATGTGCAAACGACAGATGGGGCTACACAACGAATCTATTGAGCAAATTTACATATACCTTACTCAGACCAAAAATAAAAATTACAGCTTAACATCAAATTAAAACAATAGCATTAGAATAACCAGTGATTTCAATTTTTATATTTTTTAACGTTCTATTGAGCAGATTATCCAATCGGAGTCAATCATCCCTGGGAACTCCCGGGGTTGAAAAAAAAAAAAATTGAAAAAAAAGTCCCGTCCCGAACTATGCCAAGAAATCCCTCAATTAAAAGTATTGTTTATGTCCCAAAAGTTGTGTCTACAGACAGGCCAGCTAAACGATTTCTTTAAGGAGATAAAAGACCTTAATATTTAAAATGTCTTCATGCTATATACTACGAATATTTTGGCGTGTAAGTTGCAACATCACGACAGCAATTAAAATGTGGTTTTGGGAATGAAAAACAATTGCATTTGATAAAACTGAAGATTTGCTCGGGAGGTTTCGATATAAGTGGGGCAATATTGAATGACCCCATCATTGAACCTAAATATTGAAAGCAATGTCAGCTTTTATGGCAATGCTGAAAATTTATTTGCAGTGAGCTTGAAGCTACACATCTTAGTTTATTACTACATAAAAAAGTTCACGTAATAAAGTTTTGTTAAATTATAGCAATAGATGATAAACTTTCTGCTAAAAATATTTTGTTTATAAATAACTACTCTGTTTATATATAACTACTTTCCACTATCTTGGAAAATGGTTAGGAAAATTAAACTTTCTAGAATAGATCTACAGATTGAAGAATTTTTGGGAGACTCCCAAAGAGTCTCCAAAATCAATTAAAAATGGCAGTAAAAACTAAAAAAAAAAAGCCTTTTAGTACCATAAAGGTACTATTTATACTATAAAAATACTATTAAGGTACTTTATAGTACTCTAAAGGTAAGAGCGTAGCTACTGAATTTTTATTGGAAGGGCAAGAAGGGGTGCTATTGAAGCAGTATTGAAGAAAAGTAACTATTTAACAAACACGTTACTTTTTTGAATTTAAAAACCTTACACAATACATCCTAAATAATAAACACACATTATACAGTCATAAATAAGTGCTGGTGCTTGTTTTTTTACTAAATTGTCAGCAATGAGCTGCTGCAGACGACAGTAGTAAAGCGTGAACAAGTTTTATGGGTGGCAAAGGTAAATGTCGTATACACTTGGCTTTTTTTCAGCTAGATTCACGAATATGCTGCAGTAAATATCCCTTTCCACTTCCGTCACACCCCCGCTCACCACTGCATGCTCAATCGCATTAATTTTTTACCAAACTCTATTTTAATAGCCCTGAGTATCGCGCTATTCATTTGCTCGTAATTTTGAATGGATTTTGAGTCTCTAAGATTTAATTTGTTGTACTAAACTTTTAATATGCGTGTTTTTACTGAGATATTATTTATGATTTCATGTTAAATTTTATTTGGTTGTAGGTTCACCAATTTATATTAATAAATAGTGTTGATATCAGCTGGTCACATAAAGCCAAACAAAATCACAGGCAGCGCAATAGCGCTGTCCAAGTAAAGATACACGATAAGTCAAAGTATTACCCCAGATTGTGTACATTATATAGTGACATATTCCCCACATTTAAATAGCGACACCATATTTCAAATTTCAAAATATTTGAAAAGCTAAGGTTAGAATTATTATTTTATCCATTGGGCATTGTTTGACAATGAATACCAAGAAAATATGATTCATGGCATGATTGTGGCAGAAACCTTAAATTAACTTAAAAATTTCCTGGGATTTGAAGGGAAAATTAATTTCTATAGAGTTTGGAAATTATCTTCCCCTTTGTGCCTTTGTTAAAAAAAAAAGGAATTCTTTAAAAGTTATGCAAAAGCTTTTCTTTTGCAAATTAGAAGATTAGGGGGGTATTCATTTCCAGAGGGGGGGGGGGGCACACTGAACATCGTTTTTTGTGTCTATAATTCCCTTCACAAGCAAACCTTGTTATCATAGTGCTGTATGATAAAACTGATAAGAATAGAAACAGAGAATGGGTTGGCACCGCTTATACGTGCACACAAAATTTCTAAATTCTGAGGAATGTCCCACAAGTAGCGCTGGTGTTGTGTGAAATACAACTAATTTCAGTCATAATTCTTAGCACATTTATGTCATTTCTTTTTTTTGGAGCTGGTTAAAAGAAATATTTAGAAAAGTGAAATAGCAAGAAGTCAGAATAGTATTATTCATGTAGGCAGTCCTACATTTGTTGGTTAGCATGTGAATCCAAAACATATGGAATAGGACGTTATCAGCGCTTATTGGGCATTTTTAATGACAAATAAGAGAATCAGAGTTTCAATTGAATACTGGAAATAAAAATTAAAATAATTAAAGGATTCCTGGAGTGAATATCCCTCTACCAAATTCCATGACCAAACTACAACTGATTTGACCTATCTAGTTGTAGCACGAGTATCACTATGAAAAGCACTAAGTCTTATTTTCTTTTCCAATGATTTCTTTTTCATTCACAAAATTGTATTCACTGCATATCTACCTTTTCATTCTTCAATGATTCCATTTCTGTCCTATTTGCAGATGTAAAGGGTGTATCTATTTCCATCTTTGAAAGTTTTAAAACTGGAGAACTCGTTTAAAAAATGAAAACATTTTAAATTCTTAAAACAAGCAACAGTTTTAAAGCTACTTAATAAATTATAGTTTTTTGTCAAATTATTTGGAAGGTGGAGAGGAGTTAACTGCCCCCCCCTCCCTAAGTGACTTCACTGAAAAAAGGTAAATATGTACTAAAAAAAGATCTGTTTGTGTTGATGCTTGAATTATGTAGGTTTTATCTTAGTTTTGACAAGATTTTGGAAGAAACTAATTTCAGCTGGGGTGGGGGGCGAACAGAGGTTGGGGGGGGAGAGGGCAAACCGAGGTCTGGGAGGGGTATTTGCCCCCCCCCCCCCAGCTTCATAGTAAATTACACCCCTGGTCCCTAAATCCCCTCCTTCCCTTCTATATAATGGAGATTTTTGCACATTACTGCACATTGTTTTTTTGCTAAACGTTTGATTCTATATTACTGTCATAAGCTTACATATGTGGTTACCTAAAGAAATTTCAGCTTTTTAGCCTTGTTTGATTGTACAAATCGTATTTTATCTCCGTAATATATCAACATTTTGGCCACCGTGTGACGTATGCTCAGGTATATTAAAAACCGGTCTATCTAGTCTGACGTAAATAGAAATTATCTAATCCATTTTTGGTATTCCAATACTAATGTTTAGGCGATAATTTGATTAATCAATTTATATGGATATATCGATATTTTTTATCGATACTTGGGATCATTTTTTACTATCTCATAGATTTGCCGAAGTTTAGTAACGCAAATGGTAAATAAAGGGTATTTTGTATAACTTTTTTTTTTTCAAAATTCAAATAATATAATATCAAACAATAAAAACAAACTTTGATTATTTAAATGAATATAATAAAAACCCAGAGATTTGGAATTATTCGGGTTTCAGGAAGACAAAAACAAACTGCTGGCAATTCAAAAACATGAGCATGTCGGTTCCGCCGTTCAGTGATTATCTGACCAGTCTTGGTATACACTCTTTCAGAAGGGACACTGGTAGCGGACCTAGACATGGATTTCATTGCAACTTCGTACATATGTTTTTGGGACCTCATAGCACGATACTTCCACCATTTGATTGGACAAGTTTCTTTTGGAAATGTTTGGCTCCCTATTGAAAGTTTGCAGAGCCATGATATATTCGGCAACTGTCGAAGCATGTCCTGCATTCACTATAAGGACTTCATCGTGTGAACCCCACAAACTGACTTGATTCCGAGATGACTGCATCGCAGAGACTGTGGTGGTACTTGCATCTTCTGATCGAGATTCAGCAGCCAGCAAGGCCAAATCTATCTCGTTTGCAATTTTGTTCTCAACTTATAGAAGATCGTCAGGTGAAATATACATATTCTTGAAACGCGGGTCAAGATATGTGGCTAAAATAGCGACGAAGACCACACTGCCTTTCCATAACAAACAACAAAAGTACGAAGAAACAATAGGGAAATATTTTTGCTAGACAGTGGAGATAATTTGAATGAATATTTTCGGCCGAAAAAAGACTCACAAACAACATGCGACCAATAAAACCGAAAAGTAAAAATTTTTTCAAAGCGGTCATAGCATCCTTAGTTCAGCGAAGTTCAACCAGGACTCTGATTTTTTCAAAGAGTCCTGGTTGAACTTCGCTGAAGTAAGGATGCTAGGACTGCTTTGAAAAATTTTTTTACTTTTTGGTTTTATTTGGTCGCATGTTTTGTTGTGAGTCTTTTTTCTTTCATATATTTTTGTCTTGCTGCTGAGGACGGCCATTTGACATAGGCCCGAAATATTCATTCAAATTATCTCCACTGTCTTGCAAAAAGATTTCCCTATTGTTTCTTCGTACTTTTGTTGTTTAAGATATGTGGCAATTGCGACGGGTGTGACTTTGACCAAGGCTGATAACCTACAATGCATTTTATTCAGCAAAAAACTTCCTGAGTTCCTCTCTATGTCCCCTAACACCCACTGCCCTTCAATGAAATGTCCTCTGTTATATTTTTTTTTCCAATTTTGGCTTTGTCAATTTCTACAATCATCCCTGGGCAACCCAATTTTTCACTGTACCACCCTACAAAGCCTAAACACAATTTATGACAAAAAATTTGCCAATCAGGGGCAATGTGTATAGCGATCATCCCCAGTTTTTCATGTATTATAAATTCTTGTATGCTGCATCCTCTACCCACATCACAAAAATCCACATCATCTCTGTTATCTGTATTAAAGAGAGTTGAGTCTCTACACAAAGAGATTGTTGGTAAATTTATCTTTTCTAGACAACTCTAAAATTTCTAGACAACACCAACCTGAACACGGTGGTGTCTGAAAATCTTCGACAAAGGCAGGACTTTCGAGATGGGGATAGCTTTTAGAAGAGAGCTCAATGGTTGCCTCTTCAATGAGTATAAGCACCGCAATCACATTTGAAATAACACCCCACTCACTATCAGTGAGTATGGGAGCCCCCTTTACCGGGAAGTGCAAGCGAGCTTGTTACTGACTTTCAAGTCTTGAAAGTGGTCAAATCATTTAGTGGTCATTTCCATTTAGTGGTCAAATCAGGGTTTAATTTTTTTTGGTGCAAAAATTGTCAATAGAGATTTGAACCTGGCCTAAACTTGTCGGTAGCTACAACACTATGTCTAAAAAAAGCTGAAAATATTCCTAGCCCCCACATCAAATTTAGAGTATGTGCGAAGCACAAAACATATGTCCATCCTGTACCTACTTGGGATGCAGCCATCCATTACGACTAGAACTACATTGGCTCCATTATCAGTTACTGCGGCAAAAACCTTTTTTCTTGATCCCCCACTCAGCGGCAATTTTTCATAAGGTGAGCCTTAATAGGATCAGCAAGTATATATCTCAGTTATGGTATATATATATATATATATATATATATATATATATATATATATATATATATATATATATATATATATTATATATATATATATATATATATATATAATATATATATATATATATATATGTATATATATATATATATCTATATATATATATATATATATATATATAAATATATAAATATATTATATATATATATATATATATATATATATATATATATACCATATATAATATATATATATATCTATATATATATATATATATATATATATATATCACAGTTATATATAATATACCAGTAAGTTGTTACCGCGCAGATGATTTCTGGCTCTTAATTCTCGGTGCGAACAAAAGCTCCTCCCACTTATTTCTCCACTTATTGGTTGAGCCGGCCAAGTGGTTTTGTCAGTACTTGTTCCGTAGTGATTATTCTTTGTCTAACCCGTGAAAAGATCTAATGCCGCTTATGTTTATATCTGCAAAAACGTTCTCTGGAGCACCTCGCTCCTCGTTCCAGAGGTTTTTATAAATGGGTGAGATAGGGAAAGATCATTCTGGATAATTATATAAATTGTGATATATATATATATATATATATATATATATATATATTATATATATATAATTATTATATATATATATATATATATATATATATATATATATATATATATATATATATATATATATATATATATATATACGATATATATATATATATATATATATATATATATATATATATATATATATTATATATATATATATATATATATATATATATATATATATATATATAATTATGCATGTATCATTACAATTATAGCTAGATTATCTAATCTTAATTTATCTGTGACAGATAGCTCCTTTTCCTTGACAGAATTTTTCAGACTGAGAAGATTCACCCTGTCTAATCGGCTAGTTTAGCTTTGATAAACATTCAAAAATCTGAAACTTTTCATTAGAACATCTTTTGTTGTGAACTTTCAATCTCAGTTGGTAATAATTCACACGCATCTGACTCGGGAGCCGAAAATGAATTCTTGTGAAAAAAGGTGCCAGTGTAAGATGTTAGATAAGGATAAATAAAATCATTTATAGATGAAAGAATTCAAACCTGCAAAGAATCTCGAAGATATATTCTGAAAATTTGCAGAATTTTCATGTGGTGGATTTTCCGCAGGAAAATATAGGGTTAGAGACCCCTAAAAATATCGGTTTTCGATAAATACGTTTTCGATATTTGGTATCGATATTTTGTCCGATATATCGATATCAAATATCGCCCAACACTATCCAGTACTGCAGCATCACAATGTGTAAAAACTTTAATAGCTGGTGGTAATTTGAGATAGAACAGGGATAGAGATACTGATTTAAATTAACTGACAAAGTAAATGTTTTTTTGTTTATATCTAATTATTGATAAAAGACACAATTGTACTGTTGTGTACTATTCATGGTCGTACGGAAAGGGGGGCAGAGGGGGCACCTGCCCCCCCTAGAACTTCAAATTTACACTAGATATGGTAGAAAAAGCAGTTGAAAAAAGGTAGATGGTTAAAAAAAGCAGTTTGATAAAAGGTAGATGGTTGAAAATGCTGCAAATAACAGCTGGAATGACAGAATAAAATTCAAACAAGATGCAAGTATCCATAATGTCTTGGAAAGATTTAGCTCTAATCCAAGAAGATTGATTAATGCTGAAGCTTATTGAGGATTTATGATTTTTGGTGATTACTTATTAATAAATATTTTCATAGGTATGATAGAACTTGCTGGCAATGTAAGGTTTTGTGAACTGCCAATATAACTTCAGCCCCCCACCCTTCATCACAGAATCGGCTGCCCCCCCCCCTAGAGAAGAGGCTACGTGCGTCTTGGTTCTGTTGTACCATGGTACTAAAATATGGGACTAAAATAACGGGTACATTGTGTACATGGTACTAAAATATGGAAACACACACGAGAAGTGAAGTTAGGTTAATTCTAATGAAATAAAACAAAATAGGATGAAAATATAACAGTTTATCAACAAATTTGGGCTGTATATTTACGCAATAGGAGGGGGGGGGGTAAAGCAGAGCATTTACTAAATACGGAACTTAACCTAACCTAGGTACCTTTCCCCCCCTAAACCCCAAAAAACTAAAGTTTAAATATAGTTCCTGGAGTGAGAAACCCTTGTTGAGCGTCAGATAGGTAATTACCGGGTAATATATATCTGGTCACTGCTTTTCTCGAGTCGCATTCTCGTGTTTCCAATACTTTAGAACGGTGCCCAATTTATTTACAGGGAATTTTTTATCTGGAAAGTCGGTCCTAATTAAGGAAGTCTTGGTTCTGTATAATGAATAATATACCACTAACATGACGTATGAAAACTCTGAGAATTCATACTCAAGGAACATACCCGTATTTTTTTTTGGGGGGGGGGGGATGATGAATAAAGAAATTTCAGGGTTCAATATAAAAAAGGGTACTGTTCTATTTGATGGGACCCACGCAAGAGTCAAGTTTGTGGGGTTAATGCTAATAAAATAAAACAGGATAAAATATAATAGTTAAGAAACGAATTTCGGCTATATATTTTCAAATCAGGGGGGCGGGGGGTAAGGCCTAGCATATATTAAATACGTAACCTAACCTAACCTAAGTAACTTCTTCCCCCTAAACCACAAAAAACCTTAAGTTTAAATATTGTAAACGCAGTGAGAAACCACTATTTGCAATCTCGGCATATGATTTCTCAGTTGATTGAACCTGTTTGACTATCTTAATTAGCATCTTCACTATACAATATCGCGTGGCTTCCAGCTAACAGAACAATACCGTAAACCCTCAAGAAGTAAAGTTAGGTTAATTCTAATGAAATACCCATCATATAACCTTTAGTTTCATGGGCGCCCATAACTGAATTCCAGGGGGGGGGCAAACCTCGTCTAATTGGCACTTTTTAATGCTATATAATAGAAATCTCAGAACAAAAATATAAAAATAAGGCAACATCATTCAGCCAGGGGGCGGGCGCCCCCTGCCCCCCCCCCTCTTATGGGCGCCCGTGTTTAGTTTATATAATAATAGAATTTAGCCTATATATTTGCAAATTAGGGTGAGGGGATGAGAGTAAAGCATTTTGACATCGCCTCTAACCTACCCAACACTACCCGTAATGTGCAAATATATAGCCCAAATTATACAAGTCTAATACACTCTGTGTCTGTCCATAGGCACCCATAGACTGAATATTTAGGGGGGGGGGAGCTTACCTGGTCTAATCGACACTTCCAGTGCTGTATAAGTGAAATCTCGAGACCAAAAAAATCATAGGCAGCGCTATAGAGCTGCCTAAGTAAAGATCGATATTTGCACAATATATTATTCTTTTTTTCGACCAGGGCACTTCTTATAGAAAGAAATGTCATATAGGAACTTCAAAAGAGCTCATTGAGGGCAACCAGCTCCCCCTCCCCAACGTCAATCACTTCCCCAAAACACATCCAATCAAATTTTTGAGATAGCCCTTTTGTTCAGTGTAGTTTTAAGGTCTGGAGATTATGACTTTGAGAATGACAACCCCCCCTCCCCATAACCCTCAGAGCAAGGGTTGTAAGTTATGCCCTGTGGGGATATAAGGTTTTTTTAAGAAAGGGTGGTCGTATAAACCTCACAGGGAGTTCATTTTATTGGTAATCAGAAGTTCTGCTGGCCTTTTTTAACAGTCAATAGTGATTGGAGGTCATGCAGCCCCCCGCACCCCCCCCATACACCTATCATTTCCCCAACACATTCAATCATAATTTTTAAGATAGCCATTTTGTTCAGTGTAGTTGAAATGTCCAGAAATTATGTCTTTGAAGATACCCCCCCCCCCCCCCCTCCATATAGCCCTTAGGTCAAGGGTTGTAAGTTACGCCCTGGGGGCATATAACGTTTTTATAGAAATGGGGGTCATACAAACTTCAAAGAGGGCTCATTGGATTGGTAATCAGAAGTTATAGTGCTCTGTTTAAGAGTCAAAGTGATCAGAAGGCAAATAGCCCCCCCCCACACACGCACACACACATATCGTATTTTTTAGAAACGCATCTGATAGAAATTTTTAAGATGACCATTTGTTGTCGTAGAAACTTCGAAAAGGGCTTAGTCGGTTGGTAATTGAAAGGGCTAGTGCCATCTTTAATAGTCAAAGGTGATTGAAGGGCAACCACCCCCCTCCCACGCCCATCATTTCCCCTAAACTTTTTTTTCAAAAATAGTCCAAAGATCTCATAACACGGCCTTCGGGGTTGACACAACCCCCCAAAGTATGGGGATGAGGGTTTTAAGTTATGCTCCGGTAGGATGAAAGGTTTTTATGAAGAGGGGGTATTGTGAGCTTTAGAGGAGGCTCATTTAATTGGAAATGCATACTTCTAGTTCCATTTTAAGAATCAGGCGTGATGGAGAGAAAATAGCCCCCCCCCCTCTCCGTGATATCCTCTTTTACCCAAACACATTCGATCGAAATTGTGAGACAGTCATTTTTGTAGCCAATAGTCCAAAGAGAATATAACAATGTCTTCAGTAATCAAATATAAGAAAATATTTAGGCGGACGTTGAACTAAATAAAAAAAAACTATGAGCATGTGAACTTTAAAAAGGTGACAAAGCAATATCTCAAGAACAATTTATATTTTTAAGTTAGATCTTTAAGAGCAAGTTGTGGGGGATTTTGAACTAGCCAGAAGGCATTATGTATATACTTTTAGAACTACAACTTCAGTCACTGTAACTAATGACGCTTAGAGTATTAAGGTGAAACTTCTAGGAAGTGTTTAGGCGAAACTTCCAATTAAATGAAAAAATTGTATAGATGTAGGTTTTCAAAAAGGCATAAAAGCAATATCACAGGCAGCATCACTCTATAATAGCTAGAAATATCATCGAAACATTTAAGGAAGCTAATTCGATTCAAAATTAAAAGTTCTAGGGTCCTTTCTAAGAGTAAAAGAGATTGGAGGGCAATCAGTCTCTCAAGCCGATTTTTTTCCCAAACACATCTAGTCAAAATTTTGAGACAACTATTTTGTTCAGCATAGTGGAACGGTCCAAAAACTATGTCTTTAGGGAAATTGGGCATGTCAAACCCCACAAATATGCCAAACTATGGATGCTTATAGAAGAAAAAAAACGAAACGATATAAAATATTTTTTTTTTCTTGAAAATGACTTTGTCAATAAAACGAACATAAATTCATCTAAAATAACTTTTTCCACAAAAACAAGCTTTTCAAAGAAAAATAAATAGCTCCATTAAGCCAAAAATGACAAAAATGAAGTAAAGTAATCATCCAAGAGTAACACTACCACAAAATCACTTCAATAAATAAAATGAAACTCAAATGAGCAGAAATTAGAATAATAAGCGGAGTTAAATATCAGTACAGGTAAATTAAACTGACAACCCACGGTCATTTCTTTATTTTTGCAGTAAACCCTAAGTTATGTTCTGGTCTTGAGAAGGCATGGGGGTTGTCAGCCCTAGTAATGTTAATTTTTGCTCGTTTTGAGTTTGACTCGGCAATTTACTATAATTTCTGTTCGTTTTAAGTTTAATTTAATTGTTGATAGTGATGTGTGGTTGTTTTTACTCTCGGAAGATTATTTGACTCTATTTCTGCCCATTTTTGGCTTAATAGAGCTCTTTACTTTTCTTTGAAAACTTATTCTGTGGAAATTTTTTTAAATTAATACAAAATATATAATACCGTCATTCAGCCAGGGGGAGGGGGCTAGCGCCCCCTTGCCCCCCTCCCTTATGGGGCACCCATGTGTCAGTCCAATGCATTCTATCATCATCACTTCTCTTTGTAGATACGAAACTGGTTTTCTGAGATATATCCTGAGCGTAATTCTCAAGTATGTACTGAATAATACACAAGCACCTCAAAAAATTCCCTGGGGAACAACTTTCCTTCAGTTAACCCCCCCCCAAAAAAAAAAAAAATCCCCACATAAGTAAAATTGAGTTACTAAAGCAAAAACAAAGCAAACAAACAAATGAAGAAAAAAAATGAGTTTGGGAATGTCTACTTATATTCAGAGATATGATAGGATATATAATGTAGGATATCGTATAGTATATATCTTTATTTTACAGAGAAACAAGTTAGGTCTAAGAAATACGAGTAACTACTTACCATGGGCTTGGTCTGCTACCTGTATCTATAGCAAGGGAGATGGCAGAACATTTTCCAGGGGGGGGGGAAACGCCAAATATCAGTGGTGGTTGGGTGACCGGCAATATATTTCAGGAATTTTTTTCGTAGGGATAAGTTTATTTTTATATAATTTTAGGAAAAAACTATCAAACACAAAGAGCAAATAAATTGCATGCAAAATGAATCAAAATACAGTAAATTTTAAACCGCAAGGAGTCCTGGTAAAGGATCAATTATTTTAATCAATAATATATTTGCTAATAAAGTAGATGCTATTTAAGCAGTAGTGAAGAAAAGTAACTATTTAACAAACACGGTACTTGTTGAATTTAAAAACCTTACACAATACATCATAAATAATAAATACATATTAAACAGTCATAAATATAAGTTCTGGTGCTTGTTTTTTTTTACTAAAATTGTCAGCAATGAGTTGCTGCAAACGACAGTAGTATAACGTAAACAAGTTTTTTGGGTGGGCAAAGGTAAATGTCGTAATACACTTGGCTTTTTTCAGCTAGGTTCACGAATAACGCTGCAGTACATATCCCCTCCACTTCCCTCAACCCCCACGCTCACCAAAGGATGCTCAATCTCATTAAATTTTTTACCAAACTCTATTTTAATAGCCCTGAGTATCGCGCTATTCATTTGCTCGTAATTTTGAATGGATTTTGAGTCTTTAAGATTTAATTTGTTGTACTAAACTTTTAATATACGTGATTTACTGAGATATTATTTATGATTTCATATTAAATTGATTTGGTTGTAGGTTCACCAATTTATATTAATAAATAGTGTTGATATCAGCTGGTCACATAAAGCTAAACAAAAATCACAGGCAGCGCAATAGCGCTGTCCAAGTAAAGATACACGATAAGTCAAAGTATTACCCCAGATTGTGTAACATTATATAGTGACATATTCCCCACATTTAAATAGCGACCATATTTCAAATTTCAAAATATTTGAAAAAGCTAAGGTTAGAATTATTATTTTATCCATTGGGCATTGTTTGACAATGAATACCAAGAAAATCTGATTCATGGCATGATTGTGGCAGAAACCTTAAATTAACTTAAAATTTCCTGGGATGCCAATTTGAAGGGAAAATTAATTTCTAGAGTTTGGAAATTATCTTCCCCTTTGTGCCTTTGTTTAAAAAAAGGAATTCTTTAAAAGTTATGCAAAAGCTTTTCTTTTGCAAATTAGAAGATTAGGGGGGTATTCATTTCCAGAGGGGGGGGACACTGAACATCGTTTTTGTATTCCCTTCACAAGCAAACCTTGTTCTCATAGTGCTGTATGATAAAACTGATAAGAATAGAAACAGAGAATGGGTTGGCACCGCTTATACGTGCACACAAAATTTCTAATTCTTAGAAACGTCCCACAAGTAGCGCTGGTGTTGTGTGAAATACAACTAATTTCAGTCATAATTCTTAGCACATTTATGTCATTTCTTTTTTTGGAGCTGGTTAAAAGAAATATTTAGAAAAGTGAAATAGCAAGAAGTCAGAATAGTATTATTCATGTAGGCAGTCCTACATTTGTTGGTTTAGCATGTGAATCCAAAACAAGTTTCAATTGAATACTAGAAATAAAAATTAAAATAATTAAAGGATTCCTGGAGTGAATATCCAAATTCTATAACCAAACTACAACTGATTTGACCTATCTAGTTATAGTACGAGTATCACTATAAAAAGCACTAAGTCTTATTTTCTTTTTTCGATGATTTCTTTTTCATTCACAAAATTGTATTCACTGTATATCTACCTTTTCATTCTTCAATGATCCCATTTCAATCCTATTTGCAGATGTAAAAGGTGTTTCCATTTCCACCTTTGAAAGGTCTAAAACAAGGGAACTCGTTTAAAATGAAAAATATTAAATTCTTAAAACAAGCAACAGTTTTAAAGCTACTTAAGAAATTATAGTTTTTTTAAAAAAATATTTGGAAGGCAGGGAGGAGGTAACTTCCCCCCCCCCTTAGTGACTTCACTGAATAAATGTAAATATGTACTAAAAAAATGATCTGTTTGTGTTGATGCTTGAATTATGTAGGTTTATCTTAGTTTTGATAAGATTTTGGGAGAAAACTAATTTTCTGTTGGGGCGGGGGGCGAACAGAGGTTGGGGGGGAGAGGGGCAAACTGAGGTCTGGGAGGGGCAGTTGCCCCCCCAGCTCCATAGAAAATTACACCCCTGGTCCCTAAATTCCTTCCTTCCCTTCTATATAATGGAGATTTTTGCACATTACTACACATTTTTGCTAAACGTTTGATTCTATATTACTGTCTAAAGCATAAATATGTGCTTACCAAAAGAAATTTCAGCTTTTAGCCTTGTTGATTGTACAACTCGTTATTTATCTCCGTAATATATATCAACATTTTGGCCACCGTGTGACGTATACTCAGGTACATTAAAAACCAGTCTGTCTAGTCTGACGTAAATAGCAATTAACTAATCCATTCTTGATATTCCAGTACTAATGTTGGGCGATAATTTGATTAATCGATATATCGATAGGCCTATATGGATTTTTTTACTTTCGATATTTGATATATCGAAATCGATATTTCGGATCAGTTTTTTTGCTATCTCATGGATTTGCCGAAGTTCAGTAACGCAAATGGTAAATAAAGGGTATTTTGTATAACTTTTTTTTTTCAAAATCCAAATAATATAAAATCAAACAATAATAATAAACTTCGATTACATAAATGAATATAATAAAAACTCAGATTTGGAATTATTCGGGCTCAGGAAGAGAAAAACAAACTGCTGGCAATTCAAAAACATGAGCATGTCGGTTCCGCCGTTCAGTGATTATCTAACCAGCCTTGTAACACTGTTTCAGAAGGGACACTGGTAGCGAGCACAGACATGAATTTCATTGCAACTTCGTACAGATGTTTTTGGGACCCCATAGCACGATATTTCCACCATTTGAGGGGACGAGTTTCTCTTGAAACTGTTGGTTCCCTATTGAAAGTTTGCAGACCCATGATATATTCGGCAGCTGTCGAAGCATGTCCCTGCATTGACTATAAGGACTTCATCGCGTGAACCCACAAACTGGCTTGATTCTGATATGACTGCATCGTAGAGACTGTGGTGGAACTTGTATCGTCTGATCGAGATTAAGCAGCCAGAAAGGTCAAATCTATCTCGTTTGTAATTTTTTGTTCTCATTTGTAGAAGATCGTCAGATGAAATATACATTTTCTTGAAACGCGGGTCAAGATAAATGGCAATTGCGACGGGTTTTGACTTGACCAAGGCTTATAAACCTACAATGCATTTTATTCAGCAAAACCTTCCCGAGTCCCTCTCTATGTCTCCTAACACCCACTGCCCTTCAATAAAAAAATGTCCTCTGTTATATTTTTTTTCCAATTTTGGCTTTGTCAATTTCTACAATCATCCCTGGGCAACGCAATTTTTTCACTGTACCACCCTACAAAGCCTAAACACAATTTATGACAAAAACTTTGCCAATCAGGGGCAGTGTGGTTAGCGATCCCAGTTTCATGTATCATAAATTCTTGTATGCTGCGTCCTCTACCCACATCACAAAAAATCCACATCATCTCTGTTATCTGTATTAAAGAAAGTTAAGTCTCTACACAAAGAGATTGTTGTAATTGTATCTTTTCTAGACAACTCTAAAATTTCTAGACAACACCACCTGAACAAGGTGGTGTCTGAAAATTCCTCGACTAAGGCAGAACTTTTGAGATGGGGATAGCTTTTAGAAGAGAGCTCGATAGTTACCTCTTCAAAGGGTGTAAGCAACGCAATCACATTTGAAATAACACCCCACTCACTATTAGTGAGTATGAGGTCCCCTTTACCGAGAAGTGCAAACGATCTTGTTACCAACTTTCAAGTCTTGTATACTACGCAACATAGTGAGAAGCAAATTCCATTTAGTGGTCACATCAGGTTTTATTTTTTTTGGTGAAAAAATTGTCAATGGAGATTTGAACTTGGCGCAACTTGTCGGTAGCTACAACACTACGTCTGAAAAAGCTGACAATATTTCTAGCCTTTTGGACGAGAGGCAACAATTCAGCAGCATCATTAATAGCACCCCCCCTCACATCAAATTTAGAGTATGTGTGAAGCTCGAAACATATGTCCATCCTGTACCTACTTGGGATGCAGCATCCTTTATGGCCCGAACTACATTGGCTCCATTACCCAGCCACTACGGCAACAACCTTTTCTTGATCCCCCACTCAGCGGCAATTTTCATAAGGTGAGCCTTAATATCATCAGCAGTATATATATATATATATATATATATATATATATATATATATATATATATATATATATTATATATATATATATATATATATATATATATATATAATATAATATATATATATATATATATATATATATATATATATATATATATATATATTATATATATAATATATATATATATATATATATATTATGCGTGTATCATTACAATTATAGCTAGATTATCTAACCTTAATTTATCTGTGACAGATAGCTCCTTTTCCTTGACAGAATTTTTCAGAATGAGAAAATGTCTGGTCGGCTAGTTTAGCTTTGATAACATTCAAAAATCTGAACTTTTCATTAGAACATCTTTTGTTGTGAACTTTTCAATCTCAGTTGGTAAGAAATAATTCACACGTATCTGACTCGGGAGCCGGAAATGAATTCTTGCGAAAAAGATGCCAGGGTAAGATATAAGATACGGATAAATAAAATCATTTGTAGATGAAAGAATTCAAACTTGCAAAGAATCTCGAAGATGTATGCTGAACATTTGCAGAATTTTCATGTGGTGGATTTTCTGCGGGGAATATAGAAGGTTAGAGACCCCTAAAAAATATCGGTTTCGATAATTGATATTCGATATCGATATTTTGTCCGATATATCGTATCAAAAATCGCCCAACACCATCCAGTACTGCAGCGTCACAATGTTTACAAAACTTTAACAGCTTGTGGTAATTTTGAGATAGAACTGAATTTGAGATACTGATTTAAATTAACTGACAAAGTAAAGGCTCTTTTTTTTGTTTTATATCTAATTATTGATAAAAGACACAATTGTACTGTTGTGTGCTGTTCATGGGCGTACGGAATGGAGGGTGCCCCCCCCCCTAGAACTTCAAATTTACACTAGATATGGTAGAAAAAGCAAGTTGAAGAAAAAAAAGGTAAATGGTTAAAAAAGCAGTTGATAAAAGGTAGATGGTTGAAAAGCTGGAAAAAAAAACCCAGCTGGAACGACAGAATAAAATTCAAACAAGAAGCAATTATCCATAATGTCTTAGAAAGATTTAGCTCTAATCCAAGAAGATTAATTAATGCTGAAGCTTATTGATGATTTATGATTTTTGGTGATTACTTGTGATTAATAAAACGATTAATAAAGATTTCATAGGTATGATAGAACTTGCTGGCAATGTAAGGTTTTGTGAAATGCCAATATAACTTCAGCCCTTCATCACAGAATCAGCTGCCCCCCCCCCGCGCAGAGAAGAGGCTATGTGCGTCCATAGCATTTACTAAATACGGAACCTAACCTAACCTAGGTACCCTTTTCACCCTAAACCCCGAAAAAAAACTAAAGTTTAAATATAGTCCCTGGAGTGAGAAAGCCTTGTTTATACAGCGTCAGATAGGTAATTACCGGCATTGGCTGTCGCTTTAAGTTCGTTTTAAGTTTTAATGTCGCTCCTTACTTTCAGTTAAAAAAAACTTGTTTTTTTATTTAATTTCTGAACGTTTTTGAATTAATGCAGCTTTAATTTTGGCTCACCGTACATGAATAATTAGAATGAAATTTGCATATTAATTTTATTGTTTTTGGCTAAATGGCTTTATCGAAATTTTGTTATGACGTAACTTATGAATTAACTTATGTAACGAACTTCTATATTTTTATGTTTTTTTTTTACGTATATTAGGGAGTTTACCCCTAGTCAATACATTGCTCCTTACGCTAAAGTTCAAATTTTGTTCGAATGACAAAACCCTGAATCACAAAGGCCGGTTAATTAGAATAGATAGCTCTTTTGAAAGCACTAATTAAAAAATTTAGCGTAAAGGGCGAGGTATTGACTAAGGGGCAAACCCCTTCATATACGTAAAAGTTTCTGTTTATTTTAAGTTTTAATGTTGCTCCTTACTTTCAGTTGAAAAAACTTTTTTTTTATTTAATTTCTGATCGTTTTTTTAAATAATGCTGGGAAATCCCGGCGCCCCCTTCATAAAACTGTCCCTTCCCCCGCGGAAACATCCTCCTAGGAAAGATCCTCCCCACCCCCCCCCCCCCCCCACCAATAAAAATCCCTCCTGAAACGTCTGTATACTTCCCATTTACCAATAGTATAAGTAAACAGTGGGCAAAGTTCATAATTTGCAGCCCTTCCCCCGGGAACTGTGGGGGATTAATACATCCTTAAAGACGTATTTATCATATTTTCGACTATGCTGAACAAAATGGCTATCCTAAAATTTTGATTGGGTGACTTTAGGAAAAAATGAGCATGGGAGGGGGCCAATTTGCCCTCCAATTTATTTGGTTGCTTTAAAAGGGCACTAGAACTTTTAATTTACGTTCAGATGAGCCCTCTCACGATATTCTAGGACTACTCGATCGATACGATCACCCCTGGGAAAATAAAATAAAAAACAAAACAAAAAACAAAACAAATAAACACGTATCCGTGATCTTTCTTCTGGCAAAAAATACTTGTTTTTTTAAAACTCCACATTTTTTGCAGATAGGAGCTTGAAACTTCTATACAAGGGTTTTCTAATACGCTGAATCTGATGGTGGGATTTACATTAAAGTTCTATGATTTTTAGGGGCTGTTATGCTTTTTTTTCGAAAAATAAGGCAAATTTTTCTCTGGGAAAGCTTTTGTCTCGCGTAACTTTTGATAGGTAAACTAAACTTAATGAAACTTGTATATTCGAAATCAGCATAAAAATCCGATTCTATTGATGTATCTATTGGTATCAAATTACGGGTTTTAGAGTTTTGGTTACTATTGATCCCGGTCGCTCCTTGGTTACAGTTCGTTACCACGAACTGTTTGATTGAGCTTAGTGAAGCAACAAATAGTAAAGCAAACATTCACTAACTCACTAGGCTACAAAACAATGATGTTGTGTACAACTAAGGTTATGCACAAAGAAAAGTTAAATAAACACAAATTCAATTCAGCAAATCCAGCAGGACAATGTTCCAAAGCACTAAATGAGCAATTAACAAAACAATCCTAATTTGTTTTTGTTTGTAACAAATTTGTTTTGCCAGGCTAAGTTAGTATGCAGCAAATTTGTTTGATAGGCTAATTTGTTTTGCTTTAGGCTAGCTGTAAGATTGCTGTTGTTGTTGTAGAAAATGACATTCTCGGCTTTCGTCACGAAAAAAATAAAAATATAAATGCATTTAATGCAGAAGCTAAACTACAACATTTATTTACTTGGGGGGGGGGGGGTGCAGGCTAGGTTCATGGACTTTACATGTTTTAATCAATTCAATTCTCTTGATATATCTATTGTTATCAAATTATTGATTCGCGTCACACCTTACTAACATTTCGTTACCACGAACTGTTTGAAACACATTAATTTTATCTTTTCCTGCATGAGAGGTGGGTAAGCCCATCTTCAACACCTTGCTCTTCATGCTACAGTTTTATAATATTTAAAAAAAAAATTGCAATTGTTCTAATTAAACACCCTTGTGTTTTCAGGCGTCGTTCATAAAGAATTGGGACAAAATTCAACCTTCAGTGTAAAGAGTAAGGTGTTGAGGAGGGGTAACCCCCACATATAAATACTAATTTCTGTTTTTTTTAAGTTTTAATAATGTTTCTTACTTTCAGTTGAAGAAATTTGTTTTTTCATTTAATTTCTGATCGTTTTTTAAATAATGCCAGGAAATCTGGCTCCACCTCCACAGAAAGATCCCTCCTCCCTACAGAAATATTCTCTAGATAATTCAATCTTGGTGATATGTTACCCCACACAATTACCTGTAACATGTCCACGCGTAAAAGTGAGTCGGCAAAATGAAAGCATGACACATAAAAAGAGATTTCGTATTGGAATTCTGGCAAATTCCCCCAGTGTAAAATTTCCCGTGAAAAGTTTCCTCCCTGGAAACTTGCCTCCCCATGGAAAATCTTCCTTGTGGAAAAATCCCAGCAGAAAATTCACCCCCCCCCTCCCAAAAAAAATGCATGCATAGTTCACAATAACAAATACTATACGCGTACAATTGGGAAATTTTAAAACTTTAAGACCTTTCCATAAGGGCTCTAGGGAGAATTTGTTACCTTCAAAGATATATTTTTGGGGTTTTTTAACCATGCTGAACAGAATGGCTATCTTAAAATTTTGATCAGACGAAATTGGGAAAAAAGGGACGTGGGAGGGAGCCAAGTTACCTTCCAGCATTTTTGGTCACTGAAAAGGGCACTATAACTTTTAATGACCGTTCGAATGAGCTCTCTCTTGATGTTCTTGGACCACTGGGTCGGTACGATTACCCCTGAAAAAAAAAAAGCACGCATCCGTGATCTTTCTTCTGGCAAAAAATACAAAGTTGCACATTTTTTGCAGATGTCAGCTTGAAAAACCTATGTAACAGGTTTTTCTGATACGCTGAATCTGACGGTGTGATTTTCATTAAAATTCTTTCACTTGTAGAGGATGTTTCCCCCTCTTTCAAAAATCAGGTAAATTTTCTCAGGCTCGTAGCCTTTGATGAGTAATACTAAACTTAATAGAATTTATATATTTAGAATCAGCATTATAAGCCCATTCTTTTGATACATTTATTGACTTCAAAATTCCGTTTTTTAATGTTTCGATTACTATTGAGCTGTATCGCTTGTTTTTTTTTTTATTACGTATATGTTATTACGTATATGATGGGTTCTCTCCTTAGTCAATACCACGCTCTTTACGCTAAAGTTAAAACTCTGTTTAAATCACAAACCCCTGAATCACAAAGGCCGTTTAATTAGAATATATAGCTCTTTTGAAAGCACTAAAAAAAAACTGTAGCGTAAAGAGTGAGGTATTGACTTGGGGGCGAACCCCCTCATATACGTAATAATTTCTGTTCGTTTTAAGTTCTAATGTTGATTATTACTTTCAGTTGAAAAACTTGTTTTTTTAAAAATTTAATTTCTGATCGTTTTTTTAAATAATGCTGAGAAATCCGGCGCCCCCTTCATAGAATGTCCCTTACCCAAGAAAACATCCTCCACGGAAAGATTCTCCCGAATAACCCCCTCCTTCAGCAGCCCCCCACCAGAAAAAATCCTTTCTGAAAATGTCTGTATACTTCCCAATAACCAATACTATATGTAAACAATGGGCAAAGTTCATTAATTCCAGCCCTTCCCCCGGGATCTGTGGGGATTATGTCATCCTAAAAGACATATTTATTAGATTTTTGACTGTGCTGAACAAAATGGCTATCTCAAAAAATTTTAATTGGGTGACTTCGGGAAAAAAATGAGCGTAGAAGGGGGCCAAGTTGCCCTCCAATTTTTTTGGTCACTTAAAAAGGGCACTCGAACTTTTAATTTCCGTTCAAGTAAGCCCTCTTACGATATTCTAAGACTACTTGATCGATACAATCACCCCTGGGAAAATAAAAAAAACAAACAAACAAACAAATAAACACGCATCCGTGATCTTTCTTCTGACAAAAAATACAAAATTCCACGTTTTTGCAGATAGGAGCTTGAAACTTCTACAAGAGGGTTTTTTAATACGCTGAATCCGATGGTGTGATTTTCATTAAAGTTCTATGACTTTTAGGGGGTGTTTCCTCCTTTTTTGAAAATAAGAGTAGAGATGCTCGTCTGGATTTGCCAACGCCCCTGTACCAAACAGGTTTCTAGTAGGTATAATCTGGTTTGATGGGTATAGTCTGGTTTAGTGGGTATAATTTGGTTTGGTTCAAGTTTTTTCTGACACAATTTTTCAGGGATGCATTCACGGGTTTTGAAGCACTTTCATCATAACATGTTGTTTTATTATTATTTTTTTTGGCAATTGAAATTTTTTTTCTGGGTACATATGGAATCCGGTTAATAGCCTGTAGCTTAAAGGTATCTGAGATCTCGCTCCAGTATCGCATACACTATTAGAGATATCAAGTGATTTTTTTTCTTTACATGGTGTTCGTTCAATTGAAAGCGAGGATTTCTGTTAAATATGTTATTTGCTTGCGTGTATAGGAATTCCCATGTTATTTGCTTGCATGTATAGGAATTCCTATGCCATTTGCTTGCGTGTATAGGAATTCCCTTGTTATTTGCTTGCATGTATAGGAAATTCCCATGTTATTTGCTTGCGTGTATAGGAATTCCCATGTTATTTGCTTGCATGTATAGGAATTCCTATGTTTATTTGCTTGCGTGTACAGGAATTCTAATGTTATTTGCTTGCGTGTATAGGAATTCCCTTGTTATTTGCTTGCATGTATAGGAATTCCCATGTTATTTGCTTGCGTGTATAGGAATTCCCATGCTATTTTAAGGGCTTATGTCCCCCTCCCATGCTATTATAAGAGTTTATGTCCCCTTCCTATGCTATTCCAGGAGCTTATGTTCCTTCCTATGCTATTATAAGGGCTTTTTCCGTGTGGTTTTTCTTTACTTGGTACCCATTAAAAACAAATTTTTGTGTTATATAAGTAGTTCTTATATCTTTTAAAAGAGCTTTACGGGGTTTGAGAGACTCGATTGCCTGATTCCGTGTGGTTTTTCTTTACTTTGGTGCCCTTAAAACACAATTTTTGTGTTAAATAAGTAGTTCTTGTATCTTTTAAAGAGCTTTACGGGGTTTGAGACACTCTGTTGCTTGATTCCGTGTGGTTTTTCTCTACTTAGTGCTCATTAAAAAACGAAGTTTTTGTGTTAAATAAGTAGTTTTTGTATCTTTTAAAATAGCTTTTAAGGGGTTTGAGAGACTCAGTTGCTTGATTCCGTGTGGTTTTTCTCTACTTAGTGCTCATTAAAAACGAAGTTTTTTTTGTTAAATAAGTAGTTATTTAACTACTACTATTAAGTTAAATTATTAAGTTAAATAAGTAGTGTTAAATATGTCTTCCTTCGGGAAGACATATACTAAAATTGGAACGATACAGAGAAGATTAGCATGGCCCCTGCGCAAGGATGACACGCAAAATCGTGAAGCGTTCCACACTTTTTTTCCAGGTTGGTAGAAATATGGATAGATGGTATCCCAGCTTAGGTAAATTTGGTGTAGGAAAAGAAAACAGTAATGGATACAGACTTTTGCAATTTTGTAGGTATAACAATCTAGTTATAACCAATACGGTGTTTGGTCATAAAATGGCTCATAAGCTAACATGGTATTCACGTGATGGTAAGACAGCAAACCTTATTGATTATGTTATAGTAAATCGAAGACTGGCAGGATCAATACAAGATACTAGGGTATATAGGAGTGCTGTTATTGATGTAAAAGTAAAGATCACCATCTAGTAGTGTCAAGGGTTAATTTAAAGCTGAAATATCGGAAGGGTAATTACCTCCCGGGAAGTTATGATGTTAGTAGACTCCAGGATGAGAATTTGAGAGAAACTTTCCAGGAACAGTTGAATACTAAACTTGAGAGCTTAAAATTTGATAATGTGGAAGATGGTTGGAATAATTTTAGAAAAATAATTTGTGAAGTTGCTGAAGGTGTATTAGGGAAGAAAGCTAGAATTGCAGCTAAGAATATTAGTGAAAAAGCTTTAAGTTTAATAGAAAGGAGAAAGGACTTGTACAAGAATTATCTGAGTGATAGATCACATGAAAACAAAAGAAATGTAAAGAAAGTGGAGAAGCATTGAAATATGAACTAAGGAGGTGTGAAGTGGAGGCCATGGATAAAATTGCCGAGGATTTTAGAAGATGCAGCTAGAGACGGCATAATAGTAAAATATTGTACTGGCACGTTAACAAATTGAGAGGTAGTAGTCAATCCGGACTTGTCCCAGTTAAAGATAGGAATGGGGTGGCAATTAGCGATAAGACAAAAGCTAAAGCGAGATGGGCCGAACATTTTGAGAATTTGCTTAACCGAGATAGAGTTGCAGGAAAAAATATAGAGGAAAATGAAAAAGTTTGTGATACCTTGGATGTGAAGGAAGATTTGTTTTGTGTGAGGAGGAATTAGAAACAGTACTAAAAGGATTAAAGAATAATAAGGCTCCAGGTGCTGATAGGGTAGTAAATGAGTTTTTTTTTCTTAAATATGGTGGCTCTGAGGTTAGAAATAAGTTATTGGAGATTATGAATATGATTTTTGAAAAAGGGGAAGTACCTAATGATTTTAGGAAAACCTTAATTAAGCCACTTTATAAGAAAGGTGATAAAAGTGAGTGTGGTAATTATCGAGGCATTATTCTGGTCTCTGTAGGTAGCAAATTGCTTAGTAATATGATACTTTTTTAGACTGAGAGATGCCGTAGACAAAGTTTTAAGAGAAGAGCAGTGCGGTTTTAGAAAAGGTAGAGGATGTGTTGACCAATTTTTCACTCTTAGGTTAATAATTGAGAAGTGCCTAAGTTTTCAAACACCTTTGGTCCTTAGTTTTATAGATTATGAGCAAGCGTTCGATTCTGTTGATAGAGGAGCTTTAGTAAAGGTTTTATCCTTGTATGGTATACCAGACAAATACATTAAAGTGATTAGTGCTATGTACGAGAATAACACTGCTGCGGTTAAGGTAGGAAATGAGGTTAGCAGCTGGTTTTGTATTAAATCAGGAGTTAAGCAGGGTTGTGTTCTATCCCCCTTTATATGGATTATTTTGATGGACTTTGTTTTAAGGAGCACAGGAAAGGCAATGGGAGACCACGGAATCAAATGGGGAGGAAAAAGTCTCCTGGACTTGGATTATGCTGATGATTTAAGCATCCTAGATGAAAGTGTGAGCAAAATGAATGAAGTTTTTAGAGATTTTGCGAGTTCAGGGTGCTAGTATTGGTTTGAAAATTAATGTTAGGAAGACAAGTCACTAAGGCTAGGAATAAGTGAAGATGAAAAGGTGACGTTGGGTAATGAAAAGATTGATCAGGTGGGCAGTTTTCACTTACCTTGGTAGTATTATTAGTAAAGATGGTGGGAGCAGTGAAGATGTTAAAAATAGAATAGCCAAGGCTCAGGGTGTTTTTTCACAGTTAAAAAAGTCTGGAAGAATAGGAAGATAAGTCTGCAAACCAAGATTAGAATCTTAGAAGCTACAGTGATGACAGTGGTCAAATATGGCTCTGAAGCATGGACGCTCCGAAAAGCGGATGAAGATTTGCTAGATGTTTTCCAGAGAAATTGCTTAAGGATTGTTCTGGGTACCCGGCTGACTGACCGTATTTCAACAATAGGCTATACGAAAAATGTGGTTCAATACCACTTTCTAGGTCTATAATGAAAGAAAGGTTGAGGTGGTTAGGGCATGTTGTTCGGATGAAGGATGACAGATTGCCGAAGATTGTTCTTTTCGGCCAACCATCTAGGGCTAAACGGAAAGCAGGTCGTCCCCGTCTGGGTTGGGAGGACGTCATAAAGAAAGATTTAAAGGAAATGGGAACTTCGTGGGCGGGTGTAAAAGGGAGGCCTTTGAATAGATTGGGGTGGGAGGAGGAGCGTGCGTAGCTGTGTTGGCCTCAGGCGGCTTGGTGCTGCGATGAGTTGTTAGTAGTAGTAGTAGTCTTGTATCTGTTAAAAGAGCTTTAAGGGGTTTTGAGAGACTCGATTGCCTGATTCCATTTTGGTTTTTCTTTACTTGTTTGCCCATTAAAAACAAAATCTTAATAACACATTCTACACTATGAGCATTGTAAAAACAAATCCTCTTGATATTATTTGAAGAAATCATTACATAAATTTTTTTTTATTTTTTTGTACGTATCTTAAAATGAAAATATGCTTATGGCTCTAACAATTGTGCTCTATGATTGGTCAGAGACACGATGTGGCTTTCCCACTGGTATTCTATGAAATGTCAGAGTGAATAATTTTTTTATCAATATCCATTGTCAGATACATCAAATAAAATTGACAAAATCTAAATTTCAGAATAAATAAATGCTTTAACAACATCCTTTATCGGATATGTCAGATAAAATTGACATAATCTAAGTATCAGAGTGGCTAAATTCTATATCAACATCCTTTTCTCAGATAGATAGGATAAAATTGACAAATTTTAAGTGTTAGAGTGAATAAATTTTTTTTTTATCAACATCCTTTGGCAGATACATGGGATAAAATTGACAAAATCTAAATTTCAGAATGAATAAATTCATTATCAACATCCTTTTTTCGGATTGGTCGGATAAAATTGACAAAATCTAAGTATCAGAGTGAATATTTTTTTTTTAACAACATCCTTTGCCAGATACATCGAATAAAATTGATAAAATATAAGTGCCAGAGTGAATATTTTTTTTTACTATCAACATCCTTTGTCAGATACATCAAATAAAATTGACAAAATCTAAATTTCAGAATAAATAAAGGCTTTAACATCATCCTTTATCGGATATGTCGGATAAAATTGACAAAATCTAAGTGTCAGAGTGAATAAATTCTATATCAACATCCTTTTCTCGGATACATAGGATAAAATTGACAAAATCTGAATTCAGAATGAATAAATTCATTATCAACATCCTTTGTCGGATATGTCGGATAAAATTGACAAATCTAAATTTCAGAATGAATAAATGCTATAACAATATCCTTAATCGGATATGTCGGATACCTGATCGTGATAAATCCATAAGACATGGTAAAAAAAAACTATTCTATATCATGGGATCATCGTTTCTGGATGTTTAAGTGTGAACTCTAAGTACTATTTTTATGTAAATATATGGTGTTTTGTTTTTTTTTTTCTCAAAAAAAATATGTTAATATGTTTAAGCAATAAATATCTTTAAGCTTAACCCGTCTTTATTCTTTAGAATAGTTTTTTTATTCATTTCATTAAATTATGAAGAAATTGTAAGTAAGTAACAATAGCTTTCTTGAATTCGCTTCCTGGACACAATACAGATATTTAATTCAAGAAATCATAATAAAATCGCAAGTAAGTAATAAAGTCTTTATTGTTTTCACTTATTGGACACACAATACTGAAATTTCATTCAAGAAATTATGAAGGAATTTTAAATAGGTAACACACTCATTCTTGAAGTCACCTCTTGTATACACAATGCAGAAATTTCATTTAAGAAATTATCAAAATTGTAAGTAAGTAGCAAAATTCTTTCTTGAATTCGCCTCCTGGATAAATAAAAAAAGACATTTCATTCAAGAAATTATGACGAAATTCTAAGTAAGCAACAAACTCTTTCTTGAAGTTACCTCATGGATACACAATGCAGAAATTTCATTTAAGAAATTATCAAAAATTGTAAGTAAGTAGCAAATTCTTTCAAAAATATGTTAATACGTTTTAAGCAATAAATATCTTTAAGCTTAACACGTCTTTATTCTTTAGAATAGTTTTTTATTCATTTCATTAAATTATGAAAGAAATTGTAAGTAAGTAACAATAGCTTTCTTGAATTTGCTTCCTAAACACAATACAGATATTTAATTCAAGAAATCATAATAAAATCGCAAGTAAGTAATAAAGTCTTTATTGTTTTTCACCTATTGGATACACAATACTGAAATTTTTCATTCAAGAAATTATGAAGGAATTGTAAATAGGTAACACACTCATGTTACCTCATGGATAAACAATGCAGAAATTTCATTTAAGAAATTATCAAAAATTGTAAGTAACTAGGAAATTCTTTCTTGAATTCGCCTCCTGGGTAAATAAAAAAGACAGTTCATTAAAGAAATTATGAAAAAATTGTAAGTAAGTAGCAAATTCTTTCTTGAATTCACCTGCTGGATAAACAAAAAAGACATTTCATTAAAGAAATTATGACAAAATTCCAAGTAAGTAACAAACTCTTTATTGTTTTCATGACTTAGATACACGATGTAGAAATTTAATTCAAGAAATTATGAAAAATTCTCAGTAAGTAACAATTTCTTTCTTGAAGTCAACTCTTGGATACACAATACTGAAATTTCATTAAGAAATTATGAAAAAATTGTAAGCAAGTAACAAACTCTTTCCTGAAGTCACCTCTTGGATACACAATGCAGAAACTTCATTTAAGAAACTATGAAAAAATTGTAAGTAAGTTATAAATTCTTTCTTGAAGTCACCTCTCGGATACACAATACAGAAATTTCATTAAAGAAATTATGAAAAAATTGTAAGTAAGTAGCAAATTCTTTCTTTCTTGAATTCACCTGCTGGATAAACAAAAAGACATTTCGTTCAAGAAATTATGACAAAATTCTAAGTAAGTAACAAACTCTTAATTGCTTTCACGACTTAGATATACGATGTAGAAATTTAATTCAAGAAATTGTGAAGAAATTCTCAGTAAGTAACAATTTCTTTCTTGAAGTCAACTCTTGGATACACAATACGGAAATTTCATTCAAGAAAATTATGAAAATATTTGTAAGTAAGTAACAAACTCTTTTTGTTTTCACCTCTTGGATATACAGTACAGATACTTCATTCAAGAAATTATGAAAAAATCGCAAGTAAGTAACTTTCTTTTCTCTTTATCACAAACAATTTTCACTTAGCTACACGATGTAGAAATTTAATTCAAGAAATTATGAAAAAATTCTCAGTAAGTAACAATTTCTTTCTTGAAGTCAACTCTTGGATACACAATACGGAGATTTCATTCAAGAATTTCATGACTTAGATACACGATGTAGAAATTTGATTCAAGAAATTATGAAAAATTCTCAGTAAGTAACAATTTCTTTCTTGAAGTCAACTCTTGGATACACAATACGGAAATTTCATTTAAGAAATTATGAAAAAATTGTAAGCAAGTAACAAACTCCTTTCCTGAAGTCACCTCTTGGATACACAATGCAGAAACTTTCATTTAAGAAACTATGAAAAAATTGTAAGTAAGTAACAAATTCTTTCTTGAAGTCACCTCTTGGATACACAATACAGAAATTTCATTAAAGAAATTATGAAAAAAATTGTAAGTAAGTAGCAAATTCTTTCTTGAATTCACCTGCTGGATAAACAAAAAGACATTTCGTTCAAGAAATTATGACAAAATTCTAAGTAAGTAATAAACTCTTAATTGTTTTCACGACTTTGATATACGATGTAGAAATTTAATTCAAGAAATTATGAAGAAATTCTCAGTAAGTAACAATTTCTTTCTTGAAGTCAACTCTTGGATACACAATACGGAAATTTCATTCAAGAAATTATGAAAATATTTGTAAGTAAGTAACAAACTCTTTTTTTGATTTCACTTCTTGGACATACAGTACAGATACTTTTCTCTTTATCACAAACAATTTTCACTTAGCTACACGATGTAGAAATTTAATTCAAGAAATTATGAAAAAAAATTCTCAGTAAAGTAACAATTTCTTTCTTGAAGTCAACTCTTGGATACACAATACGGAAATTTCATTCTATGGGACCTCTACACGTGATTAAACACGTTTTGAAAACTACATGCTATTTGCTTGCCTTTCCTTGGCACCTTTCCAAACGAGCGGGGATTCCCCACTGGTTCCTACACATTGCAAAAAAGTGAGCAGTACGAAAACTCCACGTTTTCAACCAGTCTGGTTTTTTTTTTTAGCTAAATCTTTGGAAACAGCCCAGCCTCTATTTCTGACCGTTTAAGTTTTTTGATGTTAGTGTTGTCAGTCAAAAGCTATGACACATTCAAGAAATTATGACAAAAATTCTAAGTAAGTAACAAACTGTTTCTTGAATCCTCCTCCTGAATGCACAATACAGATATTTCATTTAAGAAATTACGAAAAAATTGTAAGCAAGTAACAAACTCTTTCTTGAATACACCTCGTGGATACAAAATGCAGAAATTTCATTAAAGAAATTATGAGAAAATTGTAAGTAAGTAGCAAATTCTTTTCTTGAATTCACCTGCTGGATAAACAAAAACACATTTCGTTCAAGAAATTATGAGAAAATTCCAAGTAAGTAACAAACTCTTTATTGTTTTCACGACTTAGATACACGATGTAGAAATTTAATTCAAGAAATTATAAAAAAAGGAAAGTAAGTAACAAACTCTTTATTGATTTCACCTCTTGGATACAAAAAAAGACATTTCATTCAAGAAATTATGACAAAATTCTAAGTAAGTAAAAAACTCATTCTTGAATTTGCCGTTTACATGCACAATACAGAAATTTCATTCTATGGGACCTCTACACGTGATTAAACACGTTTTGAAACTACATGCTATTTGCTTGCCTTTCCTTGGCACCTTTCCAAACGAGCTGGGATTCCCCACTGGTTCCTACACATTGCAAAAAAGTGGCCAGTACGAAAACTCCACTTTTTCAACCAGACTGGTTTTTTTAGACAACACCAATAAAATATGCAAAGTCGACATAGCTTTATTTCATTTTTTCAAGGTTAATTTAGACAAGGTTACGTGCGCGCACGTAACCTCATCTAAATTAACCTTGAAAAAATGAAATAAAGCTATGTCGACTTTGCATATTTTTTTTATTGGTGTGTCTAAAAACCAGTCTGGTTGAAAACGTGGAGTTTTCGTACTGGCCACTTTTTTTGCAATGTGTAGGAACCAGTGGGGAATCACCGCTCGTTTGGAAAGGTGCCAAGGAAAGGCAAGCAAATAGCATGTAGTTTCAAAACGTGTTTAATCACGTGTAGAGGTCCCATAGAATGAAATTTCTGTATTGTGCATGTAAACGGCAAATTCAAGAATGAGTTTTTTTACTTACTTAGAATTTTGTCATAATTTTCTTGAATGAAATGTCTTTTTTTGTATCCAAGAGGTGAAATCAGTAAAGAGTTTGTTTACTTACTTTCCTTTTTTTATAATTTCTTGAATTAAATTTCTACATCGTGTATCTAAGTCGTGAAAACAATAAAGAGCTTGTTACTTACTTGGAATTTTCTCATAATTTCTTGAACGAAATGTGTTTTTGTTTATCCAGCAGGTGAATTCAAGAAAGAATTTGCTACTTACTTACAATTTTCTCATAATTTCTTTAATGAAATTTCTGCATTTTGTTTCCACGAGGTGTATTCAAGAAAGAGTTTGTTACTTGCTTACAATTTTTTCGTAATTTCTTAAATGAAATATCTGTATTGTGGCATTCAGGAGGAGGATTCAAGAAACAGTTTGTTACTTACTTAGAATTTTGTCATAATTTCTTGAATGTGTCATAGCTTTTGACTGACAACACTAACATCAAAACTTAAACGGTCAGAAATAGAGGCTGGGCTGTTTCCAAAGATTTAGCTAAAAAACCAGACTGGTTGAAAACGTGGATTTTTCGTACTGCTCATTTGTTGCAATGTGTAGGAACCGGTGGGGAATCCCCGCTCATTTGGAAAGGTGCCAAGGAAAGGCAAGAAATAGCATGTAGTTTCAAAACGTGTTTATCACGTGTAGAGTCCCATAGAATGAAATTTCTGTATTGTGTATCCCAAGAGTTGACTTCAAGAAGAAATTGTTACTTACTGAGAATTTTTTCATAATTTCTTGAATTAAATTTCTACATCGTGTAGCTAAGTGAAAATTGTTTGTGATAAGAGAAAAGTATCTGTACTGTATATCCAAGAGGTGAAATCTAAAAAAGAGTTTGTTACTTACTTACAAATATTTTCATAATTTCTTGAATGAAATTTCCGTATTGTGTATCCAAGGGTTGACTTCAACAAAGAAATTGTTACTTACTGAGAATTTCTTCATAATTTCTTGAATTAAATTTCTACATCGTATATCAAAGTCGTGAAAACAATTAAGAGTTTGTTACTTACTTAGAATTTTGTCATAATTTCTTGAACGAAATGTCTTTTTGTTTATCAAGCAGGTGAATTCAAGAAAGAATTTGCTACTTACTTACAATTTTTTCATAATTTCTTTAATGAAATTTCTGTATTGTGTATCCAAGAGGTGACTTCAAGAAAGAAATTTTTGTTACTTACTTACAATTTTTTCATAGTTTCTTAAATGAAGTTTCTGCATTGTGTATCCAAGAGGTGACTTCAGGAAAAAGAGTTTTGTTACTTGCTTACAATTTTTTCATAATTTCTTAAATGAAATTTCCGTATTGTGTATCCAAGAGTTGACTTCAAGAAAGAAATTGTTACTTACTGAGAATTTTTTCATAATTTCTTGAATCAAATTTCTACATCGTGTATCTAAGTCATGAATTCTTGAATGAAAATTTCCGTATTGTGTATCCAAGAGTTGACTTTAAGAAAGAAATTGTTACTTACTGAGAATTTTTTTTCATAATTTCTTGAATTAAATTTCTACATCGTGTAGCTAAGTGAAAATTGTTTGTGATAAAGAGAAAAAAAAGTTACTTACTTGCGATTTTTTCATAATTTCTTGAATGAAGTATCTGTTACTGTATATCCAAGAGGTGAAAACAAAAAGAGTTTTGTTACTTACTTACAAATATTTTCATAATTTCTTGAATGAAATTTCCGTATTGTGTATCCAAGAGTTGACTTCAAGAAAGAAATTGTTACTTACTGAGAATTTCTTCATAATTTCTTGAATTAAATTTCTACATCGTATATCTAAGTCGTGAAAAACAATTAAGAGTTTGTTACTTACTTAGAATTTTGTCATAATTTCTTGAACGAAATGTCTTTTTGTTTATCCAGCAGGTGAATTCAAGAAAAAATTTGCTACTTACTTACAATTTTTTTTCATAATTTCTTTAATGAAATTTCTGTATTGTGTATCCGAGAGGTGACTTCAAGAAAGAATTTATAACTTACTTACAATTTTTTTTCATAGTTTCTTAAATGAAGTTTCTGCATTGTGTATCCAAGAGGTGACTTCAGGAAAGAGTTTGTTACTTGCTTACAATTTTTTCATAATTTTCTTAATGAAATTTCCGTATTGTGTATCCAAGAGTTTGACTTCAAGAAAGAAATTGTTACTTACAGAGAATTTTTTTTCATAATTTCTTGAATTAAAAATTTCTACATCGTGTATCTAAGTCATGAAAAAATAAAGAGTTTTGTTACTTACTTGGAATTTTGTCATAATTTCTTGAATGAAATGTCTTTTTTTGTTTATCCAGCAGGTGAATTCAAGAAAGAATTTGCTACTTACTTACAATTTTTTCATAATTTCTTTAATGAACTGTCTTTTTTATTTACCCAGGAGGCGAATTCAAGAAAGAATTTGCTAGTTACTTACAATTTTTGATAATTTCTTAAATGAAATTTCTGCATTGTGTATCTATGAGGTAACATGAGTGTGTTACCTACTTACAATTCCTTCATAATTTCTTGAATGAAATTTCAGTATTGTGTATCCAATAGGTGAAAACAATAAAGACTTTATTACTTACTTGCGATTTTATTATGATTTCTTGAATTAAATATCTGTATTGTGTCCAGGAAGCGAATTCAAGAAAGCTATTGTTACTTACTTACAATTTCTTCATAATTTAATGAAATGAATAAAACTATTCTAAAGAATAAAGACGGTTAAGCTTAAAGATATTTATTGCTTAAACGTATTAACATATTTTTGAAAGAATTTGCTACTTACTTACAATTTTTGATAATTTCTTAAATGAAATTTCTGCATTGTGTATCCATGAGGTAACTTCAAGAAAGAGTTTGTTGCTTACTTAGAATTTCGTCAGTAATTTCTTGAATGAAATGTCTTTTTTATTTATCCAGGAGGCGAATTCAAGAAAGAATTTGCTACTTACTTACAATTTTTGATAATTTCTTAAATGAAATTTCTGCATTGTGTATACAAGAGGTGACTTCAAGAATGAGTGTGTTACCTATTTAAAATTCCTTCATAATTTCTTGAATGAAATTTCAGTATTGTGTGTCCAATAAGTGAAAACATAAAGAGTTTATTACTTACTTGCGATTTTATTATGATTTCTTGAATTAAATATCTGTATTGTGTCCAGGAAGCGAATTCAAGAAAGCTATTGTTACTTACTTACAATTTCTTCATAATTTAATGAAATGAATAAAACTATTCTAAAGAATAAAGACGGGGTTAAGCTTAAAGATATTTATTGCTTAAACGTGTTAACATATTTTTTTTTTTAGAAAAAAAAACAACACCATATATTTACATAAAATAGTACTTAGAGTTCACACTTAAACATCCAGAAACGATGATCCCATGATATAGAATAGTTTTTTTTTTTACCATGTCTTATGGATTTATCACGATCAGGTATCCGACATATCCGATTAAGGATATTGTTATAGCATTTATTCATTCTGAAATTTAGATTTTGTCAATTTTATCCGACATATCCGACAAAGGATGTTGATAATGAATTTATTCATTCTGAAATTCAGATTTTGTCAATTTTATCCTATGTATCCGAGAAAAGGATGTTGATATAGAATTTATTCACTCTGACACTTAGATTTTGTCAATTTTATCCGACATATCCGATAAAGGATGTTGTTAAAGCATTTATTTATTCTGAAATTTAGATTTTGTCAATTTTATTTGATGTATCTGACAAAGGATGTTGATAGTAAAAAAAATATTCACTCTGGCACTTATATTTTATCAATTTTATTCGATGTATCTGGCAAAGGATGTTGTTAAAAAAAATATTCACTCTGATACTTAGATTTTGTCAATTTTATCCGACACATCCGACAAAAGGATGTTGATAATGAATTTATTCATTCTGAAATTTAGATTTTGTCAATTTTATCCCGTGTATCTGCCAAAGGATGTTGATAAAAAAAGTTTATTCACTCTAACACTTAGAATTTGTCAATTTTATCCTATCTATCTGAGAAAAGGATGTTGATACTGAATTTAGTCACTCTGATACTTAGATTTTGTCAATTTTATCTGACATATCCGATAAAGGATGTTGTTAAAGCATTTATTTATTCTGAAATTTAAATTTTGTCAATTTTATTTGATGTATCTGACAATGGATGTTGATAAAAAAATTCTTCACTCTGACATTTCATAGAATACCAGTGGGAAAGCCACATCGTGTCTCTGACCAATCATAGAGCACAATTGTTAGAGCCATAAGCATATTTTGTCATTTTAAGATACGTACAAAAAAATAAAAAAAATTTTATGTAATGATTTCTTCAAATAATATCAAGAGGTTTTTGTTTTTACACTGCTCATAGTGTAGAATGTGTTATTAAAATTTTGTTTTTATTGGGCAACAAGTAAAGAAAAACCAAATGGAATCAGGCAATCGAGTCTCTCAAACCCCTTAAAGCTCTTTTTAACAGAGACAAGAACTACTTATTTAACAAAAAAACTTCGTTTTTAATGAGCACTAAGTAGAGAAAAAACACACGGAATCAAGCAACTGAGTCTCTCAAACCCTTTAAAGCTATTTTAAAAGATACAAAAACTACTTATTTAACACAAAAATTTCGTTTTTAATGGGCATCAAGTAAAGAAAAATCACACGGAATCAGACAACCGAGTCTCTCAAACCCCGTAAAAGCTCTTTTAAAAGATACAAGAACTACTTATTTAACACAAAAATTTCGTTTTTAATGAGCACTAAGTAAAGAAAAACCAAATGGAATCAGGCAACAGAGTGTCTCAAACCCCGTAAAGCTCTTTTAAAAGATACAAGAACTACTTATTTAACACAAAAATTGTGTTTTTAATGGGCACCAAGTAAAGAAAAACCACACGGAATCAGGCAATCGAGTCTCTCAAACCCCGTAAAGCTCTTTTAAAATATAAGAACTACTTATTTAACACAAAAATTTTGGTTTTAATGGGTACCAAGTAAAGAAAAACCACACGGAAAAGCCCTTATAATAGCATAGTAAGGAACATAAGCTCCTGGAATAGCATAGGAAGGGGACATAAACTCTTATAATAGCATGGGAGGGGACATAAGCCCTTAAAATAGCATGGGAATTCCTATACACGCAAGCAAAAAAATAACATGGGGAATTCCTATACATGCAAGCAAATAACATGGGAATTCCTATACACGCAAGCAAATAACATGGGAATTCCTATACATGCAAGCAAATAACAAGGGAATTCCTATACACGCAAGCAAATAACATGGGAATTCCTATACACGCAAGCAAATAACATAGGAATTCCTATACATGCAAGCAAATAACATGGGAATTCCTATACACGCAAGCAAATAACATGGGAATTCCTATACATGCAAGCAAATAGCATGGGAATTCCTATACACGCAAGCAAATAACATATTTAACAGAAATCCTTGCTTTCAATTGAACGAACACCATGTAAAGAAAAAATCACTTGATATCTCTAATAGTGTATGCGATACTGGAGCGAGATCTCAGATACCTTTAAGCTACAGGCTATTAACCGAATTCCATATGTACCCACAAAAAAATTTCAATTGCCAAAAAAATAATAATAAAACATGTTATGATGAAAGTGCTTCAAAACCCGTGAATGTATCCCTGAAAAATTGTGTCAGAAAAACTTGAACCAAACCAGATTATACCCAATAAACCAGACTATACCATCAAACCAGATTATACCTACCAGAAACCTGTTTGGTACAGGGGCGTTGGCAAATCCAGACGAGCATCTCTACTAATAAGGCAAATTTTCTTTAGGCGCGTAACTTTTGATGGGTAAGACTAAACTTGATGAAACTTATATATTTGAAATCAGCATAAAAAACATGATTTCTTTGACATATCTATTGGCATCAACATTCTGTATTTTGGAGTTTTGTTTACTATTGAGCCGGGTCGCTCCTTACTTACAGTTCGTTACCACGAACTGTTTGATAAGTCTTGGTTCTTTACAATGAATAATATACCACTAACATGACGTATGTAAGCTCTGAGAATTCATACTCCATGAACATACCCATAATTTATTTTTTTTTTTGGGGGGGGATGATGAATAAAGAAATTTCGGGGTTAAATATAAAAAAGGGTACTGTTTCTATTTGCTTGGACCCACGCAAGAAGTGAAGTTTGGTTAATGCTAATGAAATAAAACAGGATAAAAATATAATAGTTTAGCATATAGTAAATACGTAACCTAACCTAACCTAGATGCCTTTTTTTTTGCCCCTAAACTCCAAAAAAACAAAAGTTTAAACATATTAAACGCAGTGATAAATCACTGTTTGCAATCCTCAGCATAGGAATTGTCCGTTGAAAGAAACCTGTTTGACTAGTTTCTTTTATCATCTATCTTGCGTGGGTCCCAGCTAATAGAACAGTACCTAATAAAGACAAGTTTCATGTGATGATTTGAAAAAGAACCACCCAGACATTTAAGGTTTTTTCGGGTGTAAGTACAGGGGGGAGAGTGGGAACTTACTGTTAAATTTACCCAGCGTATTACTCCCTTTCAGGATATCCCCCTCCTTCAGAAATAACTTTCTTCTAGAAAAAGGTACTTGTGTTTTGGCCAGTAAACACGGTACTGTTCTAGCAGCTGGATGCCACGCGAGAAGTGAAATTTGGTTAGTACTAATTAAATAAAACAAAATATGATGAAAATATAATATTTAGAAACAAATTTAGGCTATATATTTGCACACTAGGAGGGTGGGGGGGGGGTAAAGCTTAACATATATTAAATACGTAACCTAACCTAACCTCGGTAACTTTTTCCCCCTAAACCCCAAAAACCTAAAGTTTAAATATTGTAAACGCAGTGAGAGACCACTATTTGCAATCTCGGCATATGATTTCTCAGTTGAAAGTACCTGTTTGACTAGTTTGTTTAGCATCTTCACTATACAATATATCGCGTGGCTTCCAGCTAACAGAAACAATACCGTAGACACTCAAGAAGTAAAGTTAGGTTAATTCTAATGACATACCCTTCATATAACCATTAGTTTTATATTATAATAGAATTTAGCCTATATATTTGCACATTAGGGTGAGGGGGTGAGAGTAAAGCATTTGGACATCGCCTCTAACCTACCCAATTATAACCGTAATGTGAAAATATATAGCCCAAATTATACAAGTCCAATACACTCTGTGTCAGTCCATGGGCGCCCATAGACTGAATTTTAAGGGGGGGGGAGCTTACCTAGTCTAATCGGCACTTCCAGTGCTGTATAATTGAAATCTCGAGACAAAATATCATAGGCAGCGCTATAGCGCTGCCTAAGTAAAGATCGATGTGGGCACAATATATTGTTCTTTTTAGACCAGGGCACTTCTTATAGAAAGAAATGTCATAGGAACTTCAAAAGAGCTCTTGGCGGGCAACTAGCTCCCTCTCCCCAACGTGAATCACTTTCCCAAACACACCCAATCAAAATTTTGAGATAGCCATTTTGTTCAGTGTAGTTTTAAGGTCCAGAAATTATGACTTTGAGGAATGACACCCCCCCCCCCCCAAAACCCTCAGAGCAAGGGTTGTAAGTACTGCCCTGGGGGGATATATGTTTTTTTAAAGAAAGGGTTGTCGTATAAACCTCCCAGGGGGCTCAATTGATTGGTAATCATAAGTTCTAGTGGCCTTTTTAACAGTCAAAAGTGATTGGAGGTCATGCAGCCCCCCACCCCCCCCCCTACATCAATCATTTCCCAAAACACATTCAATCACAATTTTTGAGATAGTCATTTTGTTCAGTGTAGTTGAAAGGTCCACAAATTATGTCTTTGAAGATAACACCCCCCCCCCCCCTATATAGGTCTTAGGTCAAGAGTTGTAAGTTACGCCCTGGGGGCATATAAGGTTTTTATAGAAATGGTGGTCGTATAAACTTCAAAGAGGGCTCATTGGATTGGTAATCTGAAGCTATAGTGCTCTTTATAAGAGTCAAAGTGATCAGAAGGCAAATAGTCCCCCCCCCACACACGTCGTATTTTCTAGAAACGTATCTGATAAAAATTTTAAGATAGCCATTTGTTGTCGTAGAAACTTTGAAAAGGGCTCAGTCGGTTGGTAATTGAAAGGGCTAGTGCCTTCTTTAATAGTCAAAAGTGATTGAAGGGGAACCCCTCCCGCACCCATCATTTTGGCAAACACTTCCAGTCAAAATTTCGAGATAGTTGTTTAATTTGACGTAGTTTAAAAGTCCAGAAATTATGTCTTTGAGGATGAGAGCCCCCTCACAGTCCTCAGGGCAAAGGTTGTAAGGTATGCCCCGAGGGCATTTAAGGTTTTTAATAGAAACGGTGGTAATTTAAACTTCGGAGGGGGCTCATTGGATCGGAGATCAGAAGTTGAAGAGCCATTTTTAAGAGTTAAATTTATCGGAGGGCAGCTATACCCCCCCGTCATATTTTCCCCCAATGCATACGATAGAAATTTTAAGATAGCCATTTTTCAAAAATAGTCCAAAGATCTCATAACACGGCCTTTGGGGTTGACACAGCCCCCCAAAGTGTGGGGATAAGGGTTTTAAGTTATGCTCCGGGGGATATAAGGTTTTTATGAAGAGGGGGTCTTGTGAACTTTAGAGGAGGATCATTTGATTGGGGATGTATACTTCTAGTTCCATTTTAAGAATCAAGCGTGATGGAGAGAAAATAGCCCCTCCCTCTCCCTGATATCCTCTTTTCCCCAAACACATTTGATCGAAATTGTGAGATAGCCATTTTGTAGCCAATAGTCCAAAGAGAATATAGCAATGTCTTCAGTAATCAAATATAAGAAATATTTAGGTAGACGTTGGTCTAAATCAAAACAAACTATGAGCATGTGAACTTTCAAAATTGTGACAAAGCAATATCTCAAGAACAATTTATATATTAAGTTAGATCTTTAAGAGTAAGTTATGGGGGATTTTGAACTAGCCAGAATGCACTATGTATATACTTTTAGTACTACAACTACAGTTACTGTAACTAATGACGCTTAGACTATTAAGGTGAAACTTCTAGGAAGTGTTTAGGGGGCGTTCCAATTAAAGGAAACACTGTATAGAAGCAGGTTTTCAAAAAGGCATATAAGCAATATCATAGACAGCAACACTCTATAATAGCTAGAAATATCATTGAAACATTTAAAGAAGCTAATTCGATTCAAAAGTAAAAGTTCTAGGGTCCTTTCTAAGAGTAATTAAATAAAAAAAACAAGTTTTTTTAACTGAAAGTAAGGAACGACGTTAAAACTTAAAACGAACAGAAATTATTCCGTATATGAAGGGGGCTGTCCCCCTCCTCAACGCCTCGCTCTTTACGCTAAAGTTTTTTTTATTGTTTAAAAAAATAGAGTTGTGAGAAAGTCAAACTTTAGCGTTTGACTGTGCACCCTGTTAGTGCATTAGTGCACCGATTAGTGCACCCTGTTAAAAATCTGGACACAAATAGTGGTGTTTAATTTAGTTTCATGCCTCTTCTAGTTGACCTGAAATAGAAAACTTGATACCATTCCCAAAAAATATCTGTTTACTTTCTTTTATAGCTTGGATACACTTACGCTATTTTGATTTGGTTAAATTTTAACAGCAGAAGTAGCCCCAAAAGTTTGAATATAATACCCTCAGTCGTTTTTGGGATACTGCTGAGATGCCTTATTGGGAATTGGCATTAACACAGTGCATTTTGATTTAATCTTAAGGCAAAATTTAGTTTTTAAACATAATGGGCAAATGAAAGGGTGGACATGGGAAGGAGAATAGTTGCCCCTCAAATCACTTTCGAATGCTGAAAAAGGCATTAGCCCTTTCTATTTTCAATCAAATGAGCCTTTTTCAAAGTTTCTAAGACAACTACTTCGATACCAAGTGCCCTGGTCTAAAAAAAAAAAAAAATTGTACCCACATCGACCTTTACTATAAAAATGTCAAGTCTTCTAATCACTTTCGACTATTAAAAAGGGCACTAGCCCTTTCAATTTTTCAATCGAATGAGCCCTTTTTGAGTTTCTATGACAACACTTTCTATAAACACCTTATGTGCCCCCAGGGCATAAATTACAACGCTTGCCCTGAGGGCTGGGAAGAAAGTTGTCATCGTCAAAGACTTAATTTCCAGAACTTTCAACGACGTTAAACAAAATGGCTATCTCAAAATTTTTGATTTGATGTGTTTGGGGAAATCGTGGGCGTGAGAGGGGCGTTTTGTTGCTCTCCGATCACTTTCAACTATTAAAAAAGGCACTAGCCTTTTTCAATTTCCAATCGAATGAGCCCTTTTGAATTTTCTATGACAACGCTTTCAATAAAAACGTTATATGCCCCCAGGGCATAACTAACAACCGTTGCCCCGAGGGCTGGGGGGGGGTCATTTCTCAAAGACCTAGTTTCCAGAACTTTCAACTACTTTGAAGAAAATTACTATCCCCAAATTTTGATTGGATGTGTTTGGGGAAATTGTGGGCGTGAGAGGGGGGTTAGTTGCCCTCCAATCACTTCTGACTATTAAAAAGAACACTAGCTCTTTCAATTTTTAATTGAATGAGCCCTTATTGAAGTTTCTACGACAACACTTTCTATAAAAACCTTATATGCCCCAGGGCATAACTTACAACCCTTGCCCTGAGGGCTCTGAGAGGTTTGTCATCCTCAAAGACATAATTTCCGAGCCTTTCAACTACGTTGAACAAAATGGCCATCTCAAAATTTTTGATTGCATGTGTTTCTGGAAATAATGGGCGTGAGAGGGGGTTAGTTTCCCTTCAATCACTTTCGATATTTAAAAGGGCACTAGTCCTTTCAATTTCCAATCGAATGAGCTCTTTCTGAAGTTTCTGCAACATCTCTTTCTATAAAAACCTTAAATGCCGCCAGGGCATAACTTTCAACCCTTGCCCTAAGGCTGTGGGGGGGGGGGTTGTCATCCTCAAGGACATAATTTTCCAGATTTTTCAACAACGTTGAAAAAAAATGGTTATCTCAAAATTTTGATTTCATGTGTTTGGGGAAATGGTGGGCGTGAGAAAGGGTTAGTTGCCCTCAATCATTTTCATAATTAAAAAGCACTAGCCATTTCAATTTCCAATCGAATGACCCCTTTTTTGAATTTTCTACGACAAAGCTTTCTATAAGAAACTTATATGCCCCCAGGGCTTAGCTTACAATCCTTGCCCTGAGAGTTGTTGTGGGGTTTTGTCATCCTCAAAGACCTAATTTCCAAAAATTTCGACTACGTTGAACAAAATGGCTATCTAAAAATTTTGATTGGATGTGCTTGGGGAAAAGGTGGGCGTAAGAGGGGGGGGGGGTAGTTGCACTCCAATCCCTTTCGACTATTAAAAAGGGCACTAGCCCTTTGAATTTCCGATCGAATGAGCCCTTTTTTCAAGTTTCTATGACAAAGCTTTCAATAGGAATCTTATATGCCCCCAGGGCTTAACTTACAACCTTAGCCCTGATGGCTCTGGGGGGAGTGTCATCCTCAAAGACCTAATTTCCAAAACTTTCAACTACGTTGAACAAAATGACAATTTGAAAATTTTGATTGGATGTGTTTGAGGAATAGTTGATGTGAGAGGCGGGTTAGTTACCCTCCAATCATTTTCGACAATAAAAAGGGCACTGGCCTTCTCAATTCCCAATTGAATGAGCCCTTTTGAATTTTCTACAACATCGCTATCTATAAAAACCTTATATGCCCCCAGGGCATAATTTGTAACCCTTGCCCTGAAGACTGTGGGGGGAATGTCCTGCTCAACGATATAATTTCCAAAACTTTCAACTGCGTTGAACAAAATGGCTATCTCAATTTTTGATTGGATGTGTTTGGGGAAATGGTTGGCGTGGAAAGTGTGTTAGTTGCCTTCCTATCACTTTCGACTATTTAAAACGTCACTAGCCATTCCAATTTCAAATCGAATGAGCCCTTTTCAAAGTTTCTACGACATCTCCTTCGATACCAAGTGCCCTGATCTAAACCAAAAAACAAATAATACATTGCGCGCCAACATCGTCCCACATTTCGGATGAAGCTAAGAACCTAAATATGAAAGTAAATTCCACTAAGTCAAATATAATGACGATAAAATTTCTTGAAATCTATTCCCGCCTTCCTTGACCCTATCCCCCAGATATTTCTGTGTCTTCCTTTAAATTACTTGGGGTTACAATTTCCTCTAATTTAAAGTGGGATATCCACGTGAAAGATATTGTCCGTAGAGCTAATGCGTCCATGTCTCTCCTTAAGCTCTTGAATAAATTTAACATCCCCCCATCCCATTCTTTAAGGATTTATACCTCCTTTGTCCGCCCGCATCTTGAATATGCTTGTCCAGTTTGGCATCCTGGCATCTCCCGTGATGAATCAGATAAAATTGAATCTATTCAAAAAGAGCCCTAAGAATAATTTTTAAAGAAACTTTGGTACCATATTCACTCCTTCTAAAAAAGGCCAAGCTGGAAACTCTATAACACAGGAGAGGAACGCTGCGCCTCCGTTTTGCATAAAATGTAATAATAAACCCTCACACGGAAAACATTTTCCCCAAAAGACACTCCCCATCCAGACACCGCCTGCCACGTACTGTTTCTGAACCCATCCCTATCTTATCCCCATCCGTTGTTTAACCTCCAGATATGAAAAAACCTTTGTCCCCTTCATTACTGATCAAATAAACCACTAGTTTTTTTTTTTTATGCTGGTGTCCGTTTGGCTCTTCCGATCCCTCCCCTTTTTATATACTCTCTTTTAAACCTTTTTAACACTATTTTTATCTCAATTTTTTTCGGTTTTGTTTTAATTTGTGCCTTTTTAACTTTCTTACATTTGACACTTTTGTTTTTTAGACTAATGAATGGCTTTGCTTTCTGATATTGTTGTTTTTGGCATTGTTTAACCGTTTTTTAGTTGTTGTGCTATTTCTATGTATGACCCCAAAATGCCCCCAAATTTTATTATGACCCCAAATTTTTTATTATATGACCCCAAAATGCGAATTCGGCCCTTCGGGGCTTGTGATAGTCATTTTTTGAAATAAATATCTTATCTTATCGTACCAAAAATCTGAGAAATTTTCCAGATTTTTTGAAAAAAGGACCCCCACCCCCCCCCTCAAAAAAAAATAATAAAGCAAGCGATCTTATTGAAAATCTCTTTATTAGATTAATTTAAAAACAACTTTTTTCCACCAAATAAGTTTTTCAAAGAAAGTAAAGAAACTCCATTAAACCAAAAATTAGCAAAAATCAAATCAAATAATCTACCAAGCGTGAAACTACCTCGAATCAGCATCGATAAATAAATGAAACCCAAAACGAACAGAACTTACAATAAATAGCCGAGTCAAACTCAAAACGAGCAGAAAATTAACATGAGTAGTCCTCAAAAACCCCTATGCCTTCCCAAGGCTACAACATAATTTGCACTTTACTGAAAAAATATAAATGAATGTGCATTGTCAGTTTAATATATATATATACTGATATTTAGTATTCAAAATGTTAATATTATTTGATTTACTAAAGTTATAAAAGTAAAAGCCAAAAATGAACAAAAATAGAATCAAATAATCTACCAAGCATACAACTACCACAAACCAGCATCAAGAATAAATGAAACCCAAAACGAACAGAAATTAAAATAAGTCAAACTCAAACGAGCAGAAATTAATTTGAGCAGGGTTCTAAACCCTATGCTTTCTAAAAGCTAGAATATAACTTGTACTTCCCTGAAAAAAATTCTTTTAAATGTTTTCACCTATAACTTTAGGAAAACAAACATTAATTAAGATTTTAAGGAATAAATATCAGCATATGTATATTAAACTGACAATGCTTGTTCAAATTATATTCTGATACCCCCATCTTTTAAAAACTTCCTTGTTTTTTTTCCTTTGTTTTTTGCACTCATGACTGCACTAGTAGTATTGATGCTATTGATATCAACCCTACAAGGAAACCTACGCCTGAAGCAGTGCAGTTTGAAGTGCACATTGCAAAAACTGACCAATCCTTTTATATTATATACCTATAAAGTGATCAAACAGGCTTTGAAAGTATAATTGAGATTGTATAACGCAAGCAGACTGGTTTTTGAGACACTTTCATCATAACGTGTGTTTTTTTTTTGTTTTTTTTTTAACCAAAAACTAGAAATTGTCAACCTTTTCAAAGAGAGTGAGTAGAACCTGTCAAAGAGTTTGATAACCTCTAGCTTAAAGGCATCTCATCGAGTTTTGATTAAGAATGCAACATGTCTAGAATTGATGCCATATGCTGTTGAATCATTTACCAAAAAAATTATTTGCAAAAAAAGTGTTTAGCATTTGCGAATTGGACTCTATGAACGACATTAATTAATGTTTGAATAATAGGAGCGTGAATGATTCTAATTAGTGATTGGATCGTATGAAGATGGAGAAAAAGGGTTAAACTGATTAGTAGTTAAGGTAACCCCGAAGAGCATGTTTAACTCATAGCTTATTTATTATAAATTTGGAACAATATCAATCTATGGAAATGGTTAACGATGATAAAATGGTCTTATGACTTGACCTAGCTTTACTTCTTTGATGTGTTCTGTATAATACAGAAGTGACGTTTGAACAGTGTTGTCAATTTAAAATAGAGTTTAACTTTATAGTATACTAAAAAGTTGATACTAAGAGAGATGTAGATGGGAAGAAAAGAGTTTTAATAATGGATAGCTTTACTTCTTCGATGTGTTCTGTATAATACACAAGTGGCGTTTGAACAGTGTTGTCAGTTTAAAATAGAGTCTAACGTTATAATATACTGAAAGTTGATACTAAGAGAGATGTAGATGGCAAGAAAAAGAATTTTAATAATGAAATTCAGAACAAACCTTACTTTCGTAATAATAAAGGAACATTTAGTATATTATTTAAATTTATTTTTTGTTTAAGAAAAATGCCCCATCTTTAACAAATTTAGCCTTAACTAGTTTAAAACTGTGCATAAAATTCTTCAATTTTAGTTGTATTGCACAGCTAGTAAAGGAACATTTAGTATTTTTTTTCTAATTTAAGTGTTTCTTAAGAAAATGGCCCATCTTTAGCAAATATAGCCATAGCTAGTTTGAAACTTTGCATAAATTCTTAATTTTTTTGTCGTGTTACTTAGGTAATAAAGAAAAATTTAGTATTTTTTCTAATTTAAAAGTGTTTTTTTTAAGAAATGGCCCATCTTTAACAAATATAGCCATAGCTAGTTGAAACTGTGCATAATTTTTGATTTTTTGTCGTGTTACTTAGGTATTAAAGAAACATTTAGTATTTTTCCCTAATTTTGAGTTTTTTTTTAAGAAAATGGCCCATCTTTAACAAATTAGCCTTAGCTAGTTAAAACTGTGCATAAAATTCTTCAATTTAGTTGTGTTAAACAGCTAATAAAGGAACATTTAGTATTTTTTTCTAAATTAGTGTGTTTTCTTAAGAAATGACCCATATTTAACAAACTTAGCCTTAGCTAGTTGAAACTGCACGTAAATTCTTCATTTTTTTTGTCGTGTTACTTAGATAATAAAGGAAAATTTAGTATTTTTTCCCTAATTTTGAGTGTTTTTTCTTAAGAAAATACTCATCTTTAACAAATTTAGCCTTAGCTAGTTACAAAAAACTGTGCTTAAATTCTTCAATTTTAGATTTTGTATTTCACAGCTAATAAAGGAACATTTAGTATTTTTTTTTCTAATTTGTGTGTTTTTCCTAAGAAAATGGCACATCTTTAACAAACATAGCAACATCTTTAAAACATTTGGTATTTTTTCCTAATTTTGAGTTTTTTCTTAAGAAAATGGCCCATCTTTAACAAATTTAGCCTTAGCTAGTGAAAACTGTGCATAATTCTTTAATTTTAGTTGTGCCTAAAAAGCTAATAAAGGAACATGCAGTATTTTTTTCTAATTTAATGTGTTTTCTTAAAAAATGACCCATCTTTAAACAAACTTAGCCTTAGCTAGTTGAAAACTGCGCATAAATTCTTCATTTTTTTGTCGTTTTACTTTCGTAATAAAGGAACATATAGTATATTTTTTTAATTTATTTTTGTTTAAGAAAATGCCTCATCTTTAACAAATTTAGCCTTAACTAGTTAAAACTGTGCATAAATTCTTCAACTTTAGTGGTGTTAAACAGCTAATAAAGGAACATTTAGTATTTTTTTTTTCTAATTTTTAGTGTGTTTTCTTAAGAAAATGACCCATCTTTAACAAAATTAGCTTAGCTAGTTGAAACTGCGCATAAATTCTTCATTTTTTTTCGTGTTACTTTCGTAATACAAAATATATATTCTTGTGCATACCATACTCCTATTGATGATGAGGACTGATGGTTTAATTCAATATTTTTTTCATGAAAGCAAACTATTTTTTTTTAACTAATTTTTTTTTTACTTCGAAATTATTCAACGTTTTTTTTACATCTCTAAGTCATATCAGAAAAATAGAATGACCCTTTTGATTTAAAATTTTTAAAAATATTCTTGTGCATACCCATACTCCTATTGATGAGGACTGATGGTTCTAATTCAATATTTTTTGTATGAAAGCAAACTTTTTTTTTAACTAAATTTTTTTGGACTTCGAAATTATTCAACTTTTTTTTACATTTCTAAATCATATCAGAAAAATAGAATGACACTTTTGATTTAAATTTTAAAATATATTCCTGTGCATACCCATACTCCTTATTGATGACGACTGATGATTCTAATGTAATTTTTTTTTTTCATAAAAAACAAACAATTTTTTTTTTAACTAAATTTTTTGGACTTCGAGATATTCAACTTTTTTTTTACATCTCCAAATCATATCACCAAAAAATAGAATGACCCTTTTGATTTAAATTTTAAATATATTCTTGTGCATACCCATACTCCTTTGATGAGACTGATGGTTCTAATTCAATATTTTTGTCATGAAAACAAACTATTTTTTTAAACTAAATTAAGCTTTTTTTTTGGACTTCGAAATTATTCAACTTTTTTTTACATCTCTAAATCTTATTAGCCAAAAAAATAGAATGACACTTTTGATTTAAATTTTAAAATATATTCTTGTGCATACCCATACTCCTAATGATTAGGACTGATGGTTCTAATTCAATATTTTTTATCATAAAAAAACAAACTATTTAAAAAAAAAAAATTTTGGACTTCGAAATTATTCAACTTTTGTTTTTACTCTCTAAATCATATCAGAAAAATAGAATGACACTTTTGATTTGAATTTTTAAATATATTCTTGTGCATACCCATACTCCTAATGATGAGGACTGATGGTCCTTAATCAACATTTTTTCTTAAAAAACAAACTGTTTTTTTTATATTTTCAACTTTGAAATTATTCAACTTTATTTTTTTTTATTTTATTTTTTTTGTACGTACCTTAAAATGACAAAATATGCTTACGGCTCTAACAATTGTACTTTATGCTTGCTCAAAGACACAATGTGGGTTTCCCACTGGTACTCTATGGCCGGTTATCGACGCTACCTAGTCTATTGCATGTATTAAATCAATATTTTTTACGCAGTGGAACGATAAACACATAAGTCATATCTTTAAAAATGTGAAGATGGAGCATTTTAGGAAAGTGTGTTCACATGACATGTTATTGTAGCATTGAATGCCGACAAGGAGAAGTATTTTAAACTATGAAACAAGTACAAGTGGTAGCACTATTGGAAATGTATGCATGCATTGTCATGACAGTAAGGAATTAATTCTTTGAAGTACCGAAAAAATTCAACTCTTATGTTGGTGGATATGCGAGATTGAGATCTCCAGAGATGATTGCACTCAAAGAGAATGCCAACAAAAAATAATCGCTGATGATAGAGGACAACTCCTTGCTACTGTTGCAGGTAACACATTACCTACTGATACATCCTATTGTCAGCTTTCGGGTATTAGCATTCAACGGAAGATCAAAAAAGGATAAAGGCTAGATTTTTCTACTAATATCATAAACCATATCTTCTCTACGTGCCCGAAACTGTTACCTGTGTAAAAATAATGTGATAATAGACAGTGAAATTGTCAAAAAAAATAAAAAGGGCAATGGCAGAAAATATCACTATGGAAATATAAAGATAGATCGATGAAAAACAAAGTACCAGCAAACGTTACTGCCATTGATCAAACAGTCATGAACCAAAATAATACCAAGACGAAAAGCATATTGAGGCCTGTTGATGACACGCCAGTAAAAGTTGTGTATGACTCAAAATGGAATAATGGTTATTCTACTGATTACGAACTAAGAGAAGACAATAGCTACAATATCAAGAGAGAACATGGTGAACTATTTTATAACAGATTCAAAATGTCCAAAAGTTGATCATTGATATTAATAATGTATCATAATATATTTTTGTATTAATATTCTACATAGCATTATTTCATTAAAAAAATATATTATGCATTACATTGTTATGTGCTCATTATTTTTAGATTATGCCTTAGCATATCAATTGTTTTGAATGTCTATTAAAACACTCGGAGATGTAAGAAAAGGAATTTGCATACATCTATTGTCACACACATGGGATAACATTGACAAAATCTAGGTATCAGAATGAATAAATTCTTTATCAACATCCGTTGTTGGATATGTCATTGTGAAAAAATTGTAAGTAAGTAAGTAAGTAACAAACTCTTTCTTGAATTCACCTCTTGGATACACAATACAGAAATTTAATTCAGGAAATTATGAAAAAAAAATTGAACAAATTCTTTATTAACATTTATTATCGATTGAAGTCGCTTCCTGGACAGGCAATACAGCAATTTCACAAAATCTAAGCATAAGAGTGATTAATTTCTATATCAACATCCATTTCTTTGGATACATAGAAAAAAATTGACAAAATCAAAGAGTTAGAGTGAACAATTTTTTTTAACAACATCCTTTGTCAGATACATCGAGTAAAATTGATAAAATCAAATATCAGAAATGAATAAATATTTTAACACATCCTTTTATCGGATATGTCGGATAAAATTGACAAAATCTAAGTATCAGAGTGATTAAATTTTATACCAACATCCTTTTCTCGGATACATAGATTAAAATTGACAAAATATAAGTGTTAGAGTGAATATTTTTGAATATTTTTTGAATATAATGAATATTTTTTTATCAACATCCTTTGCCAGTTACATCGGATAAAATTGACAAAATCTAAGCGTCACAGTGAATAAATTCATTATCAACATCCTTTGTCGGATATGACGGACAAAATTGATAAAATCTAAGTATCAGAGTGATTAAATTCCATATCAACATCATTTTCTCGGATACATAGGATTAAAATTGACAAAATCTAAGTATCAGAGTGAATAAATGCTTTATTAACATCCTTTAAATGCATTATCAACATCATTTGTCAGAGATATATCGGATAAAATTGACAAAATCTAAGTATCATATTGATTAAATTATATCAACATCCCTTTTCGGGTACATGGGATAAAATTGACAAAATCTAAGTATCAGAGTTAATAATTTATTTTTTATCAATATCTTTTATCAGTTACAACAATTATAATTAACAAAATCTAAATATCAGAGTGAATAAATGCTTTATCAACATCCGTTGTTTGATAGTCATTGTGAAAAAATTGTAAGTAAGTAAGTAAGTAACAAACTCTTTCTTGAATTCACCTCTTGGATACACAATACAGAAATTTAATTCAGGAAATTATGAAAAAAAAAATTGAACAAATTCTTTATTAACATTTATTTCGATTGAAGTCGCTTCCTGGACAGGCAATACAGCAATTTCACAAAATCTAAGCATAAGAGTGAATTAATTTCTATATCAACATCCATTTCTTGGATACATAGAAAAAAATTGACAAAATCAAAGAGTTAGAGTGAACAATTTTTTTTTAACAACATCCTTTGTCATAATACATCGAGTAAATTGACAAAATCTAAATATCAGAATGAATAAAATATTTTAACAACTTCCTTTATCGGATATGTCGATAAAATTGACAAAATCTAAGTATCAGAGTGATTAAATTTTATACCAACATCCTTTTCTCGATACATAGATTAAAATTGACAAATATAAGTGTTAGAGTGAATATTTTTGAATATTTTTGAATATAATGAATATTTTTTTTATCAACATCCTTTGCCAGTTACATCGGATAAAATTGACAAAATCTAAGCGTCACAGTGAATAAATTCATTATCAACATCCTTTGTCGGATATGACGGACAAAATTGATAAAATCTAAGTATCAGAGTGATTAAATTCCATATCAACATCATTTTCTCGGATACATAGGATAAAATTGACAAAATCTAAGTATCAGAGTGAATAAATGCTTTATCAACATCCTTTAAATGCATTATCAACATCATTTGTCAGATATATCGGATAAAATTGACAAAATCTAAGTATCATATTGATTAAATTATATCAACATCCCTTTCTCGGGTACATGGGATAAAATTGACAAAATCTAAGTATCAGAGTTAATAATTTTTTTTTTATCAATATCTTTTATCAGTTACAACAATTATAATTAACAAAATCTAAATATCAGAGTGAATAAATGCTTTTTCAGCATCCTTTGTTGGATATTTTGAATAAAATTGACAAAATCTAAATATCAGAATGAATAAATGCTTTAACAACATCCTTTGTCGGATATGTTGGATAAAATTGACAAAATCCAAGTGTCAGAGTGAATAAAATTTTTTTTATCAACATCCTCTGTCAGATGCATCGGATAAAATTGACAAAATCTAAGTATCAGATTGAATAAATGCTTTATCAACATCATTGTCAAATATGTCGGATAAAATTGACCAAATCTAAGTACCAGAGTGTGAATAAATTCCATATTAACATCCCTTTCTCGGATACATGCGATAAAGTTGAAAAAATCTAAGTATCAGAGTGAATAAATGCTTTATCAACATCCTTTAAATGCATTATCAGCATCATTTGTCTGATATATCGGATAAAATGGACAAAATCTAAGTATCAGATTGATTAAATTCTATATCAACATCCTTTGTCGGATATGTCGGATAAAATTGACAGAATCTAAGTATCAGAGTTATTAAATTCTATATCAACATCACTTTCTCGGATACATAGGATAAAATTGACAAAATCTAAATATCAGAATGAATAAATTCATTATCAACATCCTTTGTCGGACATGTCGGATGAAACTGACAGAATCTAAGTATCAGAATTATTAAATTCTATATCAACATCCCTTTCTCGGATACATGGGATAAAATTGACAAAATCTAAGTATCAGATTGAATAAATGCTTTATCAACATCCTTTAAATGCATTATAAACATCATTTGTCGGCTATATCGGATAAAATTGACACAAAATATAAGTATCAGACTGATTAAATTCTATATCAACATCCCTTTCTCGAATACATGGAATAAACTTGACAAAATCTAAGTATCAGAGTTATTAAATTCTATATCAACATCCATTTCTCAGATACATGGGATAAAATTGACAAAATGTAAGTATCAGAGTGAATAAATGCTTTATCAATACCCCTTAAATGCATTATCAACATCACATGTCACATACATCGGATTAAATTGACAAAATCTAAGTACCAGAAAGAATAATTTCGTTTTTTCAAAGTTTTTATTGGATACATCAGATAACAGTCATAAAATCCAAGTTCTATTCATTTTGACTTCTTGCGTCGTTACGTTGAATTTAGGTTAGACTGGTTATAGATGGTAGCAAACCCGCTCAGACACAGAGTCATAGTGAGAGAGATATTCAAAAAGTTGAGTTAATTTAGGTTCACTTAGAGTGGTAATGACTTTATCATGTGCACACACTTTCTTCGAAAAATTCATTTTCACTTCTTTAAAAAAAAAAAAATATGGTATCGGTGTTTATCCCTCCAATGGGAAAAAATTATTGATTTAATACGCGCAATAAACTAGATAGTCTCAATAACCTACCATGGAGTACCACTGGGAAAGCACCTCGGAAATAGCAAAACCATAGGTTAGGTTAGGTTAGATTAGGTTAGCTTACGCACGCACACGTTTTTTTTTCCCATTGGAGGGATAAAACACCGATACCATATTTAAAAAAAAGAAGTGAAAATGAATTATTCGAAGAAAGTGTGTGCACATGATAAAGTCATCACCACTCTAAGTGAACCTAAATTAACTCAACTTTTTGAATATCTCTCTCACTATGACTGTGTGGCTGAGCGGGTGTGCTACCATCTATAACCAGTCTAACCTAAATTCAACGTAACCACGCAAGAAGTCAAAATGAATAGAAATTGTATTTTATGACTGTTATCTGATGTATCCGATAAAAACTTTGAAAACAAATTTATTCTTTCTGGTACTTAGATTTTGTCAATTTTATCCGATGTATCTGACACGTGATGTTTTTATTGGAGGTTCTTTGTGCGGAGTCACCACTTTTAAAGGCAAAAATGGCACAAAGAGTTGCTATGCCACTTACTAAAGGGGGACGATCCCTCTTTGGCCCCAAATTAGTGGGATTTCCGCGATTACTCCAACGGTTCCTTTATACTAACGCGATCGGATGGTCTATGGCCACATTTAAAGCCAAAGTTTACCGATAAGATTTCTAATTAGCTCTTTTAGATTCGCCTAAGCTGAAAAGTTAAAAAGAGTACATAGAAAAAGGCTTACTATATTTCACAGTCACGAGTATAAAATGAACTAACTAAAAAATGGATTTGGGCTAGCTGCAGCACGTGGTGGGGTTACTAGGGGTGGTAAAAACTCTTTCTAGCCAATCCCAGAGCTCCTCCCATACTGGCCAATCTCCCTAACTGCGCACTTTTTTCCCTCGTGGTCAATTAAGCACGTGCGCAGTTAAAAGGACCCAAAATGGCGTCAAAGAAAATAATAGGAAAATTAATATTTATTATTTAAAGAAGGAAAATAATGAAGGGGCCCAAGGAAATGAATCTGGGAGGGACATTTATCTGACAAAACTGGGACCAAGGGTTCCAACACCTCCCCCCTAAGATAAATGGCCCACATCCCCATTGGATTGGCTTGAAATTCAAACACAATATCATAACACTAAACTCAAAATCATTAGACTTGTATCTTCTCTTCTACAATGCCTGTGCTTCCTCTGCTTGGCTCTGGATCCGTCGTCCTCGACACGTCTCCATTATAGGGCCACCATGGTCTAGATCATCTAACATGCGCATTCGGTTTTGAAAATCCAAGTCCTCAAGATTCGTATGAATTCATTGTGCATAGCTCAAATTCTCGCTCTCACGAATTTACATTTGAGAGGAGCAGAGAATCAGTTTCTGGCACTTTCGATGATGCCAGCCATCGTGAAAAATTGGCTGCACTAGCTTCTTAATTTCCATCTGTGGAAACAACCCCAAATCTCGATATAAAAAGTAAATTGCCCCTTGGCATAATTTCAAATAATCTAAGGCCGAAAATACACAGGCCAGTGAAAACGATAGGGGTTTAGGAAAATGAAGTAAAAATCTCAGCGAACCATGAATCGCTTTTTTTCTGGTTTCCCTCCCCCCGGATAATTAACTGAAGAATATACGTTGATGCTAATTGAAAATGAAATTTGGATACATCTCCCACTGAATACAATTTGCCGAAAATAATTGTCGGTTCCCATGAAGAATAACAGCTCTGAATAGGGTTGCTGGACAACGGTTTGGGTGAAGTATGAAGTGACTGGGAGAGAGTATCCCCCATGGACTTCAGATCAGAAAGGTCAAATCTCGGTAAAGGGATCACAACTTGTCCGCCAGTTGTGCATTGAGGAAAATGGCTATCTTTTGCAACTTCCCGCAGGGGATCTTCCCCAAGGGATTCCTCCCCCTCATAAAGGATCGACATATCTTTTGAATTGATAATACTAATCTCAGATTCATTTCAAATTTTTTCCAGTCCGACTCGACATTCAATATCTCCCAACTTTCCCCCATCCCGTTGTATGTCATCCATCTCTATTTTGTAACCATCTTCTTTTATTCCCCCATGGATCTTTGACCTCTTTTTCCCCCTTATTATATATGTTTTCAAAGTACAGCTCATCCAACATTTTTTTATTTTCACCACTGCAGGCTGAATCTCCAAATGTTGTCTCTTCTTTGCATTCCTCTTTTCGTCTCTACTTTTCTCAATTCTGTCATTCGCGCAAAATAATAAATCATCGTTAAAACTGATTTGGACTCCAGTGTCCATTATCTTTGACTGCCTAACTTCATTGTAGGTCCGTTAAATCTTTCTTTTCTCTCTTTTAGTCTTCTTTATTCTTACCGCCGAAACAAATATTTCGTTATCAAATGGGAATTGAACTCCGACATTTGGTTTTTCATATTCTAACCAAAATTTCTCGAAGAGGAAAAGCGCGTACAATAAATTTCGTCTCCTTATTCCCTGGTACAGTCAGCGTTTCATTTTGGCCTGTACTTGTTATCGTCTCATATTCATTAAAAGTGTTCTCAAGTTTTCTATTATTTGTAAATTTTCCTGAAAAATCAATTTCGCGCGTCTTTTTTTCAATCCCCCGTTTTTGTGGTCTTTTTACTTCCGCATCCCCTTTTTTGTGGATTATCAACATTTTTGAACCCGAGTATCCAGTATTTCGTTTTTCCGACAGGGTGGCACAGTCCCCCAATTTGTTTTTATGGGCCGGTCCACCTCCCCGCCTTGTCATTGAAAGTAGCATATTCTTCCGTCGTAGTGTATTTTGTAATTTGTCCTCTGTTAAAGAAGTCGCTTCTAACGATAGGAGATTTCCGATATCTCCAAAGTCTCCTCCTACTAAAACATCCACTGCTATCGTAGGTACTAAGCCTACTTTTATCGTTTTTCTCTGGACCGTACCGTCCTTCTTTGCAATTTCTATTCTTACCCAAGAAGACGGGCATGGGTGCTTGTCTCCATAATAACATAATGTTGTAATCTTATTTTTATGGTCTATCTCCGTTCTATTAATTAGGCCAGTTCGCACATAGGTTTGGTCACTGTAGGAATCAATTGCCATTTCGACTAATTCCCCGTTCAACTTTCCGTATATTTTATGCGACTCTGCAAATGCGTAATTTTTTTCCTTATTATGGGTCATGGTCCAGGCTGTCGTATTATGTGGTTTTTGGTCATGTTTACTGGGGCAGTTTCTAGCATAATGCCCCGTGGTACCACATTTATATCAAGTTAGTTCTCCTTGCGCTTTGTTATAGTGCCTATTTTTGTTATACTCTCTATGTTGAAATATGTCTGTCTCCTCAAATTCCTCTCTTATTTCGGTCCACCTATTTGCCATTTCCGCCATTTCTTCGCTTGTTTTTGGGTTCTTTTCTTTCAAATATATTTTCAATTCTCTGTTGGTATTTTCTAAAATTGTTCCATTACTGTTTTATTTACCACTTCTGTCAATTTTTCTTTTATCTCTTCCGGGTCTTCATACATTCTATAATTTTCTAACTCTAGCCATTTTAAACACACATATCTTTCAATTTGTACCCGAATTCTTTATATGTTTCGTTGTCTCGTTTCTTTCGCTTCTAAATCTTCTTTGAAAAGTGCTCGGGGAAGAGTTGAAATTTTTTCAAAAATAGCTTGTTTTAGTCTTTAAAAATTTTCTTGAGTATTCCATTGGTAATGCTTTATATGCAGGTTGTGCTTGTAGTTAAGGAGGGGTTGTATTCTTGTCACCCAATTTTCTCTCAGTAATCCGCTAATTCTGCCGTTTTTTCAAAATTGTATATGTATAAATGTAAATCTTCATTTTCTTTCATTGGTTGAAGATTTACTGCCTGCATTATTTCTATTGTAGACGATATCTGAGGCTCTTGGTAATTTCTCCCTGCAATCATTTCCATTATGTATTTCCTTTCCTCTCTGTCTGCCTCTTCTTTTTTTTTCTCTGGCTATCCTATCAGTCTCTTCCTTTTTTTCTCTGGCTATCCTATTAGCCTCTTTCTTTTTTTCTTTAGCTATTCTATCTTTTTCTCTTTGTTCTCTATCTTCTTCCTCCTTTCGTTCTCTGGCTACTCTATCTCTTTCTCTTTGTTCTCTATCTTTTTCCTCCTTTCGTACTCTGTCTATTCTTTCTTTCTCTATGAAATTTAAAAGTTGTTGTGTCATATCTATTTGAGTGCTCCTTCGCGAGCTCCTACTCAAAATTGAGCTTCTACTACTCCTGCTACTTGACCTACTCTGATTCTCACTGTTATTATATTCTCTTAACTCGTTTTCTGAGTCAACTCGTTTTATAATATTCTCTTCTCCTCCCAACTCCCCTACTTTTTGTACCTTCTTTGAAGGGTGAGTTTGCTTTGTTATACCCGTTCTTTCTTGTAATAATTTTTCCTCATGTATTATCGCCACTGTTTCTTTTGTTTGGTCTTCTCTATCTGCGAGTAATTCTTTCTGCATTTGTTTTAGATTTTTCTCTTCTTCTTTGGTTCGTACCGGGGATCTCTCTATTACTGATTTTGGTTTGAAGATATCCTCTTCGCATGTACCGGAAATGTCTATTTCACCTGTTGAGTGATATATGGTTCTATCTGATAGTGTTTTTCTTAGGGTTTTCAAGCGGGAGTCGCATATAATTGTGTGTCTGAATCCGATTTTTGTTTTACCGCGGTAGATCTTGTCTGAATTCTTCGTTTGTCCGCCATTATTTTAAGGTTTATTTAACGTCTTTCGTTCAAATGAAAATTCTTTTATCAATATTTCTTTTTATTCTTTCGTGAAAATTATTTTCTTTTAATTTGTCGATTATCTGTGTGGTCCTACGGGGGGCGCAGCCTCCCTAGTCTCACAAGTTAATTATTCGCGTGATTTATTGATAATTAATTTATTACTTATTATTATCCGACTAAGCACAAAACAGATAAAAATTTTCTCCTTACGATTTTATATATAGCCTCTGTAACTACAATAGGCTACTTTTGTAGGCTAAATTACCCTGTCTCTTCGAAGCGCGGAATTCTTTTAATTATCAGATTTACTTATAGGACCTTAACTTGCTGCCACCACTTATTGGATGTGTGGGTACCGCTGGCACCACTTATTGGAGGTTCTTTGTGCGGGGTCACCACTTTTAAAGGCAAAAATGGCGCAAAGAGTTGCTATGCCACTTACTGGAGGGGGAAGATCCCTCTTTGGCCCCAAATTAGTGGGATTTCCGCGATTACTCCAACGGTTCCTTTATACTAACGTGATCGGATGGTCTATGGCCACATTTAAAGCCAAAGTTTACCAATAAGATTTCTAATTAACTCTTTTAGATTCGCCCTAAGCTGAAAAGTTAAAAAGAGTACATAGAAAAAGGCTTACTATATTTCACAGTCACGAGTATAAAATGAACTAACTAAAAAATGGATTTGGGCTAGCCGCAGCACGCGTGAGGTTACTAGGGGTGGTAAAAACTCTTTCCAGCCAATCCCAGAGCTTCTCCCATACTGGCCAATCTCCCAAACTGCGCACTTTTTTTCCCTCGTGGTCAATTAAGCACGTACGCAGTTAAAAGGACCCAAAATGGCGTCAAAGAAAATAATAGGAAAATTAATATTTTATTATTTAAAGAAGGAAAAATAATGAAGGGGCCCAAAGAAATGAATCTGGGAGGGACACTTATCTGACAAAACTGGGACCAAGGGTTCCAACAATGTTGATAATGCATTTAAGGGGTACTGATAAAGCATTTATTCACTCTGATGCTTAGATTTTTGTCAATTTTATCCCATGTATCTGAGAAAGGGATGTTGATATAGAATTTAATAACTCTGATGCTTAGATTTTGTCAAGTTTATCCCATGTATTCAAGAAAGGGATGTTGATGTAGAATTTAATGAATCTGATACCTAGGTTTTGTCAATTTTATCCGATATAGCCGACAAATGATGTTGATAATGCATTTAAAGGATGTTGATAAAGCATTTATTCTCTCTGATACTTAGATTTTGTCAATTTTCTCCCATGTATCAGAGAAAGGGATGTTGATATGGATTTAATCACTCTGATACTTAGATTCTGTCAGTTTTATCCGACATATCCGACAAAGGATGTTGATAATGAATTTATTCATTCTGATACTTAGAATTTGTCAACTTTATCCCATGTATCCGAGAAAGGAATGTTTGATATAGAATTTAATAACTCTGATACTTAGATTCTGTTAATTTTATCCGACATATCCGACAAAGGATGTTGATATAGAATTTAATCATTCTGATACTTAGATTTGTCAATTTTATCTGAATTATCAGACAAATGATGTTGATAATGCATTTAAAGGATGTTGATAAAGCATTTATTCACTCTGATACTTAGATTTTGTCAATTTTATCCCATGTATCCGAGAAAAGGATGTTGATATGGAATTTATTCACTCTAGTACTTAGATTTTGTCAATTTTATCCAACAAATTCGACAATGATGTTGATAAAACATTTATTCAATCTGATACTTAGATTTTGTCAATTTTATCCGATGCATCTGACAGAGGATGTTGATAAAAAAAATTTATTCACTCTGACACTTAGATTTTGTCAATTATCCAACATATTATCCAACAATTTTTATCCAACATATCCGACAAAGGATGTTGTTAAAGCATTTATTCATTCTGATATTTAGATTTTGTCAATTTTATTCAACATATTCAACAAAGGATGCTGAAAAAGCTTTTATTCACTCTGATATTTAGATTTTGTTAATTATAATTGTTGTAACTGATAAAAGATATTGATAAAAAAATAAATTAGTCACTCTGATACTTAGATTTTGTCAATTTTATCCCATGTACCCGAGAAAGGGATGTTGATATAGAATTTAATCAATCTGATGCTTAGATTTTGTCAATTGTATCCAATATATCTGACAAATGATGTTGATAATGCATTTAAAGGATGTTGATAAAGCATTTGTTCACTCTGATACTTAGATTTTGTCAATTTTATCCCACGTATCCGAGAAAATGATGTCGATATGGAATTTAATCACTCTGATACTTAGATTTTATCAATTTTATCGACATATCCGACAAAGGATGTTGATAATGAATTTATTCACTCTGACGCTTAGATTTTGTCAATTTTATCCGATGTAACTGGCAAAGAATGTTGATAAAAAAAATATTCACTTTAACACTTAGATTTTGTCAATTTTAATCTATGTATCCGAGAAAGGGATGTTGATATGGAATTTATTCACTCTGGTACTTAGATTTTGTCAATTTTACCTGACATATTCGACAATGATGTTGATAAAGCATTTATTCAATCTGATACTTAGATTTTGTCATTTTATCCGATGAATCTGACAGAGGATGTTGATAAAAAAAAATTATTCACTCTGACACTTAGATTTTGTCAATTATCTAACATATTATCCAACAATTTTTATCCAACATATCCGACAAAGGATGTTGTTAAAGCATTTATTCATTCTGATATTTAGATTTAGTCAATTTTATTCAACATATCCAACAAAGGATGCTGAAAAAGCATTTATTCACTCTGATATTTAGATTTTGTAAATTAAAATTGCTGTAACTGATAAAAGATATTGATAAAAATAAATTAGTCACTCTGATACTTAGATTTTGGTCAATTTTTATCTGACCATGTACCCGAGAAAGATTTTGGGATGTTGATATAGAATTTAATCAATCTGATACTTAGATTTTGTCAATTCTATCAGACATATCTGACAAATGATGTTGATAATTAATTTAAAGGATGTTGATAAAGCTTTTGTTCACTCTGAAACTTAGATTTTGTCAATTTATCCCATGTATCCAAGAAAATGATGTTGATATGGAATTTAATCACTCTGATGCTTAGATTTTATCAATTTTATTGACATATCCGACAAAGGATGTTGATAATGAATTTATTCACTCTGACGCTTAGATTTTGTCAATTTTATCCGATGTAACTGGTAAAGGATGTTGATAAAAAATATTCACTCTAACACTTAGATTTTGTCAATTTTAATCTATGTATCCGAGAAAGGATGTTGATATAGAATTTAATCACTCTGATACTTAGATTTTGTAAATGTTTATCCGACATATCCGATAAGGGATGTTGTTAAAGCATTTATTCATTCTGATATTTAGATTTTGTCAATTTTATTCGATGTATCTGACAAAGGATGTTGATAAAAAACAAACTTGTTCACTCTAACACTTAGATTTTGTCAATTTTTTTTCCTATTTATCCGAGAAATGGATGTTGATATAGAATTTAGTCACTTTTATACTTGGATTTTGTGAAATTGCTGTATTGCCTGTCCAGGATGTGACTTCAATCGATAATGAATGTTAATAAAGAATTTGTTCAATTTTTTTCATAATTTCTTGAATTAAATTTCTGTATTGTGTATCCAAGAGGTGAATTCAAGAAAGAGTTTGTTACTTACTTACTTACTTACAATTTTTTCATAATGACATATCCAGCAACAGATGTTGATAAAGAATTTATTCATTCTGATACCTAGATTTTGTCAATGTTATAACATGTGTCTGACAATAGATGTATGCAAATTCCTTTTCTTACATCTCCGATATTTTAATGGACATTCTAAGCGTTTTGATATGCTAGCATACTCTAAAAATAATGAACACATTACATTGTAATGCATGATATATTTTTAATAAATAATGCTATGTAGAATATTAATACAAAAATATATTATGATACATTATTAACATCAATGATCAACTTTTGGACATTATGAATCTGTTCCATAAAATAGTTCACCATGTTCTCTCTTGATATTGTAGCTATTGTCTTCTCTTAGTTTGTAATCAGTAGAATAATCATTATTCCATTTTGAGTCATACACAACTTTTACTGGCGTGTCATCGACAGGCTCAATATGCTTTTCGTCTTTGGTATTATTTGGTTCCATTGACTGTTTGATCAATGGCAGTAACGTTTGCTGGTACTTTGTTTTTCATCGATTCATCTTTATATTCCATAGTGATATTTTCTGCCATTGCCCTTTTTATTTTTTCTGGCAATTTCACTGTCTATTATCACATTATTTTTACACAGGTAATAGTTTCGGCACGTAGACAAGATATGGTTTATGATATTAGTAGAAGAGTAGGCCTTTCTTTTTTTTCATCTTCCGTTGAATGCTAATACCCGAAAGCACACGATAGGATGTATCAGTAGGTAATGCGTTACCTCCAACTGTAGCAAGGAGTTGTCCTCTATCATCAACGATTATTTTTATGTTGGCATTCTCTTTGAGTGCAATCATCTCTGGAGATCTCAATCTCGCATATCCACCAACATAAGAGTTGAACTTTTTCGGTACTCCAAAGAAATTTAATTCCTTACTGTCATGACAATGCATGCATACATTTCCAATAGTGCTACCACTTGTTCTTGTTTCATAGTTTAAATACTTCTCCTTGTTGGCATTCAATGCTACAATAACATTGTCATGTGAACACACTTTATTAAAATGCTCCATTTTCACTTTTTTTAAAGATATGACTTATGTGTTTATCGTTCCACTGCATAAAAAATATTGATTTAATACATGCAATAGACTAGGTAGTGTCGATAACCGGCCATAGAGTACCAGTGGAAAACACACATCGTGTCTCTGAGCCAGCATAAAGTACAATTGTAAGAGCCGTAAGCATATTTTTTCATTTTAAGATACGTACAAAAAAAAATAAAAAATAAAAAAAGTTGAATAATTTCGAAGTTTAAATAAAAAAAATAGTTTGTTTTTTATTAAAAAATATTGAATTAGACCATCAGTCCTCATCATTAGGAGTATGGTATGCACAAGAATATATTTAAAAATTTAAATCAAAAGTGTCATTCTATTTTTCTGATATGTTTTAGAGATGTAAAAAGAAAAAAGTTGAATAATTTCGAAGTCCGTTTTTATTAGTAATAAATATACGTATATGAAAGGGACTGTCCCCTCCTCAACGCCTCGCTCTTTACGCTAAAGTTTTTTATTGTTTTAAAAAATAAAGTTGTGAGACAGAGTCAAACTGTAGCGTAAAGAGCGAGGCGTTGAGGAGGGGACAGCCCCTTTCATATACGGAATAATTTCTGTTCGTTTTAAGTTTTAATGTCGCTCCTTACTTTCAGTTTTTAAAAAACTTGTTTTTTTTTTTATTTATACCATAAGAGCTAAAAGTAATTTTTTTAAGGAGGGGGGCAAGGGTGTTGACCTTTTTTATTGAAAATGTAAAAGAGGAGGGTTATTAATTAGCTATTTAATTATTTAATTTTTGATCGTTTTTTTAGTTAATGCAGCTTTTATTTGCATAAAAATTTTACTTTTCTTTTGCTAAATGGGATGTCTTTACAAATTAACTTACGTAACTAACTTCTATATTCGTATATTTTTCTTCTGGCAAAAAATACAAAGTTGCAGATTTTTGCAGATATGAGCTTGAAACCTATGTAATAGGGTTTTTTCTGATACGCTGAATCTGACGGTGTGATTTTCATTAAAATTCTTTCACTTGTAGGGGATGTTTCCCCCCTCTTTAAAAAATCGAGTAAATTTTCCCAGGCTCGTAGCCTTTGATGAGTAATACTAAACTTAATAAAATTTATATATTTAGAATCAGCATTATAAACACATTCTTTTGATTCATTTATTGACATCAAAATTCCGTTTTTAAAAGTTTTCGATTACTATTGAGCCGTATCGCTTGTTTTTTTTATTGTTTTTTTTTATTACGTATATGTTATTACGTATATGAGGGGGTTCTCCCCTTAGTCCAATACCACGCTCTTTACGTTAAAAGTTAAAAAAAATTTTGATTCACAAACCCCTGAATCACAAAGGCCGTTTAATTAGAATAGATAGCTCTTTTTGAAAGCACTAAAAAAAACTGTAGCGTAAAGAGCGAGGTATTGACTTTGGGGAGAATCCCCTCACATACGTTATAATTTCTGGTCGTTTTAAGTTCTAATATTCCTTCTTACATTTCAGTTGAAAAAACTTGTTTTTTTATTTAATTTCTGATCGTTTTTTAAATAATGCTTGGAAATCCGGCGCCCCCTTCATAGAAATGTCCCTTACCCCAAGGAAACATCCTTCACGTAAATATTCTCCAGAGTAACCCCCTCCTCTAGCCCCCCCCCCCCTCCAGAAAAAATCCTTCCTGAAAATGGTTGTATACTTCCAAATAACCAATAAATAATGCTGGCAAGTCTGGCGCCCCCTTCATGGCAATTTCCCTTCCCCCATTAAAACTTCCTTCATGAACAGATCCTCCAACATAACCACCGACCCACCCTTCCCTCCCACTACCAGAAAAAAAAACCTCCTGAAAACTTCTGTATACTTCCCAATAACCAATACTATATGTTAACATTGGGTAAAGTTCATAACTTTTAGCCCTCCCTCTGGGAACTTCGGGGGGTTAAGTCATCCTAAAAGACATATTTATCATATTTTCGACCATGCTGAACAAAATGGCTATCTCAAAATTTTGATCGGGTGATTTTGGGAAAAAAAGCGTGGGAGGGGGCCTAGTTGCCCTCCATTTTTTTTGGTCACTTAAAAAGGGCACTAGAACTTTTAATTTCCGTTCGAATGAGCCCTCCCACGATATTCTAGGACCACTGGGTCGATACGATCACACCCTGGGAAAAAAACAAAAAAAAACAAACAAACAAATAAACACGCATCCATGATCTTTCTTCTGGCAAAAAATGTAAAATTCCACATTTTGTAGATAGGAGCTTGAAACCTCTACAGTAGGGTTTCTCTGATACGCTGAATATGATAGTGTGATTTTCATTAAGGTTCTATAACTTTTAGGGGTCTTTCCCCCTTTTTTTGAAAATCAGCCAAATTTTCTCAGGCGCGTAACTTTTGATGAGTAGCACTAAACTTGATGAAAGTTTATATATGGAAATCAGCATTGAAATATGATTCTTTTGATATATCTATTGGTATAAAAAACTCGTTTTCTAGAGTTTCGTTTACCATTGAGCCGGGTCGCTCCTTACTTACAGTTCGTTACCACGAACTGTTTTGATATGATTTAGAGATGTAAAAAAAAGTTGAATAATTTCGAAGTCCAAAAAAAATTTAGTTAAAAAAAGTAGTTTGTTTTCATGAAAAAAACACTGAATTAGAACCACCAGTCCCACATCAATAGGAGTATGGGTATGCACAAGAATATATTTAAAATTTAAATCAAAAGGGTCATTCTATTTTTTCTGATATGATTTTGGAGATGTAAAAAAAGTTGAATAATCTCGAAGTAAAAAAAAAAAATTAGTTAAAAAAAATAGTTTGTTTTTTATGAAAAAAAATATTGAATTAGAATCATCAGTTGTCATCAATAGGAATATGGGTATGCACAAGAATATATTTTAAAATTTAAATCAAAAGTGTCATTCTATTTTTCTGATATGATTTAGAGATGTAAAAAAAAGTTGAATAATTTCGAAGTCCAAAAAATTTTAGTTAAAAAAAAAGTTTGCTTTCATGAAATAAATATTGAATTTGAACCATCAGTCCTTATCAATAGGAGTATGGGTATGCACAAGAATATATTTTAAAATTTAAATCAAAAGGGTCATTCTATTTTTCTGATATGATTTAGAGATGTGAAAAAAAGTTGAATAATTTCAAAGTCCAAAAAAATTAGTTAAAAAAAATAGTTTGCTTTCATGAAAAAAATGGTATGGGTATGCACAAGAATATATTTTGTGTTACGAAAGTAACACGATAAAAATGAAGAATTTATGGGCAGCTTCAACTAGCTAAGGCTAAGTTTGTAAAAGATGGGTCATTTTCTTAAGAAAACACCTAAATTAGAAAAAATACTAAATGTTCCTTTATTAGCTATTTAACACCAATAAAATTAAAGAATTTATGCACAGTTTTAACTAGTTAAGGCTAAATTGGTTAAAGATGAGGCATTTTCTTAAACAAAAATAAATTAAAAAAAATATACTAAATGTTCCTTTATTACGAAAGTAACACTACAAAAAAGGAAGAATTTATGCGCAGTTTCAACTAGCTAAGGCTAAGTTTGTTGAAGATGGGTCATTTTCTTAAGAAAACACACTAAATTAGAAGAAAATACTAAATGTTCCTTTATTAGCTGTTTAACACAACTAAAATTTAAGAATTTATGCACAGTTTTAACTAGTTAGGGCTAAATTTGTTAAAGATGAGGCATTTTCTTAAACAAAAATAAATTAAAAAAATAAACTAAATGTTCCTTTATTACGAAAGTAACACGACAAAAAATGAAGAATTTATGGGCAGTTTCAACTAGCTAAGGCTAAGTTTGTTAAAGATGGGTCATCTTCTTAAGAAAACGCACTAAGTTAGAAAAAAATACTAAATGTTCCTTTATTAGCTGTTTAAACACAACTAAAATTGAAGAATTTATGCACAGTTTTAACTAGCTAAGGCTAAATTTTGTTAAAGATGGGCCATTTTCTTAAAAAAAACTCAAAATTAGGAAAAATACCAAATGTTTCTTTATTACCTAAGTAACACGACAAAAAAATCAAGAATTTATGCACAGTTTCAACTAGCTATGGCTATGTTTTTTAAAGATATGCCATTTTCTTAAGAAAACACTTAAATTAGAAAAAAATACTAAATGTTCCTTTATTAGCCTAAGTAACACGACAAAAAATCAAGAATTTATGCACAGTTTCAACTAGCTATGGCTATATTTGTTAAAGGTGGGCCATTTTCTTAAAAAAACACTTAAAATTAGAAAAAATACTAAATGTTCCTTTACTAGCTGTGCAATACAACTAAAATTGAAGAATTTATGCACAGTTTTAACTAGTTAAGGCTAAATTTGTTAAAGATTGGGCATTTTCTTAAACAAAAATAAATTAAAAAATATACTAAATGTTCCTTTATTACGAAAGTAAGGTTTGTTCTGAATTTCATTATTAAAATTCTTTTCTTGCCCTCTACATCTCTCTTAGTATCAACTTTTTAGTATACTAAAACGTTAGACTCTATTTTAAACTGACAACACTGTTCAAACGCTACTTCTGTATTATACAGAACACATCGAAGAAGTAAAGCTATCCATTATTAAAATTCTTTTTTGCCATCTACATCTCTCTTAGTATCAACTTTTTAGTATACTATAACGTTAAACTCTATTTTAAATTGACAACACTGTTCAAACGCCACTTGTGTATTATACAGAACACATCGAAGAAGTAAAGCTAGGTCAAGTCATAAGACCATTTTATCATCGTTAACCATTTCCATAGATTGATATTGTTCCAAATTTATAATAAATAAGCTATGAGTTAACATGCTCTTCAGGGTTACCTTAACTGGTAATGAGTTTAACCCTTTTTCTCCATCTTAATACGATCCAATCACTAATTAGAATCATTCACGCTCCTATTATTCAAACATTAATTAATATCGTTCATAGAGTCCAATTCGCAAATGCTAAAACCCCTTTTTTTGCAAATAGAGTTATTTTTTTGGTAAACGATTCAACAGCATATGGCATCAATTCTAGACATATTGCATTCTTAATCAAACTCGATGAGATGCCTTTAAGCTAGAGGTTATCAAACTCTTTGACAGGTTCTACTCACTCTCTTTGAAAAGGTTGACAATTTCTAGTTTTTGGTAAAAAAAAAAAACACGCTATGATGAAAGTGTCTCAAAAACCAGTCTGCTTGCGTTATACAATCTCAATTATACTTCCAAAATCTGTTTGATCACTTTATAGGTATACAATATAAAAGGATTGGTCGCTTTTTGCAATGTGCACGTCAAAATGCACTGCCTCAGGCGTAGGTTTTCTTGTAGGGTTGATATCAATAGCATCAATACTACTTGCACTATGTAATTTTACCATAATTTCTAAGCCAGAACACATAAAAACGAAAAAGCAAAAATACACCGATTCCGTATTTTCTTTTTTCTGGCTGCGCTATCTCATATCAGGCCCCTGCCCTGACCACACTGGTAAAGAATCGAGCAGTAGAGCATAAGAAATCGAAGAGTGGAAGAAAATTCGTTTATAGCTAAGCTCAGGCGAGAACTTAAGAAAATCGTTGATAGGACTGTAATGTATATGGAAAATGACTATTTTAAGAGGATATATAGGAAACGGTGGCCGGTGTTTACCCCCTCGGTGATTCCCCCCCCCCCCCCGCGGAAAATAATCTCCCGGAAAATACCCCCAGCGGAAAATACCCACCCCCCGAAAAATACCCCCTCAGAAAATACCCCCCCCACGGAAAACACCCCCCAGCAAAAAAAAAACGGAAAATACCCCCCCCCCCCCCCCCCGTGGAAAATAAGGCTTGCCAAATTTGAGAATTTTATTTGAATTTTTTTTTATTTCCGTAGGGGGAAGGAATTTTGGTGCTTGTGCATTTTGCGCCACTCACTCAAGTTAACGCTGTGTAAAACTCGAGAACAACCCAGTTTCTTCGTTGGTTTCTTTCATCTTAGCATGAGACAAGACAAAGACAAGTGACAGAATAGATGGTAAATATATAATTTGGGCCATATATTTGCTCATAGGGGGTGGGGTAAAATATTGGACAGTTTGACGTCACAAAACAATTCCTTCTAGGTATGGCCACCAAAAAATTACAGAAGAATAGCGAGGTATTTGGAAATTTTGTTAACTAAAAAAAAAAAAAAAAAAGTCCCAGAATAAAGTAAATGTAATTTTTCATTTATGTGTTTTTTCCAAGTGTTAAGTGTTTTTTTTTCAATGACCGGTTTTCCAAGTATTAAGCACTATTATTAGGTTAATTTAGTGTTTCATTTAAGTGCTTTATGATGATCGCTGATCAAAGTTTATGTTATTTGTTCCTTTCATTTATCTTATTTTACTATGTTAGTGGCCGTATATTTTTGCTTTAAAATACACTTCTCTATCTATCTATCTAATATGCAGAATAATTGTACCAAACACATTTTGCATGCAGACCCACTATACTTTACCCCCCCCCCCCTAATATGCAAATCTATAGCCCAAATTTATTGCTAAAGTAACGGAAAAAAACTGTGTGTGCTCTCGAATTTTAGTACCAAAATTCGTTCCCCCTACGGAAAAAAAAATTAAACTCAAATAAAAATCTCAAATTTGCAAAGCCTTAATTTCCACGGGCGGGGGTATTTTCTGGGGGGTATTTACCGGGGGAGATTTTCTGGGGGGTAATAGCCCGGGAGGTAAACGCCTAGAACCATAGGAAACAGTTGAAGAAACAGATTTATTTGTGAGAATATCTTAATATTTTGGAAGGAAAATGGGTTAGACAGTTACACTAATTCACGGAAATATAGGGAGGTTGATGTATTTGTTTTTTGTTGGTAGTTTTTTTTTTTTTTTGGGGGGGGGGGGGTAAACAACAAAAGTATGATGATTGGTGACATAAAAGGGAGCATGCTAATATAATACAAATAGTACCGTTATATTCCTTGTTTTATGCTCTTTCCAAATACAATGTCTTTCCCAGGTCTATGTCCTAGGGCTATATTGGACCGTAAAGGAACGAGGAGGGGTTGCATTATAAGGAAATTGATCCTAATATTTGTATTCAGTAAGGAATCTAGTAATAATACTTTTATTAGCAATTTCCTTTTAGATGGACTCAACCACTTCAAATTTACCAGGCCATTGTTTTCTAATGTTTTGAAGGAAAATATCAAAAAATAGGTTTTTCGATAAAAAAAAAAAAAGAATTTTTTAAATTTAGGAGGGAGAAATGTCAGTAGGGAGCCAGGTATTACCGCTACGGGGCAAAACTGCTGCCATCTATAGTCGAGTCTAAAAACGGTACCTAACCACATAGACAATGTTATTGATCCACTAACGGGACAAGATCATTGACACCTATTTCTAGGTCATAAGGTTTCTCTTGCACCGCAAAAGGATGCCGAAACAAAGGAACATTCAGAAATTACTTTTAGGGGATTATTTGGGCGAAACAATTAATCGACATTTTAGGAATTTTTTTTGAGTGAAACAGTTTTAAGACATTTTAGAGGATGATTTGGGGTGAAACTCTGTGGTCGTTATAATACACAAGTTCACAATATTGGATTAGTGAGAGAATTACGAGTATGAACCATTAATGACTCTAATCACAATGGACCTCAACCACCAGGGGCCACCTCTCCCAACCCCATTGCGTAGCTAATAAAGGAACATTTAACATTTTTTCTGATTTTGTGTGTTTTCGCAAGAAAGTTGCTCATCTTTAACAAACTTGGCCATTTTTTTCGTTTAATGTACTTAAATTCAATGGAATAAAATGCTAGTAAAAGGCCAATTCGCTAAAAAGATCAATGTACTTAAAGAGCTTTCAGAGCTAAAATCTTAGGTGTAATAAAGGTTTATAATCGCTTACCGACCAAATGTATATCTGGCCAACACATTGTATTTTACTATGTTTATTTTTGCTACAAGTAACACAGCTTATGACAGAAACTTTTCTGATAATAACTTTAGCTATTAACTCTCTATTAACGTTTTCTATATAATTTTTAAAAATTATTTCAAAACCCCTTTTATTTTCAAATATAATAATATTAATAACGTGTTTTTTTTTCACTATTTTCACATAATGGCTCATACAATTATCACTACACCTTTAGAGAGCGGATATCATGGGGGTGTTATCTCCATTCATCCTTATCGGACTCATCGTTGCTCATCCACATTCGATGGTCCCATGAAAATGGGTTGTGTTTTATTTTGCATTAGGGATATCTAACACACATTTCAAACATGTGATATCTTTTCAGGTAGCCATTGCACAAAAAACCTCGCTTCATCAATGGGACGGTGAATCGCATTGGGTATTTTTCACAGCAAGTCCCTCTAAGTTAAAAAGGGGGATATTAACGTCACATTCTACGATCATGAGCTTATCGGTAGGGACATTCCCTTTAACATATAGCGCTTTTACTCCAAAAAAGCTGCAGATTTCACTGACTTCCTCTTGTACATGCTTTAATTCTGTACCATTTTTATTAAATGGTTTTTATTTTTCTACCGTAGAATCCTAGTCTGTTTATACGGCGTAATGTAGTACTCCATAAGCGTTTATCATAATCAAACAAGTTATAGTTAACATCCCAATGGTAAATGTCCATTTCTCTACGATACTCACCCAGTAATAAAAAGACAAACTCGAAAATCAAACAGTTCGTGGTAACGAACTGTAAGTAAGGAGCGACCCGGCTCAATGGTAACCGAAACTCTAAAAACGGAATTTTGGTACCATAGATACATCAAAAGAATCAGATTTTAATTCTGATTTCAAAAAAATATGTAAGTTTCATCAAGTTTAATTATACCCATCAAAAGTTACGCGCCTGAGAAAATTTGGCTGATTTTCGAAAAAAGGGGGAAAGACCCCCTAAAAGTTATAGAACCTTAATGAAATTCACACCATCATATTCAGCGTATCAGATAACCCTACTGCAGAGGTTAAAAGCTCCTATCTACAAAAATGTGGAATTTTGCATTTTTTGCCAGAAGAAAGATCACGGGTGCGTGTTTATTTGTTTTTTTTTTTTTTTTCCCAGGGGTAATCGTATTGACCCAGTGGTCCTAGAATATCGTAAGAGGGCTCATTGAAACGGAAATTAAAAGTTCTAGTTCCCTTTTTAAGTGACCAAAAAAAATGGAGGGCAACTAGGCCCCCTCCCACGCTCATTTTTTTTCTCAAAGTCACCCAATTAAAATTTTGAGATAGCCATTGTGTTTAGCATAGTCGAAAATCTAATAAATATGTCTTTTAAGATGACTTAATCCCCCACAGTTCCCAGGGGAAGGGCTGCAAGTTATGAACTTTGCCCATTGCTTACATATTGTATTGGTTATTGGGAAGTATACAGACATTTTCAGGAATAATTTTTTCTGGTGGGGGGGGAGGGGGCTGGAGGAGGGGGTTACTCGGGAGAATCTTTCCGTGGAGGATGTTTCTTTGGGGTAAGGGACATTTCTATGAAGGGGGCGCCTGATTTCCAAGCCTTATTAAAAAACGATCAGAAATTAAATTAAAAAAAACAAGTACTTTCAACTGAAAGTAAGAAGCAACATTAGAACTTAAAATGAACAGAAATTATTACGTATATGAGGGGATTCTCCCCCAAGTCAATACTTCGCTCTTTACGCTACAGTTTTTTTTTAGTGCTTTCAAAGAGCTATCTATTCTAATTAAACGGCCTTTGTGATTCAGGGGTTTGTGAATTAAATTTTTTTTTTAACTTTTAACGTAAAGAGCGTGGTATTGACTAAGGGGAGAACCCCTCATATACGTAATAACATATACGTAATAAAAAAAAAACAATAAAAAAAACAAGCGATACGGCTCAATAGTTATCGAAACTTTTAAAAACGGAACTTTGATGTCAATAAATGTATCAAAAGAATGGGCTTATAATGCTGATTCTAAATATATGAATTTATTAGTTTAGTATTACTCATCAAAGGCTACGAGCCTCAGAAAACTCACCTGATTTTTTAAAGAGGGGGGAAACATCCCCTAAAAGTGAAAAATTTTTAATGAAAATCACACCGTCAGATTCAGCGTATCAGAAAACCCTATAACATAGGTTTCAAGGTCATATCTGCAAAAATCTGCAACTTTGTATTTTTTGCCAGAAGAAAAATATACGAATATAGAAGTTCGTTACGTAAGTTAATTTGTAAATTACGTCAGAACCAAATTTAGAGACAGCCATTTAGCAAAAGAAAAGTAAAATTTTTATGCAAATTTTGTTTACTTATTCAATGACGGCGAGCCAAAATAAAAGCTGCATTAACTAAAAAACGATCAGAAATTAAATAAAAAAAACCAGTTTTTTAAACTGAAAGTAAGGAGCGACATTAAAACTTAAAACGAACAGAAATTATTCCGTATATGAAAGGGGCTGTCCCCTCCTCAACGCCTCGCTCTTTACGCTAAAGTTTGACTCTGTCTCACAACTTTATTTTTTTAAAACAATAAAAAACTTTAGCGTAAAGAGCGAGGCGTTGAGGAGGGGACAGCCCCTTTCATGTACGGAATAATTTCTGTTCGTTTTAAGTTTTGATGTCGCTCCTTACTTTCAGTTTAAAAAACTTGTTTTTTTTATTTAATTACTCCACAAGATGAATGTTTTATGCAATATATTCTGAATCGATCACACCGTACATGATGAAATGAATTATTTTATAATTGTGTGTCTCTATTCTAGGCATAGAATTGAAGAACAAACTCCTTTTGACATTGGTTGAGAATCAGGACAAAGAGAGTCAGGGAAAAAGCTCCATATACACATCTGTCAGAAAAGCTAGAGGATCCGTTTGGACACTGAGTGAGGTCACATCCGTCTCCTTTCTACTTATTTCTTGAACGCCCAGTGCTTGAACTAATGACAACTGAAACATAAAAACATCGTTGTTGTATACATTTTTTTTATTAGTAAACAAATTCGCATACATTTTTTAAGCACTTTACTCATAGGACACTAAAATCATTTTGTTTTATTTTCAAAGACAGCACTTATTGCAAAGGTTCATTACTCATGTCATCTATGACAGGAGTTTTGCATCTTCTACACTTAAGACGGAATACGTTCGCACATGTGCTTATGCTCAGCAATTCGAACATTGTAGACCGGCATTTACGACAAAATGGGTTATTCCAAGCCTGAGGGGTATATTCGATAGGAAATTTCACAGATTTATCCTGAAAGAAGATCAAACGTGATTAAAAACTATAGGTTCACACAAAACCATAGTTTTAAAACATCTGATTTTATTAATAACATTGATTTTTTTTTTTTTTTTAATAAAGTTGGGGTTGATCCAAGTCCTTATTGGGTACATTTTTAGATATTTTTTTCCAATTTTGTGTGTTTTCTTAAAAAAATTATTACGGAGGTTATACAATTTTTTCTAGATTTGCAGATACATTATCGCCATTACCAGTTAATTTTCTTTCCTTGTTTAATGCTTACCCGTTATATACTTAATTACAATATAAAGGTCTCACTAATCGAGAACTGATTAGAACCAATATATAGAGTACTATATTCATTCAAAGCCTTGGAAAAAGGTTAATACCCTTTGAATTTCGGACAATCAAGTTTCATTTTCTTGGAGAAAGGGAATATGCATGAATAATAATGATAATAATAATAATAATAATAATAAAATTAAAAGTTATTAAAATCGAACGACATGGAGCATAAAGCAGCTAATAATATGATTCCTTTACAATACCAGAGACAAATTTCAGTAAAATGAGCGTGTTGTTTTTCAAATCTTGACTAACTATAGCCACAATTCCAAAATCTTTCATTACATTTAAAGATTTTCTAAGTTTAGTAAAATTGTACAAAAAAAATTGATCTACACAGATCACTCCTTACTTACAGTTCACTATATATAATAGTATGTATATATATATATATATATATATATATATATATATATATATATATATATATATATATATATATATATATATATATATATATATATATATATATATATATATATATATATATATATATATATATATATATATATATATATATATATATATATATATATATATATATATATATTACGGCATAATTGATCATCGGCATTACCAGTTAATTTTCTTTCCTTGTTTAATGCTTACTCTTTTTATAATTAATTACACTATATAGGTCTCACTAATCGAGAACTGATTAGAACCAATATATAGATTACTATATTCATTCTTTTAAACTATAATTTTACTAAACTTAGAAAATCTTTAAATGTAATGAAAGACTTCCATTTTGGAATTGTGGCTATATTTAGCCCAGATTTGAAAAATAACACCCTCATTTTACTGAAATTTGTCTCTGGTATTGTAAAGAATTATATTATTAGCTACTTTATGCTCCATGTCGGTCGATTATAATAACTCTTAATTTTTTTAATATTATTATTATCATTATTATTCATGCATATTCTCTTTCTCCAAGAAAATGAAACTTGATTGTCCGAAATTCAAAGGGTATTAACCTTTTTCCAAGGCTTTGAATGAATATAGTACTCTATATATTGGTTCTAATCAGTTCTCGATTAGTAAGACCGTAATATTGTAATTAATTTATAAAAAAGGAAGCATTAAACAAGGAAAGAAAATTAACCGTTATGCCGATGACCAACTATGCCGTATATATATATATATATATATATATATATATATATATATATATATATATATATATATATATATATATATATATATATATATATATATATATATATATATATATATATATATGTATATATATATATATATATATATATATATATATATATATATATATATATATATATATATATATATATATATATATATATGTATATATATATAAGCATTAAACAAGGAAAGAAAATTAACTGGTAATGCCGATGATGTATCTGCAAATCTAGAAAAAATTGTATAATCTCCGTAATCATTTTCTTAAGAAAACACACAAAATTCAAAAAAAATATGCAAAAATGTTCCCAATAAGGACTTGGACCAAACCCAACTTTATTTAAAAAATGTTATTAATAAAATCAGATGTTTTTTAAAACTATGGTTTTGTGTGAACCTATAGTTTTTAATCATGTTTGATCTTCTTTCAGGATAAATCTGTGAAATTTCCTATCGAATATACCTCTCAAGCTTGGAATAACCCATTTTGTCGTAAATGCCGGTCTACAATTTTTGAATTGCTGAGCATAAGCACATGTGCGAACGTATTCTGTCTTAAGCGTAGAAGATGCAAAACCCCTATCATAGTTGACATGAGTAATGAACCTTTGCAATAAGTGCTGTCTTTGAAAATAAAACAAAATGATCTTAGTGTCCTACGAGTAAAGTGCTTAAAGAATGTATGCGAATTTGTTTATTAATAAAGAAAATGTATACAACAACGATGTTTTCAGTTGTGATTAGTTCAAGCACTGGGCGTTCAAGAAATAAGTAGAAAGGAGACGGATGTGACCTCACTCAGTGTCCAAACGGATCCTCTTGCTTTTCTGACAGATGTGTCGATGGAGCTTTTTCCCTGACTCTCTTTGTCCTGACTGTCAACCAATGTCAAAAGGAGTTTGTTCTCCAATTCTATGCTTAGAATAGAGACACACAATTATAAAATAATTCATTTCATCATGTACGGTGTGATCGATTCAGAATATATTGGTATAAAATATTCATCTTGTGGAGTAATTTTCGAGTTTGTCTTTTTTATTACTGGGTGAATATCGTAGAGAAATAGACATTTACCATAGAGGACTTTTTAACTTAGAGGACTTTGGCTTAGAAAAATACCTCAATGCGATTCACCGTCCCATTGATGAAGTGAGGTTTTGTGTGCATGTGTACCTGAAAAGATATCACATGTGGATATGTGTGTTAGATATCCCCTAATGCTAAATAAAACACAACCCATTTCATGGACCATCGAATGTGGATGAGCAACGATGAGTCCGATAAGGATGAATGGAAATAACACCCCCATGATATCCGCTCTCTCTAAAGGTGTAGTGATAATTGTATGAGCCATTATGTGAAAATAGTGAACAAAACACGTTATTAATATTATCATATTTGAAAATAAAGTGTTTTGAAATAATTTCTAAAATTACATAGAAAACGTTAAAAGAGACTTAATAGCTAAATTTATTATCAGAAAAATTTCTGTCATAAGCTGTGTTACTTGTAGCAAAAATGGCAGGAGTATGAATGACTCTCTTATTGGACACATACTTGTCAGGTTTGTTTTTGGAAAGGCATGCCTGCCTAGAGTCTTAGGCATGCTGATCAAGAATTTAAAAAAGAGGCAAACAAGGCACACCCGCCTATGGTCTTAAGAAGGTTGACCAAGAATTTAACCGAGTCCGTTGATTTTGAATTGAAGTTATCAAGTATTTTGGGCAATAGGTTGCATAGGTTGCGTCAAGACTGGGCTGGGTAATTGTAGACAGAGAAAAGCCAAGACAGATAGTCCAAGTAATTGAGAGGCAAATGTTTTAAATGAATGTTGCTGTCATCATCACCTTATGACCTAGAAATAGGTGTCAATGATCTCCCTACTAATGTCATTCCTTCGTTGGCACCGACGGGCCTGGGTTAGACCAGAACATACTAGCTTGGGTAAAGTTAAAGTTTTTAATGCTTTAAAATTTATTTTTTGCTATTTTGGATACCCAGTTACTTCAAGAAAATAATAAGAAATAGTATGGTTTATTTAAGCGCCCTCTAAGAGCTTACAATGGAACTTGCGAAGCAAGCGACTTGTAGGATATATTTTGAAAGATCATAGAAAGACGTTTAAAGTTGTGTGTTTACCTAACAAAATAATACAAAAGCTATAAAATTACCAAATTGTTAGGATAATTGTAGAAATCTTTAAATTTTCGGAGAGGATTGGATCTGAAGACCCTTCCAGTATAGGGTCACTAATTCATGAAAATGAAGAAGGTAGCACAAGGAATATTTTCGATTTTTAAGATGAAAGTGCAAAAAAGTTTTTTTCAAAGTATTGGGGGGCATATACCCCCCAATCCGTACCCCCTCTTCTGATTTGTTTGCCTGGCTTTTGGCTCAATGTGAACATTATTTAACGGCTCGAATATATGTGCGGCAATGGTAGAAATGAAGGTGAAAAGAAATTTTACCAAAAGGGGGAAAAAATATCGGAAAAAGTTTAGAAGAGCGGCTCATCTGAAGGGAACACTTTAAATAATAAAAAAAAACAGCACGATTTCATTTCCTAATAAACTTTCTTTTCAAATATAATATTTGTTGCTCTGATTGATCAAAAGCTTTCACCCTATCTGATTGCATAGGAATTTAAGACTTTTAACAATGATTTATAAATATTGATGACAATGGAAGGAAACATGATAATCTGTTTAATATAAACATGTGGCATATTACAAAGTAAGTGCTACATTGTCTTAGCAGTCTATTCTATTTCTCATGATAGTACTTTACTATTAGAAATTGTCTCTTAAACGAGAAATTTCTACTAGATGCTCTTACATTCAAGTAAGTGAAAGTAAGAACAAGAAATTAAATAATGACTAAGCCGTTTGAAAAATTTCGGTGTGAGGGGACTTTGCCAAACAGTAAAAACACCAGATTTAAGGATGAAGCTTTGTCCTCCAACTTATACATATATTTATTTCACAGTCTGATTATGATGGATGCGTCTTTTGAAACTGATAAATCTTCGTCAAATGCTGAAGATGAGTCGATCAATGGTATCTTAGTGGTGAAAAAAGGCCAAGGAAGGGGGAGAGAAGAGTGATAGACGACTATTTGGGAAGGTTCAGATGAAAATCATTCGCGAACGTTTAAAACCAAAATTTAGGGCTGGCTGGTTAAAATCCCAGAGTTTAGCACATGGCTAAACTGTCGATTTTATATCTATACCACAGGTTAAACTGGGCTTGAAGAGGGCAAAGCTAGAAGTTTCGTCTCTATTTCCTGACAAAAGTCTTCTTAAGATATTAAAGAAGCCAAAGCATCAGCTACAGCTGATGATGTGAGAACTAATTTTTTCTGTGATTTCAACATTTTTTTGTATGAGTTCCCGCTGTCTTTGCTCTGTATGCGTCAAAAAGGATAAATGCGTTTTGGGATAAACCTGACTTTTCTTGGCGTAAAAATGTCGAAAATGTCAGTCAGCTAGGCTCTTCGAACTGTCTGATTGCCAGGTCTGGTTTAAGAAGCCATATTGCAATATTAAAAAACGAATTATATTAGCAAGAAGTAAAATCTAAGCAGCCTATGCTTGCCAAGAAAAATTTTGGACTGTTACAATTGGATTTTTTACCGAAAAATAACGGGTTTTTCGTTTTCTAGTGTGAAAACACTGGACTTCAGTTGCATAAAGAGGTACATAGAAGAATTTATGTCAGGACAGGTTGGAGAGAATTTATGGAAGTATCGGAATAAAAAACAGACGATTAGAAAATTATCAAAAATAAATCGTTTTTTTTACTAAAAAAAATGTTTTTTAAATCGTTTTTTATACCTTTGTTAATAGCTAATTATGAATTGTTTTTCGATACCATAGCCAAAAAGTATCTACTATTTTACTTACTTAGTAGGCACTGTTATTGTCTACGTTTTTGCGCAGACAGTGTACAGCGTTATAACCAACGTACAATTTTTTCTCTTATGACTCGTTGTATCGTCGCTTTACCACCACTCAGCTTACTGATTTTCCACACTTTTTAATAAAACAAATGTTAATTGCGAGAGGGAGTATGTAGAAAGCCGTAAAATTCTTGTAAAAACTGGCTCCTAGTGGTGTCAGGTCACGTTATTGGGGCTAAAGGCTGTTGCAACTCTGTTTGACTTAAATAATAACAATTATACATAGAATATAAATTTTCATTAACAAAATTAATTTCTATTTGACACATTAAGCGGGTTTTTTATTATTTACCGTTCTGGCGCTATGGCTCGATATGTAGGTTTTTGACCCAAATTTAGATTTTTTCAAACTTTTAGCGACGCACGTCGTTTGATCGAGCCCAAATTTCGGCCATCTCAATATCTGGAAAGCATAATCATTTTTTTGGGTTAAGACTAAAAAATTCCGACTAAAAAACACTTTGGGGTTAAGACTAAAAAAAAAAAACTGTTTGAGGTGCAACAGGTCACGTAACTGTTTGACTTAAAATAACAACAATTAATTATGTATAGAATATAAATTTTCATTAGCAAAATTAACTTTCGTTTGACACATTAAGTGGGTTTTTATTATTTACAGTTCTGGTGCTATGGCTTGATATGTCAGCTATTTGGCCCAAAATTTCGATTTTTTCAAACTTTGAGCAACGCACGCACGTCGTTTGATCGAGCCCAAATTTCGGCCATCTCAACATCTGGAAAGGATAATCATTTTTTGGGGTTAAGACTAAAAAATTCCGACTAAAAACACTTTGGGGTTAAGACTAAAAAAACACTGTTTGAGGTGCAACAGGTCACGTAACTGTTTGACTTAAAATAACAACAATTATGTATAGAATATAAATTTTCACTAAAAAATTAACTTTCGTTTGACACATTAAGTGGGTTTTTATTATTTACAGTTCTGGTGCTATGGCTCGATATGTCAGCTATTTGGCCCAAAATTTCGATTTTTTCAAACTTTGAGCAACGCACGTCGTTTCATCGAGCCCAAATTTCGGCCATCTCAATATCTGGAAAGGATAATCATTTTTTGGGGTTAAGACTAAAAAATTCCGACTAAAAAACACTTTGGGGTTAAGACTAAAAAAACACTGTTTGAGGTGCAACAGGTCACGTAACTGTTTGACTTAAAATAACAACAATTATGTATAGAATATAAATTTTCATTAACAAAATTAACTTTCGTTTGACACATTAAGTGGGTTTTTTATTATTTACAGTTCTGGTGCTATGGCTCGATATGTCAGCTATTTGGCCCAAAATTTCGATTTTTTCAAACTTTGAGCAACGCACGTCGTTTCATCGAGCCCAAATTTTGGCCATCTCAATATCCGGAAAGGATAATCATTTTTTGGGGTTAAGACTAAAAAATTCCGACGTTGATTTTTCGCGGTCACCCCGCATCTTCAAAGTAATGTAACAACTTGAATTAGGGTAAGCCATTTAAAACCGACAATAATCTAATACAGCAAATCAATAATTAGAAAAAAAAAGAAAAAATTGGTAGCTGTATTGTCTAGTATCTATCACGTTGGGTCCATTTTGATAGTTTTCTAAAATCACACGTGGGGGACAAAAATAAGATATGAGAATAAAAAAGGTAAGATTCTCTTTTTGCCTGAAAAATAAAATTACCTGAAAAAAATGAACGGGTAGCTCCAAGAAGCTCCGCGTTCAGTGAAATCTGTTAAGAAGAGGACAGTGGGTATATTGTCCGTCGTATATTTTTTGTCCTCCCCCCCCCTCTCAATTTTGAAAATATTTTCTGGGTGATTTAATTGGCAAATGCTTTTTTTTAGTATTTTCGGGAAAAACCTTAAATACAGTTCCACCGCCCCTATATTTTGAAAAAAAAAATACATTTTGCCCCTCCCCAACTGTCAAGAATTGAAGACTATTTTTCATTTTGAACTGTCGATGATGCCGTCCATTTTAACTGTCAACATCTAATCGAGTTTAGACACAATAATAGATAAACCGGTTTTCTTTATTACGAATTAGAACACAGCCAGTTAAACATGTACTTAATGTCATAGACAAAAAAAGGATGCAATTAAGCAGATTACAATATTTGTTATTATTTGAAGAATAGGAATCTACCTGTTTGTTTTCGCTTTACACATTGGCCTGTATTCAGAAAATAAATGCAAATCGGCAATTATAATGCATTCAGTCAATTAAAGTTTTTATTGCAAAGAGTGCAAGTATTAAAGCAGTTTGGTGAAGGGTAGGACATGCTGAATTTGTGTAGACCGGAGGAGGGAGGGAGGGGATAGTCAGGGACAATTTTGAAATTCAATAATTTTTTATTCTGTGAAGTAGAGAAATTTTAGGATTTTGTATAGCCAAAGGTTCATTAACTTGCAACATAAAGCTTGCCCCTCTTGTGTTGTTTTCACAGCAAATTTTTCAAAATCCCTAAAAAGCAATAAGGAATTTCTAAGAAAAACCCACTTCCAAGACTAAATCCCAAAGACCCCCCACCGCCCCACTTGGGAGAAATTTGCAAATTATACTCAACCGTGATGTTCCTTCTAAAAAATACTATATCCCAAAAATTTATAAAATCTATAAAATAGGACTCTTTGAAGGGCTAAATTCAATGCTGAAATTTCCATGAAGATTACTTATCTCGGGGTTTTTCACAAACTTTTTCAAAATCAGGTAAACAAGGCTGAATCCAGGGACTTAATAGGTTTAACCCCCCCCCCTCTTAATACTTTTCCAAAAAATATGTGTCTGATTTTTTACGTTGTTTTAAACCTCCTCCCCTTCCATGAAAGGTACAAAACCCCCTAATCCAGGCCCCCCCCCCCCCCGAAAAAAATAGTGTAACGTATTAAAAATACTGGATGTGGCCCTGAAAGCAAATATTCTCAGGCTTGTAGCTTTTGATACAAGAGCTTAAATCTGGCAATTTTAATATATCTAAAACCACCATAAATATACACTGGTGTTTTTTTTTTTTTTTTTTTTTTTTTTTTTTTTTTTTTTTTTTTTTTTTTTTTTTTTTTTTTTTTTTTACTGCAAAGTTTGAAAAGATACATTAATACAACCAGTTAAACTATTGGATACATTGGAAATATACTTAAATTAATTCATTTAGATTTTTGAGTACTGTCCCAAGGCTTATAGAGCATTTAGAACTATGGATCAGAAACACTTTTATGCAAAAAACAAGCTTTATACAGTTGGTGCTGTAGATGCATCTATAAAAAAAAAAAATGATCAATAATAGACGTAAACATGAATTAATTTAAAAACAAAACTACCTGCAAAGAGGTATTTCAGATAAAAGCAAAATTAAAACGGAAGACAAGAACAATGAAGCCCAGACTGCCCAGTCACTATTCAAAATTAGAAGCGCCAAAAAAAAAATACCATATGAAAGAATAAACGAAATCCAAAACGAACCAAATATAAAACAAATAATAACCTAGAAAGTCAATAATATATGCCTGGGGACATATAAGGTTTTGTATAGACAGCGTCGTCGTAGAAACTTCAGAAAGGGCTCATTCGATTGGAAATTTAAATGGCTAGTTCCCTTTTTAATAGTCGAAAGTGATTTTAGGGCAACTGACACCCCAACAGGCGTCTTCAGCACATTTTCGTGCTGAAGACGCCTTGTTTGTATACAGGCGAAATATCCGCATTGTTTTGTTTTTGTTGTTTTCTTTTCTCTCCACTGGCCATAGTCTCGTTTGTTTGTTTTTTTTTAGATTTTTCTCTTTGTTGGTTTTTCCCACCATTTCCCCAAACACATCCAATCAAAATTTTGATATAGCCTTTTTGTTCAACGTAGTTGAAAGTTCTGGAAATTATATGTTTGAGCAGGACACTCCCTCCACAGTCTTCAGGGGCAAGGGTTATAAGTTATGCCCTGGGGGTATATATGGTTCTTATGGAAGGAATACTCGTATAAACTTCAGAGAGGGCTCATTTACTGGCGTATGGTTTGGTCGAAAACATTCGTAACTCACCTCCATCCGCTCCGTGTAACGCAGAATATAGCAATTAGATTTTTGTATGGTAATAAAGTTGACCTTTCTGTATCGGCGAGGCACCTTTACCGCAAGTATAAGATTCTACCGTTTGCAGGAATATGCGTATTCTATAATGCTTTGTTTATGTTTAAATATTTAGCTTCGGAGTTACCATCATGTTTTTCGGGAATGTTTAGTCTTGCGTACAGTATTCACGATAATTTGACACGATCTTCTCATTGGTGAGAAGACCAGCTATGGTCACGTCTAGGTCTGGGTTTTCACAACGCCATTTTGTTTCGTTAGTTTGGGAGACTTTGCCAGAGGATTTGAGGAATGTTGGGGGTTTGCAGGAATTTCGTAAATTGTTAATAACCATTGCTTTGATGTGTATATTTTGGATGGATTATTCTGGGCCAGTTAAGTGAAGTTTTTGAGGAGGGTTTTAGTTACAGCTGAATATGTGAATGAATATAAATATTATAAATTTGTTGGTTGTTATTTGAACGTTCGGTGGTTTTCAGGACCAGTAAATTGAGCTCTAATTTTTTTTTTTTCGTGTTTTAGTAGGAGGATCTTCTCCCGTACAAGTTGGCTTCAGGGAATCGAAGATGCATACTTTATTTTTAAATAAACCCAGTGTTACTGTTACTGTTAAAAAGTGGCCTCCGCTAGAGTATTGTACCATAGTCGAGCAGTCTAAAGGGTTCTACCAGCTCTTCCACGCTGATATTACAACCACCAGGGATGTGACAAGTGTAATACCTGTAGGGGGAGTAAGGGCAACACTATTTAGCCTGAGGAACCACGACCTGTGTCACCACTAATAAATATATCCTAGCAGGGGGACGGTTCTTCCGGTAGATACTACAATGACAACAATTTTCAATATTCTCTTCCTAACCCCACCAGGGTTCGGGACAAAAGTCAAATACAATCGTAAAAAAAAACTCACTTGTACTTCCAATCTCCACTCCAACGATCTATCTATTATATACTTTCAATATGAACTAGATCTAACTTAAAAATTATATATCAACACAAAAAGGAAAGTTGCCTCTGGCGTGGTCTAGTCTAGACACAGGCAATTTGAATATATCAAACCCCAAAACTGAATTTGCCTTGTCCATAAATTAAGAATCAATGGTCTGGAATTTAATATGCCCCTGTAATCATTCATACAGAATTTTAATACGAAGCCATCTTACTTTCTTTTGCGAAATTGTTTCCGAGAACAAAGTTTATATTCTATATAAAACTTTTACTGTAGGTAAAACCTAAGCAAAAAGGAGAAGAGATGTTTATCTAATAATAAAGCGGGCACGGGCCCCAACAATTAAGTTACATCAAAAACTACAATCAACAAAGCAAAATTTAAAAGTAATAAAAAATTCAGGACGGCACAATTCCAATCCAAATTCCTAATAATAATATTGATAAACAGCAAGAAACTATGCCTCCCAAAGAAAAGCGACTATTATCAACAGTTATTGCAGAATCTCAAAACAAAATCATACCATAAAAGATCCTTTCAAAACTCACACCGTGGCCAACAACACTTCTATATTAAGTTTATATGAAAAAAAAACTTCTAAAAAAAAAAAACCCTCCAAACAACATAAATAGAGCAGATATCATAAACTGGCTCAAAATGAGACATCTGTCAGAAAATTTAAAAAGTTACATAGATTAGACATTGTCACAATAAACTTGCCATAACGAGCTTCTTCTAAGAGTCTTCATCACTGAGCATCCCAGCTGAAGTATTAAGCAGTAAACTTCCCCTGTTGAAGCATTGCTTCTACTTCGTATTCTACTACGTCGAGTGTATCCAACTCTGGGGCTTTAGAACCTATAAGTAAAGTCATTAATTCTATGCCTAATCATACGATTCGTCATGATAAAATATACTTTTGGATCCATGACATAATGGATACGTCAGACACATGAATGAAAGTATCAGTGTTTTGCCAATTTGTTTCGATAATTTTCATGATGATTGCTCAGAGGATAATAGTAGGGACAGGGAATTAAACCGTTATTATAGTTTGAAGGTTTGTCATAGGCTAGAACAAATAATTTTGAAACTATGCCCTTTAACAACTGCAATAATGCTAAATGATAGATTTACTAGGCATATAGATGCATCAGTAGAAAATTATTTCAAAATAACGAAAAGATAGGTTTACAAAGCCCCATGGACCCTGGTGAATTTGTGGATGTGAGTTATATAAATGAAACCCATGGTTTCAAACAGGATTGCTTTCCTGAATAACTATCCTCCTACCTTTAAAATTACTAGCTCGAGAAAAATAATACATATTGATATCGAGCAACAAAAAGAGGAAGAAAAGGAAAAGCAATTCCCAAAAATGGACACTGTAAAGAGTCGTGCAACATTGATTTTATGTCATATTAAACTTTCCTGGATTTTTATTCGGGGATAGCAAAAAAAAAGCTTTTAAAAACAAGTCAAAAATCATTCATCTGCATTTCGTATCGTTTTTACGAGTCGAACAAAATTTTGGGGTGATCAACCTTATGTAACACAACAAAAAGATCAACGGGCTCACTTTGAAACTTGCGCAAGGCATTGAGAAACTTTGTCGAGGACTTGATTGCCACTAAACGTCGATATTCGTTGGCCAATCAGAGGTGATCCCAGTCAAAGGGAAGGTTACGCACTCGTTGCCTATTGCATTTGGTGAGTTGTAAGACAATATAATAAGATTATGTAAAAGATCAACTGCCACAAAATTTTTCACAAAACGTTTCTTTTCAAGGCCAAACGAAAATTACTAAGAAAAAACAAAGCGAATGTTTCGATAAGACAACCGCGTCTCTTCTTTAGCTCAAGCAAAAAAAAATCAATGAAAATGCCAAAAAAGACAGAGAAAAACCAAAGGTGGAGTAAAAAAAAAAATTAAAAATTAAAACCAATGACAACCCAAAATTAAAAATGATTAAAGTTCAATGTTCACCCTAACAGCCAAAGGTGAGTTGGAATATTCGTGTTGGAATATTCTGGGATTTCCAACACTTACTAGAAATAGATGTTGGAATATTCTGGAATATAAAACATCGGGATTCCCAAAGAAAGTCAACTCCAGGATATTTTAGATGCAATAAGAAGGATGAAAGAGATATGATGATAGAGATATCAAAGTAGAGTGTCTATTGGTATTAGACGTTCGAAATTCACCTGAGCAAATGATAAAAATAAACCAGTGCTCCTTAGGTGTTTAATATTTAAGTTGACGGATCCGCAAACAACTCTGCGGCTGAAAAGCTGAAAGCACAGATTCGCCAGTTTAGATATCTGCACAAAGAAGATCAAAAATCATTGAATTAACGAGAGATTAATTAGTGTTAACTAGTGATTGTTAACTAGTGTTAACTAGTGATTTTGTTTGTCTGTTTTTCTGCATTTTGTATTTTAGCTATTACGAGAAATGTGGCGATAAAGCTTGCGAAATATAGACAAATATATTTGGATACCAAACCTTCTCATTGTTCAGCTAAATCAATGAGTTTTTCTTATTTCGTCTTATTAAATATTGTAATTTGAATGATGATAAGTTAAGGATTTGAACGAAGGAAATGCAGTACATCTGAAAATACGTGTTGGAGTATTGGGGAATATAGAAAACATCGGGATTCCCGAAGAAAGTCAACTCCAGGATATTTTAGATGCAATAAAAAAAAAAACGAAATATGATGATAGAAACATCCAAGTAGAGTGTCTCTTGGCATTAGAAATTCGAAATTCACCTGAACAAATGATAAAAATTAGCCAGTGTTGTAGAGGTTTTTATTATTTACGTTTTTTGGTAAAGCTTTCTAATTAGTTAATTATTAATTTAGTAAAAATATATTAAGACGCAAATACAAAGTTTCAAAATACCACTTTTTTTTATTAAGATAAAGATACAAATCGTGGAATGTGTAAGCTTGGAGGGAACTTGCTCAATAGCCAATTTCCTGGCTAAATTCGTCAATGAACCGGAAGGACGTGGTTGGTTTTTCATATATATACTCAGATTTTTGAGACTGAGAACAGACTTTTTGACTTGCAGGGCGAACCTCTGCCCGTTTATTATCTTGTTAGAAATACCTTGGGATCTTGTCGGATTACTGTAAGTGTCTGTATCTTATTAAATATTATTGTAGTTTCTGAGACTTGTGGTCTACTTGGGACAGCCAGTCCCAGTAGAATATCCATATCGGGAATATTATATGTAAATTGAATAAAAGTATTGTATTTTAGACAACCTCTCTACGATCTACCTTTAGCCCCTCGAACATACCCAGTCGGTACGCCTCATTAGTCCGGTCATAGCCTAAGGCACGCTACCAAAGTTTAATTACCTTAGGGCCATAGTTTATTCCCCTATAAAGGGGGAATAAAGGCATCTACGACTACAACCCCCAAATACCATAAAATACGCTTTACAACAAACTGGTGGCTGTTGGAAAAACTGGGTCGAGGAGACTAAATAAGGTTGCAAAATAAAAAAAAAATCGAAATGACCGTATTAGAGGGGGAAAGTAAATTTACTTTGCTTTTAGCGGCGCTCAAATTAGCAAAACTTCGAGCAGCTTTCCTCGAACTTTGGCTATTAGAAATAGATTTGTATCCCCTCAAAGATTTGGGCACAATAGATAAAATGGAAAAAAGGATCGATCAAAAATTGTAAAATAGAAAAAAAATACAGTATCTAGTTTTTAGCAAGTAGAAGCAAGTGTATAATTAGTAGTTTTTTTTAGTGTTAGTAATAAATGCAATGTAGTAGTGCCGTATATTACTAAATAATAAAGTACTTGTACCGTGAATTGAAAGAATAAAATAAAAAAATAGTACGCAAAGGAAAACAAAATATAGCTGGACCGATGAAACGTTGGTAGAAACAGAAGAATTTTAGGCATAATAGTAGCAAATAGGGTCCTAATTCAGCCTTACTACAGGTACAGGCTATGGACTTCTTGTTCAAGGATAACACTGCTACAATTTAGCAAAGGAAGCACATAAATTGTGGTCCGAGCAATTATAGGTTAGAAGCTGCCATTTCCGAGTGTTTTAGGAGTAGAGATGCTTCGAAAATATGGCATTTTCCGACGTAATAAGCAATAGAATTAACTTTGTTAAAGCTAACAAATACTAGGTTAGTTGTGTAGTTTCACAAGCAAAGGGAAGGAAAAGATATATAAATATATAATTAAAGTACTTGAGGAAAGGAATGAAAAGAAAAACGAGAAAAGTAACCTTATAAGTAAGAAAACAAATGTGGAAGCTTAGCAAAAGTCGCCAAGGAAGCAAAAAAAAAGAGTTGTTACCCAGCTGTGATGGGAACTCTGCATAAGGCAAGAAGTTCGGTGAAAAAAAAAACCGTTAATCACAGAAAATGGAGGCATGGGAGGCATGTCTTAAAAAGGGTCTCCTTTACCTACACAGAGGACCTTCGTCTGAATAATGGTGTTAGAAAAAGTTCAAATTCTGAATTAGCTCCGCGAAATGAGTCACAAGAAAGTTCAAATTTGAATTTTAAACCATGGCTGCTTTTGAGCCATGTAGATGTAAAACAAGCCAGTGTTTATGCTTGTTTACAAAGAACATAAGCCACATTAGGACAAACAGAGAAGGCAATGCATCCTTTTGGAATAGCTAATAATGATAACTCTGGTCCGCTCTTACGGTTACTCAATGACGAATCATCCTCAAGTCTAGTCTGATTATAAATCAGTAGAGTTTAAGTCGAATATCAGATAGATTTTATATCAGATAAATACGATCTGATAGTGCAAATCAAATAGAGTGAAGCCAATAGTCCCTTATATCCCAATTAGTCGACAAATAGATTGTGCCTAGAAAACCAACAGAAAGCTTATCACGGAAACAATTACACAGGGCGTTAATAGGTGACACGTAACTTTTAAATAGGTGCAGTGAAGCTAATTAAATTACACATATTTAGAATCAGCATTAAAAGGCGATTCTTTTTTGATATGTATATTGAAAAAAAAAATTTTGGGGGGGATGATTTAAAAAAAAAAATGTTTTTTAAGAATTTTAAAATTATTATAATGGGAAAAACAGCAAGAGTTACACATTAAGTGCTCTACATGTACAAGCTAGCTGCAATCTTATTATAAATAGTAGAAGATATAATAAATTAAACACTTACCAATAAGCGGTGTATATAAACAAGAAGCCGTAGATAAAATGGGTCACAATTTAAAAAGTATAGCACCGTGTAAAACAAAGTTTTTCTCAGGTATAAATAATTTCACATATTAAATAAATTCACGTCGCACCATTAACAGAAATAACCAGGTCGAGGATATTGCAGGTGACACCGATGACAGGATAATTGGCATTTAAAAACGAAACTGCTAAACGTCTTGTCATTGGGGGGGGGGGGGATCCACCAAGCTAACCAAATTGATATTAGAAATATCGGTCAAACTGGAGAAGGTTTGGGCTGAATGTTCGCGTAAAATCCTTCTTGCTAAAATAAATAGCAAGAGGAAAGATTTTACGCTGGCACTAAACCCATAAACTTGTAGAACAGGGTAATAGTCAAAGTATCACGAAAGGGAAAAATTGCACTCAGTGACTGTATAAAACTAAGGCGCAAATTAAACTGAGAATAATACCAGACGCGAATAATATAAAAGTTTATAGGGAAACCACAATAGGTGCTGATAACCCCTATCTCTAAACAACTTTTGGCACGAAAAAGGCACTAATTTTTGGTGAAATACCACAGATATGGAATATGTGTCTGCGATGAAAACCACACAATTTTTTAGGAAATCAGAATATCGTTAAAAAAAATTTCATGAATAAATAAAATTTATTTATACGTGAATACATGAAATTCTAGGGCATGACGCACGAATTCTCAACTCCAATAAGCGACAAAGAGGGTTTAAACAATTTATTGAAGCCAGTAGGCGCCACCCCGTAGTGACAGAAGACTTTTCAAAAGAATGTATGTTAACCGTTTTAATACGAATTCTCTCAGAGGTAGGAAAATATCCTAATATCAGCTTTTTGCAAAAGTTAAAAAGGGTGGTAAAAACCAACACAAAAATAACGAAAGAAAACAAAGAATTATTACAAGCTTTAAAAGAACAAGCAGATTCAAAGAAACTGATAGAGATGTTTCAAAAAAGTGATATAAAATGGATACTCAGGCTTTCAAGTCACTCCTGTGAAGTGATACATAGTCTGGACCCGTTAAGGAAAACAGTATACAAAGATAACGGAAAATAGTAACCAATGAATTGTCAAGGCTACGAACTTATTTTCCAAATTTTTGTTTAGAACCCCTAATATGCTGGAGAGCCCTATAAAGCGTAAGACAGCATATTGCGGGAGGAAAAAAAAACTTTATAAGAATACGGAGGGACATAGGGTAATATCAATTTGTTCTTGTAGACAATGTGGAAGTTTTACTGGTGGGCTGTTTTATCGATATTATTCTTGGGAGAAAGTGCTAAGATGACAAAAACAAAATTAGAGGGCGAGAAAGTACAAGTAGTTGACGGAGGAATTATAATACAAAATGCGCCAGGTGAGAATTGTAGAGAATTACTGGCAACTCCTATTTGAAATAGATTTAGAACATTTACAAAAAATGCTAGATACCATAAGATTAAAAAAGGACTCTTATCAAAAGATAATCGAAGCCTTTTTGTTGAAAACTAGTAACCGAGAAGAAAAAATAATTTCGCGAAAAACCAGATATGAAAAATTGCAAATATATCCCATAGCTTCGAGCAATCGGTGCTTGCAAAATTGTACGCAATAAACAGACAAGTTGAAGCGATAATGCATGTGACGAAACACCGTACAAAATTAATGGTCAATCACTAATAGAAGAACAAAAAAAAACGAATATAGCTTTCGAAGATATACAAAAATATTATTTGGAAATAATACATGCCAATATCCCGGAGGAAGAAAAGACAAAAATATCGAGCAAAACATATTTTCATATCGAAAAAGAAAAAAAAAATCGTTATGGCTAGCACAGAATGAAAAAATCTCCAGTTTAAATTGGACTCTAGGGGAAATTTACAATATATTCAGTAGAATAGAGAATTTATTGATTAATGAAAGTAAAGAAGATAAGCCGTTTTATGGAGAATATTTAGCTGCAAGCATGTTAGAGCTAATGACACATCTACAAATTTTAAGTGATTATACAATAGAAGATCAGAGAGCATTAGGGTTATTACAGTTAGGACAGATTCCGAAACTTCTGTTGCCTCCAAAGGAGTTAAAAGAGATCTTGCAAAACATACAGTATTTTGTATTAAAGGAAGGGTACTATGAATTACCTTCGGGGTTAGACCCGATAGACCCCTTAAGCTGGTATGCTAAGCTATTAAAAGCGTCTTATTTTATATTAGCGGGAAACCTCCGAATAAATGTGAAAATACCCCTAGTTCAGAAAAATAGCGTATTTACAATGTATCAAACTTTTCCCATGGCAACAGGGGGCCTACAGGGAGTAGTAATCACCATGACATCAACTTCAGCGTATGTACTAGTAGAAAACAACCGAGAAAGAATAATTTCTCTAGAAAAAATTTGGGTCATGGACGTTTTAGAAAATGGTATTTTTAAACTAGAACTGACCAAAAAAGGACTAAAAAGGACACAAAATGGGAATAGTTTAAATTGCTGGGAAAACATAATTCTAGAAAATCGACAATGCATTCAAAAAACATGCCATTGGGAAGTCTCTAAACCTTCAGAAACAACTGAAGGAATTATAAAAGCAAGCGTATCAGAAGTATTAGTTTCAAATAATGTTACGCTAGATGGAACTTGTGTTCAAGACAGAGAAATACCAAATTTTCCGCTAGTTATATCGACAATGTCAGAATGTAATCTATGGTACTAAGATACAAATTTCATTCTTAAAGAGAAAATAGACAAAGATCAGAAGAAAACACTAATAAATTAACTCCATTAAAAATTAAAACAATTTTACCAGGCAAATTGGAAATTATTTTCAAAAAAGGTAGTAAACATCTAGTAGAAATTTGGAAAAAGAGTTTTTAAAGAACCTATTAGTTGGGCCCAAATGCTGAAAGATATATAAAACAAGAGCAAGAAATAGCCATTAGTCAAGCAGAAGTTACACTGAGAGTAATAAGGGAAGAAAGCATTCAATTCAATGAATTATTTTTAGTACAGTGTATAATGGGCACAGTATGTGTAAGTCTATTTACACTTATAACAGTTTGGATTATTTATCAAAAGAGTAAAATACAAGGTGTCAGACAGGAAGTAACCGAATTACAAGAATTGACGATAACGCCAAGGCAATTGTAAATGATCCAAGAATATGCAGAATACGCAGGGATTACGCGTTAATTTACAACACGTTCAAATTTTTTTGTTTTTAGTGTTTATATATGATCTATATAAGGAATATTTATTACAAATGAGAATTTGGACAATAATTTGCGTTTTTAAGCTTCTCCAGCTTATTGCGGCCGAATTTAGGGTTGTAAAAGGAGTATCGTTTCGCAGAATGAATACAATCAAACCCATCGAAGGCTACTGGCAAATCGCGATTAGGTTTGATGCTTCAGCCTTACCTACCACTAAGAACCAAGTAACGATACTTGCAAATAATCTGGAAAGGACAAGAAGAGAATTGAAAAAAACTCTTAACCCGCCTCCTTTCACACCCCCTCAGGTAAAAGAAAAAGAAATAAAAGTATCATTATTTCAAACTCAGGCAACTTTGTTGTTCAATGTACTGAATAACCAAACTAATGGGGTTTTAGAAGATATAAAAAGAATGGTAATCACGCTGCAAAAAAAAAACAAAACAAAAACGAACCAGACAATACATTGGCCAAAAAGAAAAGAAGCTTAATCGGTATTATAGGGGAAATCTCTGAACATATATTCGGTACGGTATCTGAGACAACGTGGAAGGAAGCAGAAAAACGAATAGGGAAAGTCGAAGTAACAATCAAAATCTTCTACACTTGGTAGACAAACAACTAACAATCTTAAAACATCACGAAACAAGGATATCCCAAATCGAAGAAAAAGTTAATTAAACAATCAATACGCTTCCATTTTTTAAAAGGGAGATAAACAATGCAGTATTCATAACTCTAAAACGAATAATAGGAAATCAAAGTCAAATAATAGAAGATATAAATCTTCAGATGGCTCTACAGTTGTTATCTAGTGCCATCATGGAAATATCTCATGAATTTAATCAATTGGAGTTAGAGTTTCTAACCCTATTGACGAAAAATTTACCAGCACGACTATTATAGTTTCTGAGACTTGTGGTCTACTTGGGACAGCCAGTCCCAGTAGAATATCTATATCTGGAATATTATATGTAAATTGAATAAAAGTTTTGTATTTTAGACAACCTCTCTACGATCTACCTTTAGCCCCTCGAACATACCCAGTGGGTACGCCTCATTAGTCCAGTCATAGCCTAAGGCACGCTACCAAAGTTTAATTACCTTAGGGCCATAGTTTATCTCCCTTATAAAGGGAGAATAAAGGCATCTACGACTACAACCCCCAAATACCATAAAATACGCTTTACAACACGTTGATACATCCGCAAACAACGCAATGGCTGAAAAGCTGAGAGAAGAGATTCGCCAGTTTGGAGATTTGCACAAACAAGAGACAAACATCATAGTGTTAACCAGTGATTAATTAGTGTTAAGTAGTGATTGTTAACTAGTTAGATACCCATATCTTCTTATTGTTCAGCTAAATCAGTGAGTTCTTATTATTTCGTCTCATTAAATATTGTTATTTGAATAATGATAAGTTAAGGATTTAAGTGAAGGAAATGCACTACATCTCAAAATGCGTGTTGGAATATTCTGGGCTATGGAAAACATTAGGATTCCCAAAGCAAGCAAGTCAACTCCCGGATATTTCAGATGCAATAAGAAAAAAAAATTAAATAATGATGATAGAGATATCCAAGTAGAGTGTCTCTTAGTATTAGACGTTCGAAATTCACCTGAGCAAATGATAAAAAGTTAACCAGTGCCGCAGAGGTGTTTATTATTTACGTTGACGCATCCGCAAACAACGCTACGGCTGAAAAGCTGAGAGAACAGATTTGCCAGCTCCTAAGGAGCGGGTAGTTTTCAACCATTAGTGATTTACATAATCGTCCTGAAACAAATGACAACTTTGCGAACAAAGGTCAGAATGAGGTAAAAGCAGGAAAAAGTCAACGGACTGCAGCTAAACTAGCAGACGAAAAAATGCATTCAATTTATAATTCATGAATTTGTTGATTAACCTTTGAGATTTAGTTAGATGTGACGGGCCTGGGGTTAGGTGACCTTTTTTGTTTGTTCGAGTAGATATAGTCTCCACATACAGTAGATTCCCATTTATACACTGATTGTTAAGAGGAGAGTGACCCATGGTTTCACTATAGACAATCGCTTGGTTTTGTTCTTGTGTTATGACGTCAGTGCTTGAAGTTTGTTTGTCTGTTTGTTGTTCTTATTTATTTATATATATTTTTTTCTTCGTGTTTTAGTTGTCGTATTTTTTTTATGTGTTATTTTTTTTCAAACATTTTTTTTCGTTCTTTTTGTTTTTTTCCCATTGAGGAAGGTTCCCGGACGTGGGGCCGAAATGTTCGGAACATTGTTTGATTAAAGTTTTTGTCTTGTTTTTATTCACTTTTGCTCCACTGCTTTGTTGAAATTAAAATCCGTTTTTTCTTGCTTAATTTTTAGATGCAATAAGAAAAAAAATTAATATGATGATAGAGACTTCCAAGTAGAGTGTCTCTTGGTATTATTAAATAAATAAAACATGTTTTTTTAACTGAAAGTAAGGAGCGACATTAAAAATTAAAACGAACAGAAATTATTCCTTATATGAAAGGGGATGTCCCCTCTTCAACGCCTCGCTCTTTACGCTAAAGTTTAATTCTGTCCCACAACTTTATTTTTTTGAACAATAAAAAACTTTAGAAGTTTATTTCAAATGTTTATTTTAATTTCGGGTTGCTATGGGCTATCAAACTGTTATCCTATCTCATTAGTTTTTTTTTGTCTGGTAATAACGTCTGATTCTTTGTACTTCAAGTAAACTTTATTGGAATTTCAGTAAGAAGGAAGAATTGGAAGTTCAAAACCAACAATTGTTACTCTTACACAACTACAAGTGGATGTTGCTGCCAGGAAATTTAAAAAATGATTATGCCAAGGCTACTCTTTATGAATGGAGTAAGAAACACGACTTTGTTACCGCACCAGGTAAATCCTGCCCCCTGGACTACGAGACTTGGGATAAGAGACTTGACGAGAGATTTTACGCTAAAGTTCAAATTTTGTTCGAATCACAAACCCCTGAATCACAAAAGCCGTTTAATTAGAATAGATAGCTCTTTTGAAAGCACTAAAAAATTATTAGCGTAAAGAGCAAGGTATTGACTAGGGGGCAAACCCCCTCATATGCGTAATAATTTCTGTTCGTTTTAAGCTTTAATGTAGCCTTGATGAAAGAATCCTTACTTTCAGTTTAAAAAGCTTGTTTTTTTTATTTAATTTCTGATCGTGTTTTAAATAATGCTGGGAAATCCGGCGCCTAGTTGGCCTCCAATTTTTTTGGTCACTTAAAAAGGGTACTAGAACTTCTAATTTCCGTTCGAATGAGACCTCTCACGATATTCTAGGACCACTGGATCGATACGATCACCCCTGGGAAAAAAACACGCATCCGTGATCTTCCTTCTTGCAAAAAATACAAAATTCCACATTTTTGCAGATAGGAGCTTAAAAACCTGTACAGTAGGGTTTCCTGATACGCTGAATCTGATTGTGTGATATTCATTAAGATTCTATCTTTTTAGGGGGTGTTTCTCTCTTTTTTTGAAAATAAAGCAAATTTTTTTATGCTGGTAACTTTTGATGGGTAAGACTAAACTTGAAGAAACTTTTATATTTGAAATCAGCATTAAAACCCAATTCTTTTGATGTATCTACTGGTATCAAAATTCCGCTTTTCTAGAGTTTTGGTTACTATTGAGCCGGGTCACTCCTTCGTTACCACGAACTGTTTGATACGTTCGAAATTCACCTGAGCAAATGATAAAAAATTAGCCAGTGTTGCAGAGGTGTTTATTATTTACGTTGACGCCTCCGCAAAGAACGCTGCGGCTGGAAAGCTGAAAGAACTGATTCGCGAGTTTGAAGATTTGCACAAAGGAGAGGAAAAAATCATAGCGTTAACTAGTGATTAATAAGTGTTAACTAGTAATTAATAAGTGTTAACTAGTGATTAATTAGTGTTGACTAGTGATTCTTAACTAGTGTTAACTAATTCACAACAACAGATTTAAAAATTGTTTATTTAATTTTATTATCAATATGAGTCTTTTCCCTATATTACGTACTGATAGATTTGCTAATTCTGCGTTGCTTACTACCTCTTCGTTCACCGGGGTATTTGAAAATTCCGTGGCAACATGTAAATGAATTGCATACAATTATTTGTCTACATTCGAGAGGTTTTATCAAAAGGCGAACACATCCAAGAAGGATATTTTAGAAGATGATGCGATGAGATTGGGATGGACGGTTTTAATCCATCTAGATGAGCAATGTAGGACTAGGAGTACAACCCAGTTAACAACTGAATGGTTAGTGGTTAGGTAGTTTAGAGAATTTATGTATGACCTTTACAATAATGTAGACAATGTAGAGTATGAGTCAGAAGTTGATTTTAAGGAAAGGTTCGAATCTTATTTTGCTACAGGATATACTTATAAAGACAGTAATGAAACAGCTATTAAGAATATAGCAGCAGCTATGTCTCCTACATCTGATAAGAAGCTCCCTGATGGGTCTGAAGTCAAGTTTCGGGGGGACACAGGTTTTACATACAATTTAACTGATATATCCCGACTTATTGTCCTATTCACTCTCACTCTTTTTGCCTGTGGGTCTGGGCGGGTGTTGGATTATTCCAATCAAATGTGAATTTCTTATGTTTTAAGAATGTTTCATGTCATTCTAAGAGATTTTAAAAAAAAGTTGAAAAAATAATGTCAAAAAAAGTGAATAATTTCGAAGTCCAAAAAAAATTTAGTAAAAAAAAAATAGTTTGTTTTTCATGAAAAAATATTGAATGAGAACCATCAGTCCTCATCAATAGGAGTATGGGTATGCACAAGAATATGTTTTAAAATTTAAATCAAAAGTGTCATTCTATTTTTCTGATATGATTTAGAGATGTAAAAAAAAGGTGAATAATTTCGAGGTTCCCAAAAAAATTTAATTAAAAAAATAGTTTGTTTTTCATGAAAAATTTTGATTGAGAACCATTAGTCCTCATCAATAGGAGTATGGGTATGCACAAGAATATGTTTTTAAAATTTAAATCAAAAGTGTCATTCTGTTTTTTCTGATATGATTTAGAGATGTAAAAAAAACTTGAAAAAAATACCATGTTAAAAAGTAAAAAAATGAAAAAAAAGTTGGCTATTTTTTCTAATAGTAAAGGTCATGACTAACATATCCATAGCATTCTCATTTTGAGTTTGGAAAATATTAAATATAGTTTTAATAGTTTAAGTATGTTTCATCTCATTCGAAGACATGTAAAAAAAAGTTGAAAAAATATATCTGTTAAAAAAAAATAATAAAAAAAGGTAAAAAAACTTCAAAAAAAATCAAAAAAATGGGGGGGGGCACATCATGTCTCTGGGCAAGCATAGAGTACAATTGTTAGAGCCATAAGCATATTTCATGTCATTTTAAGATACGTAAAAAAAAGAAAAAAAAGTTGAATAATTTCGAAGTCCAAAAAATAAAATTTAGCCCAATAAAAAAAAGTGCTACCACAAACAATATTTTTCTAATAGTAAAAGTCGCGAAACATGTATCTATATCATTCCCATTTTGAAGTTGGAAAATATTAAATTGGAATTTTTTATGTTTTAAGTATGTTTCATGTCATTCTAAGAGATATAAAAAAAGTTGAAAAATATATCATGTTAAAAAAATAAGAAAACAAATGTTTAAAAACAAATAAAATTCAAAAAAAAAAAATAAAAAAAATGGGGGGGGGGGGCAACAAGTTGGAGGGGAGGGATGCCCTTCGAGTTTGGGGATAGGGGACCTTTGGGGGGTTGAGGTCTCTGGTGGTTAGGGTCGTTGGTGCTTTATGATCCTTGTTGGTTTCGTACTCAAATACACCTTACAACTTGATTTGCAAGGATTTCTAAGGTTTGTTCTGAATTTCTTTATTAAAATTCGTTTCTTTGCCATCTACATCTCTCTTAGTATCAACTTTTTAGTATACTATAACGTTAGACCCTATTTTAAATTGACAACACGGTTCAAACACTACTTATGTATTATACAGAACACATCGGAGAGGTAAAGCTAGGTCAACTCACAATGTCATTCTATCATCGTTAGCCATTTTCATAGATTGATGTTGTTTCAAATTTATAACAAATTACCTGAGTTAACAACCCAGAGGGGTTACCTTAACTGATAATCAGTTTAACCCTTTTTCTCCATCTTCATGTGATCCAATTCATAAATGTTATCCAGCTCTGTTTTTTCCCTGTCATTCAAATAAGATCTTTCGTACAGTCCAATTCGCGAATCCCTTATCCTTTTTTGCAAATATAGTTAGCTTTTAACAGCATATGTCAATCAAACGATTCTAAGTGTAGCATCCTATTTTTTTAATTAGCAGCATCGTACATTCCTATGAAACTAGTCTTGAGTTAAGGCAATTGTCCAAAAAATCAGAAACCATTCTGATAGCACATACTTCAAGAAAATGGAACAGGTGTTTTGTTCACTTTGCTTGGAAAGGTACCAAGGAACATAAAGTAAGCAAATCCATAAGTACATGCTCTGGAAAGGTGCCAAGGAACGTAAAGTAAGCAAATAGCACAGGAAGGAACATAGAGTAAGCAAATTTATTAGATGCATTCTACTCAAGAACTTGAGTGTGGTCACTATAACACGTAAGTAACGTAAATAAATGTAATTAAAATAATGAGATCAAAATAAATAAAAATAATTAAATAATTTTAATGATAAATTAGTAATAGTCAAAAAATAAATTATTAATTATTAAAAAATTGAAAACAGTTAAACAGTTAATAGGCTATATGAAAACAGTGAGAACAGTGAAAACAGGAAATGAATTTTAGCCCCCACCCCTATTTATACCAATTCAGGGTATATATTTGCACATCAGGAGGGTGGAGGGAAAGTTTAAACTTACCTCTCATTTACATCAAAAATAAAATTCATCCCCACCCCTCTATTGTACAAATACATACCCTGAATTGGTATAAATAGGGGTGGGGGCTAAAATTCCTTTCCGACAAAAATGATTATTATATTTGGAAAGAGCATTAAAAAAAGGCAACGAGTGGTATGTTTACTTTATTCGTAAGTCAATAATATGATCTGCGAAAAATTTACCCCTTTTTCTCCCCCTAAACCCCAGACAACAACAGTTTAAATATCGTCAACGCATTGAAAACCACGCTATGCATTCATTTCTGTATAGCGGTGTCTTGAATTAACCCGTACAAAACGGGTTTTCTGTCGCGTCTCCAGTTTGTAATATATAAAGAGTGCGTTTAACATAGAAGTACCGCGGTGTGTACCATTAAGCAAAACAGTACCCAATTTTTAAATAGTCTAGTATCATTTCTCCCGGTGCTTGTATAATAAACGCCGAGCCGCTCAAGTTGTTCATTCATTGACGCATTATAGACCCGGTTTTTTTCGTTAGTTTATTTCAGCTTAGCGTGAGACAAGAATAAGAGAAGTGACAGAATAGACGGAAAATATATAATTTGGGCTATATATTAGTACATTAAGGGTGGGGGTAAAGTATTTGGAAAATGTGAAGTTAAAAACAATTCTTACTTCTTAATTTTCAGAATTTTTGTACCTTACACATTTTGCATGCCGACACGCTATAGTTTACCACCACCACCACCCCTAATATGCAAATATATAGCCCAAATTTGTTTATAAAGTATTTTATTTTTTGGGTACATTTTTCGCAGTTCATATTATTGACTTACGAATAAAGTAAACATACCACTCGATGCAGGGGGCGGGGTAAAGTTTCAACTTACCTCTCATTTGCATCAGAAAAAAAATTTATGAATTTCAGCCCTCCCCCCTATATAGGCTATACCTAACCTAACCTAACCCAACCTAACCTAACCTGAATTGGCATATATAGGGGAAGGGGGCTGAAATTCATTTCCGATAGAAATACTTATTATATTCGTAATCAGCATAAAAAAAAGGCATCGAATGGTGTATTCACTTTATTTGAAACTCAATAATATGATTTGGTATATATTGACCCTTTCTTCCATGTCATTTAGAGAGCAATAAATTGTCACAAACGCAAATTTAAACATAAAAGAAGATAATATACCCTGAATTGGCATATATACGGATGGGGGTGAAATTCATTTGCGGCTAAAATGATTATTATATTTGGAAAGAGCATAAAAAAGGCATCGAGTGGTATGTTTACTTTGTTCGTAAGTCAATAATATGAATTGCGAAAAAATTACCCATACCTTTCTTCCATGTCATTTAGAGGGGAATAAATTGGCACAAAAAGCAAATTTAAGCATAAAAAACGATAATATATAAAATGCTGAAGAGCCGCAAATCCATTATTACCAATATCAGTCCTTTCACTGCGAATAAAAACTGCTTTTATTCCTATTTCAATACTGCGTAGAAAACAAACAAAACAGAGACTCACATTTTGAAAAATTCAGAAAATCATTCCAAACTGACTGACTTTTTTATGGGATACCACCAGATGGCTAATTGAAAATAGTACAGTCTATATATAAAGAAAAAAACCTTAGCCAAGCATTATATATAGAAAAAAAGGTCTAGCCAACTAGGCGGCTAATAAGAATGACCGTGTATATATATACAATCTTTAATTTAGCCAACTGGTTGGCTATTAGATCTCATCTATATATACATTGAAGCCTTAATTAGCCAACTAGTCAGCTAATATTAGAGTTCTATATACAATATAAAAATAGCTAACTAGTTGGCTATTAATGTCCAATGTATACATAAACTTTAGTTTAAAATAGCCAACTAGTCAGCTATCAATACAGTTTCTAATAGCCTACATATGCAAAATTAGCTAACTAGTTGGCTACTAAGATCCCATGTATATATAGGAAAAAATGTCTAGCCAACTAGGTGGCTAATAAGAACGACCGTGTATATATATATACAATCTTTAAATTAGCCAACTGGTTGGCTATTAGATCTCACCTATATATACATTGCAGCCTTAGTTAGCCAACTAGTCAGCTAAAATTAGAGTTCTATATACAATATAAGAATTAGCTAACTAGTTTGCTATTAAAGTCTCAGCTATATACACATTTAGATTAGCCAACCAGTTGGCTATTAGATCTCATTTCCCATGAAGACCTAATGTAAGAGAAAGAAACTTTACCAATAATACATTCTCTTTTCAGGCCATGTGTTTACGCTACAAGCTGAATGGAAGAAGGCCAACACAATATTTGCCGCGTTACTCCCAAACATGCTCTTGTTTGCAAGAAATTCAAGATATTGCTCGTTCTTGTTTTGTTTCAGTAAAAATTTATTAAATTTTCCCAAATAAATTTTTTAGTGTATACATATCTCAGCATGATGGATTTGAATATAAATTATTGCTGAATTCATTCATTCAATTACTGAAAAGGGCTTATCAATGGAGATACCACCAGATATATATATATATATATATATATATATATATATATATATATATATATATATATATATATATATATAGCTTTGTATAGCTCATATATAGCTTTGTATAGCTCATATATAGCTTTGTATAGCTATATAGCTTATATAGCTATATAGCTATATAGCTCTGTAGTGAATATCCATCTTGATATTAGCGAAAGAGCCTAAATATTATGTAGATATGATGAACGGAAAGCAAGATATTCCGTATACCTGCCTAAGACCTGTCCCGGCCATCAAAGTAAAATGAAGGAAAAGAGAAAATCTAAATTAATGGGCACTCCAAATAAATTATCATTATCACTTTGCAAAAATAATAACATTTTTCTTAATTGAGGCAATCTCTTTTCTAATTCCCTAACCCTCCTCTTACCCCCCCCCTTTTCAATAAAAAAGGTCAACACCCTTGCCCCCCTCCTTAAAAATTACTTTTAGCTCTTTATGGTATTAAATAAAAAAAAACAAGTTTTTTTAAACTGAAAGTAAGGAGCGACATTAAAACTTAAAACGAACAGAAATTATTCCGTATATGAAAGGGGCTGTCCCCTCCTCAACGCCTCGCTCTTTACGCTAAAGTTTGACTCTGTCTCACAACTTTATTTTTTAAAACAATAAAAAACTTTAGCGTAAAGAGCGAGGCGTTGAGGAGGGGACAGCCCCTTTCATATACGGAATAATTTCTGTTCGTTTTAAGTTTTAATGTCGCTCCTTACTTTCAGTTTAAAAAACTTGTTTTTTTTATTTAATTTCTGATCGTTTTTTAGTTAATGCAGGGGATGTTTCCCCCCTCTTTAAAAAATCGAGTAAATTTTCTCAGGCTCGTAGCCTTTGATGAGTAATACTAAACTTAATAAAATTTATATATTTAGAATCAGCATTATAAACACATTCTTTTGATACATTTATTGACATCAAAATTCCGTTTTTAAAAGTTTCGATTACTATTGAGCCGTATCGCTTGTTTTTTTATTGTTTTTTTTATTACGTATATGCTATTACGTATATGAGGGGGTTCTCCCCTTAGTCAATACCACGCTCTTTACGTTAAAAGTTAAAAAAAAATTTGATTCACAAACCCCTGAATCACAAAGGCCGTTTAATTAGAATAGATAGCTCTTTTGAAAGCACTAAAAAAAAAAACTGTAGCGTAAAGAGCGAGGTATTGACTTGGGGGAGAACCCCCTCACATACGTTATAATTTCTGTTCGTTTTAAGTTCTAATATTCCTTCTTACATTTCAGTTGAAAAAACTTGTTTTTTTTTATTTAATTTCTGATCGTTTTTTAAATAATGCTTGGAAATCCGGCGCCCCCTTCATAGAAATTTCCCTTACCCCAAAGAAACATCCTCCACGGAAATATTCTCCGGATTAACCCCCTCGTATAGCCCCTCCCCCCCCCCTCCAGAAAAAATCCTTCCTGAAAATGGTTGTATACTTCCCAATAACCAATAAATAATGCTGGCAAGTCCGGTGCCCCCTTCATGGCAATTTCCCTTCCCCATGAAAACTTCCTTCATGAACAGATCCTCCAACATAACCACCGACCCACCCTTCCCTCCCACTACCAGAAAAAAAACCTCCTGAAAACTTCTGTATACTTCCCAATAACCAATACTATATGTTAACATTGGGTAAAGTTCATAACTTTTAGCCCTCCCTCTGGGAACTTCGGGGGATTAAGTCATCCTAAAAGACATATTTATCATATTTTCGACCATTCTGAACAAAATGGCTATCTCAGAATTTTGATCGGGTGGCTTTGGGAAAAAAAATAAGCGTGGGAGGGGGCCTAGTTGCCCTCCATTTTTTTGGTCACTTAAAAAGGGCACTAGAACTTTTAATTTCCGTTCCAATGAGCCCTCCCACGATATTCTAGGACCACTGGGTCGATACGATCACCCCCGGGGAAAAAAAAAAAAAAACAAACAAACAAACAAATAAACACGCATCCGTGATCTTTCTTCTGGCAAAAAATGTAAAATTCCACATTTTTGTAGATAGGAGCTTGAAACCTCTAAGTAGAGTTCTCTGATACGCTGAAATGATGGTGTGATTTTCATTAAGGTTCTATAACTTTTAGGGGGTCTTTCCCCCTTTTTTGAAAATCAGCCAAATTTTCTCAGGCTCGTAACTTTTGATGGGTAGCACTAAACTTGATGAAAGTTATATATTTGAAATCAGCATTGAAATCTGATTGTTTTGATGTATCTATTGGTATCAAAAACCCCTAGAGTTTCGGTTCTAGAGTTTCTAGACTTTTCGGTTACCATTGAGCCGGGTCGCTCCTTACTTACAGTTCGTTACCACGAACTGTTTGAAAGAATCCTAGTTAGCTATTTTTCTTGTCTGTATATACATATACTCACCTCAGTAGCCAACCGGTTCGCTATTTAATATTTTCGTGTATACTTAGACTGTTTTTTGATAGCCAAATGGTTGGCTATATCGAGCACATGCATAAATAAAACGGTTTGGTATTAGCCAAGTAGTCTAAATATCATCTAGAGATTATGAACGAAAAGTAATATATTCCACACCCCCCTTCCCTTCCCGGCCCATCATAGTGAAATGATGGAAAGAGAAAATTTAAATTAATCGGTACTTCAAATCAACCCCGCCTCACCCAGCCGCTCAAGAAGTGAAGCTGGATTAATCCTAAGAAAAATAAACCTAACTATGATAAAAATGTAATACTTTAGAAATAAATTTAGGCTATATATTTGCACATTAGGGGGGTCTGAGTGCAAAATTTGTTAGCCACAATTATTCTGATATTATTATGTAAGAATTGTTTTTCTGACTTCACACTGTCCAAATAGTCCCTCCCCCCCTAATTTGCAATTATATAGCCAAAATTACATATTTTTCATCTATTCTATCACTGCTCTCTGTCTTTTCTCATGCCAAGCTAAAAGAAAACTATCGAAAGAAACCGGTTTACAGTGCGTCAATGGATGGACAATTTGAGTGGTCGGAGTATGTCATACAAGTACCATAATTTGTACTCTGCTAAAATAATTACATTTTTGTTAATCCTGACCGGCTCTTTTCTAACCCTATTTTTACCCCTTTTCACTAAATAAAGTCCAGTCAACACCATTATCCTTGACCCCCCCCCTCCTTAAAAAGTTACTTTTAGCTCTTTATGGCAGAGAATCCTAGTTAGCTATTTTTCTTGTCTGTATACACATAGACTCACCTCAGTAGCCAACCGTTCGCCATTTATATTTTCGTGTATACTTAGACTGTTTTTTGATAGCCAACTGCTTGGCTATATCGAACACATGTATACATAAAACGGTTTGATATTAGCCAAGTAGTCTAAATATCATCTAGAGATTATGAACGAAAAATAATATATTCCACACCCCCCTTCCCTTCCCGCCCAATCATAGTGAATGATGGAAAGAGAAAATTTAAATTAATCGGTACTTCAAATCAACCCTGCCTCACCCCAACCGCTCAAGAAGTGAAGCTGGGTTAATCCTAAGAAAATACACCTAACTATGATAAAAATGTAATACTTTAGAAATAAATTTATGCTATAGTTTTTTGCACATTAGGGGGGGGGGTAAATTACAGCGGGTCTGCATGCAAAATTTGTTAGCCACAATTATTCTGATATTATGATGTAAGAATTGTTCTCTGACTTCACATTGTCTAAATACTCCCCCTCCCCTAATTTGCATTTATATAGCCAAAATTACATATTTTTCATCTATTCCATCACTGCTCTCTGTCTTTTCTCATGCCAAGCTAAAAGAAACTATCGAAAGAAAACAATTTGAGTGGTCGGAGTATGTCATACAAGTACCATAATTTGTACTCTGCTAAAATAATTACATTTTTGTTAATCCTGACCGGCTCTTTTCTAACCCTATTTTTACCCCTTTTCACTAAATAAAGTCCAGTCAACACCATTATCCTTGCCCCCCCCCCCTCCTTAAAAAATTACTTTTAGCTCTTTATGGCAGAGAATCCTAGTTAGCTATTTTTCTTGTCTGTATATACATAGACTCACCTCAGAAGCCAACCGGTTCGCTATTTTATATTTTCGTCTATACTTAGACTGTTTTTTGATAGCCAACTGGTTGGCTATATCGAGCACATGTATACATAAAACGGTTTGATATTAGCCAAGTAGTCTAAATATCATCTAGACATTATGAACGAAAAGTAATATATTCCTCACCCCCCTTCCCTTCCCGGCCCATCATAGTGAAATGATGGAAAGAGAAAATTTAAATCAATCGGTACTTCAAATCAACCCCGCCTCACCCCAACCGCTCAAGAAGTGAAGCTGGATTAATCCTAATAAAATACACCTAACTATGATAAAAATGTAATACCTTAGAAATAAATTTAGGCTATATATTTGCACATTAGGGGGGTGGGGGTAAATTACAGCGGGTCTGCATGCAAAATTTGTTAGCCACAATTATTCTGATATTATGATGTAAGAATTGTTTTCTAACTTCACACTGTCTAAATACTCCCCCCCCCCCTAATTTGCGATCATATAGCCAAAATTACATATTTTTCATCTATTCTATCACTGCTCTCTGTCTTTTCTCATGCCAAGCTAAAAGAAACTATCGAAAGAAACCGGTTTACAGTGCGTCAATGGATGGACAATTTGAGTGGTCGGAGTATGTCATACAAGTACCATAATTTGCACTCTGCTAAAATAATTGCATTTTTTTAATCCTGACCGTCTCTTTTCTAACTCTATTTTTACCCCTTTTCACTAAATAAAGTCCAGTCAACACCATTATCCTTGCCAGTTAGCTATTTTTCTTGTCTGTATATACATAGACTCACCTCAGTAGCCAACTGGTTCGCTATTTTATATTTTCGTGTATACTTTGACTGTTTTTTGATAGCCAAGTAGTCTAAATATCATCTAGAGATTATGAACGAAAAGTAAATTCCCTTGTTGTTCAAAGTGCGGGGTTGTAAATGTTCTGCCTTAGGTTTTTGACAATGACAGTTTCATGGTGAACTGTTTGTTTGGTTTGAGGCCATTTTCGAAACTTTTCTGATCTTTTCTCAAATCTTGCGCATATATATTTTCAAAATAACATTTTACTGTTAACATTAATAAAAAAAAAAACGGTTACTATTCCTGAATCGGCAACAAATGGAAATTATTTTTACTTGACAGTTTTTTTTAACGTAATTTTTAGCCTTTGGTTTTTACAGGCTTTGATTTACAATTTACTATAGTGTTTGGGCTCTGGTTTATTATTTATTAGGTTGAAACTATTACCATAGCCATTATAAAAAAAGTATATTTTGTTTGTAATTTTAAACCACTCCTAAAACAAAGGTCACAACTGATTTGGAGTTGCTCTTGAGCACTTTTCTCTGCTAATACAAGAAGAGGCACAGCTTTTTTTTGGCATGGTTAAATTTGATGTTTAATCAACAATAAAATATAATATGATATGGTATAGAACAAAACTGACAGAAAGCACAAAAAACACAAACAAAAAACAAAATGTTCAAGAACACAAATTGAATTTTAAACACACTTTTAAATGGTACTAGTCAGCTAAAAATTGTATTCACTATTCCAATTGCTGTATTTGACCATATAAGCAAACTAAGAATATTCAAGAATATTCATATTGCCACTTAATTGTCCAGATGCAACTTTTTTTGCGACTCATAAATACAGAATACTAAAAAGAAAAAAAAAACACATAAATATGAACTATATGTTTTCAAAATAGTCTTGTAAAAGATTATAACACAACTAAGAATTTACCTTTCGTAGCGAAAATATAGAAGCAATAAGAAAAAATTAAAAATAATTACAGTTTTCATCAAGAATAATTAAATTAAACACAAAAGGCTCGCGAACGCAAACTAAATTTTAACACACACTTTTAAATAATCCTTCAGATCATTGGGCTTACTATTCAGTTCCTATGTCAGATACACAAAACCCCAAAAATATTATAGAACTATTACTGTTTACGTACTTATATGTAACCATTTTGTGATTTTTTAACAAATGAAAGAACATTGAAAACCTCACACAAAAATGCTATAACAATTGGTGGGATTACTTTAATACATAATTTGTTTCTAGGAGCTTTTTCAATATTCTTTCATTACTTAAAAAATCACAAAATGGTTATATATAAGTATGTAAACGGTGATAGTTCTATAATATTTTTGGTGTTTTGTGTACGTTCTCTCAAAAAGACTGAAACAAATATTGATTAAGAACAAAAGCAGTTTCTATATAAAAAAAAATTAACTGAAGTCATCTTTTTATATTTTTTCATCAGTTTTCCAAAACTGATTACAACACATATACAATAATGAAATATCACTATCATGAAATGTCAAACAAGGTCAAATAAATATAAAAAGTGATATTTTCATATTATTTAAAGTCAAACTTAAAATTACATTATATTGATACCCCATTCAAATAATATTTAATCCATTTAAGATTTAAAGTCATATGGCCAAAAGAAATATAGGTCTTTTTGTACTTCTATATTGTGTACAATGAGCCTAAATGAGGCCATAAAAACCTTTTCGAATAATGATTACAAGGCAATATAAAGCTAATGTTTTTCAGCAATTAGATTTGAAGGTAATACCTCGCCCCCCTCCTCCCATTTCCCAAAAAAAGCTCTTCAGTAATAGATGGTATTAAGACTGTCATAATGTATTTTGTATCAGTATGGGAGACAAGATGCTGCCTTCTATGAGATAACAAATTTAGGCGAAGTAAAGATTAATTTACTGTTTCTATGCTTTACTTGTACAATTTGACTTTTCCTTTTATGGGTTATATTCCCAAGAATCTAAGTATTCAATAATAATCATTTTATACGCTTTCGTTTGGTTGGCGGAGGCGCAAAATCATGAGGTAGGACAGTTACATCTGGGTCCATAGGGCCTTCTATAAATACCTCGTAATCAGGTGTATCATGGTAAACTGCGCAATACCCATCCTCTGTTAGTTTAGAGACACATGCCAAAAGTGGGCCATAGCTCTTTCCCTTGAGTCCTTGAGTATTCACCATGACATACATTCCTATGAACCCTGCTACATTACTATTAAATGAGTTGCAGGAATTTCCACTCTGTGTAACTGATAGAGAAGAACTGTCTTTGTTTGTCTGAAATGATTTTTTCCCCGGAGTTTTACACCTTTTGCTCTTAAAAGAAATGGAAACTCCGTTGCGGACTGCAATACATTTAGACGCCATAGACCTGTCAATCCTGTAGTACCATTTCATTGCAGCTAACAGTGTTCTGGAGGTAGGCTTTGAAATTCTATTGTGGGATTCAACTGCATTAGTAGTTGCTGGCAAATAGTCCCACTCTTCGTCTGTAAATTTTGACAAACTCTTGCAAATAAGTCTAAGATTGTTGGCACGTAGCCACCACTGTGCCCAATGGAAATTCGAAGTCCATCCTCTTGAGAATTCTAGAGTATTACTTGGAAGGCCTGAGGAAAATTTCTGAATTTGAATCATGTTTGGTCTCCCTCCTAAAATTCCCAAATAACACTCTGCCTCAATTTGTGTTGATGCTATACAAACAAGTTCGCATATAGCAGAAAAACAATCTTTTTCTGCTGTTGTTTTGCAAAGTTTTTGGATTGTTCGCCTTACACTGCGCATAAAATGAACCCTACAACCTTTGACCCATACCAGATCATTGGACCAGGAACTTTCATTCTCATTGATGTTAGATTGACTTACTGCTTTGTGTAGTCCTAATTTTTGAGCGTCTGAAAATCCTGCAACAACAGCCAGATCAACAGGCAGGAAATTTGGAAAGTTTTCCTTAACAATGCAAAATACAGCATCAAATGATGTTTTATATGCTTTTGCCGTCAAGTTTGACATCAGTACACGGGCGGCTACCACATACTGCATTGTTTCTTCATCATAAACTACAATGTTCAAAACAAATTTAAGCGGTGCCATGGTTCCAGGATATGTACGTCTGGAATAATAAAATCTGCTCTAGAAAGGAGATCAATTTGAAATGTAAACATTAAAACGCAAAAGGAGTGTACCATCTTCAACCGAAAAAAACTTTTAACGTATTCACCGGTTAAATTTAAAAGTTCCGAATTCACTGACTCGTCAGAGTGCTGTCCAGGAGGAATACTTTTTTGTATAAACTCATTAAATGTCCCTAGTTGCCTTTTAAGACTCACAAAATTGCAGTTTCGAGTTCGATCAACTACTTTCCTAACACGTTCCAAATTGGCAGCTGCTAGATTTTTTTCTGCAGGAATATAATCAAGACCAACTCCTTGTGAATTTCTGCAACTGTAATATTGGGGTATTTATCTAAAGTCTTTGCTATGTCCTTTCGCACCTCCTGCGTAAGTCTATTTTCGGGTGGCCTGCTATGACTGTGAGCATTTGATTCTGGTGACACTTTGGGCCCTATAGCCAAAACCCATCGTCGTCGATCATCATAATCTATAGGCTTTACTAGGACAATCTTGCATTTGCATGTTTTCTGAACTAAATGAGAGCCTTGATGTGTCAAGCAGTTGTTCTTGGTAAAAAAGTTCTGCAATGCCACTGTACACCCTTCTCCTGAGCACATTTTTACGCCAGCACACGGATTTACGTGTATAGTGACATTGAGCAATTCAGTTTCTTCAGAACATGTTCTGGGAATTCGGATGGTTTTTTTCGTAGGAGGTGCAGAGCTTTTGAGTGTTAGCTGAATAAATCCTAAGGCAGGATCTTGACTGTTTTTATGTTTATCTGATGTCTTAGAATCCAATATGTCACAGTTTTTCACGTAAATCACAGTTTCATTTTTCTCCGTACACCCAATAAATTTTAGATCTGATAAAGTGGCTTCTTTCCAAGTGGTGGATTCAATTAGTTTAACAACATTATCTACAATACCAGATATTTCTTTCTTCCGTAGTTGTTGTTAGCTGAATCATTGGAAAAACTGATAAATCTGGACTCATAAAACAAATTTGGAAGTTCACAATTTGGAACAGAGCCTGTTAGAAAGAAATATTTTCGATATTGCTTTCTGCCGCCAAAAAACAACTCACGAAGCTCAAAGTCCAACATTCCATAAGCGACAGACTGCCGGAGGAGAGCACTGAACCTTTTCTTTTTCTCAGCACCAATGCTTTGACAGGGGTATTCATCAAAATCATGACTATCCAATTTTTCAGCAAGATATTTGTCTGATTTTCCGACAAGAAAATTTAAAACATGGCTTTCGGTAATGCCATATATACCACGCTTTTCCAATGCAGAAAAAGTATCAAACAGTTTTGTAAAGTCTTGTTTTCCCTGTACTTTTTCGTATTGTGCATTGCAGCTGCTGCAGCAAGGAGATGATTCTGCTCTGCAGCTTTCCCCAAAAAATGAAAGCTGCTCTTTTCGGATGCACTTTCCTGAGAATGCTGCGTATATATATTTTATAACCTTGGCAAACTCCTCCAAAACTCTTTTTTTTGCGTCACAACCGAGTTCTTTCGTCCAATAAATACAGCGATGGAGATCATAACATTCGTTTAAACAGTAAAACTGCCTTTGACTGGTTCTGATCCCTTCCCGCCCTACCTTGCTCCTGCATCCAAATTGATATATTTTTTGGAAGCCCAAACCGAATTACACACCGGATGCTTTTGATATTTAAACCACATCCATAAGCAGTTATGGCACAAAGAATTTTTATTTCGCCATTCTGCATTGCGGAATGGACATGCTTTTTGTCGGTAGTGGTAGAATCTCCAGTGTAAGCAGCTGACTTTATGCCATTTTGCAAAAGAAAAGAGCATGCTGTCTCTGCTTCCTTCACATATGAAAAGTAAATGATTGTTAGCTTTCCATCTGCAATTATTGCAAATTTTCGCACTATTAGTTCCCATGATTCCTTCCATTTATCGTCTCCGGGTTTGCCCAATGGTGGATTATAATAGTCTATGTCTAATGAAATATTAATTCTATCCATTGGAGAACGATAAACCTTTGGACAATGGAGTAGTTCTGTTACCAAAAGTTGTTCCTCCGTGGGTAACAGAGTGGCAGTCAATGCAAGAAGACTTATGCTTAGAAAAAGCCTTTTAAAATTTACAATTTCGCGGAAGGATGTCCGGAACCCCTCCCATTCGTAGAGAAGGTGGCATTCATCAATTGCTACCAGTCTGAGATGCTGTAAAAGCAAAGGTTCATTCCTTCGGACAAATCCGTCTAAACCGTTATGACCTAATAAACTTTCAGGAGTACCTACTAATATAATTGGATTTGTGTCTGCAGCTTTTTTAATATATTCAAGGGACTGAAGGAAATCCTCTCTATTGCCCTTTTGTCCTATGGCAAAAGCTTTAATATTTTGGGAATTAAGGTAATCTACTTGATCTTGCCTTAATGCCATGGTTGGAACAACCAATATTGTGATGCCACTTCTCATTACAGATGGAATTTGATAGCATAGAGATTTTCCGGAGCCTGTTCCCGAAATAACCAGAACATCTTTCATTTCCAGTACACTGGTAATAGCCTCCATCTGAAAACTCTTTTAATTGTATTATTCCAAAATGTCTTATGGGTGCTCCAGCAATGGTATCTGATATATTTGATGGCTGAAGAGTAAGGTTCTGAGTGCTATTGGAATTAGAGTGATAAATCGTTTGGCTTGCCGGGGTACTATGAAATACTGTCCTGTGAGAAGTGCTTTTCTGTGAAAAAAGGAGAGGGGGCTTTTCTGCTGATGTTTGACTGGTATACTGGTAGTTTTTTTTTTATAGGAGAGCAGTGACCGTCGGTAATTGTAGACAACAAATTACTAGTCAGCTGTTTATGCGAAGTAGCATCGTCAGACACTAAAGATCCTGTGGATATTAGGGAAGTATCAAACATTGGTTGTTGAAAGGCTTTTTCTTCCATAGATTGTAATGTCTTCAAAACGTCACTTGCTGAAGGGCGAGTAGTTGATACTGAGTAGTTGCAACATAGCCTGAATAGTATGGAGAGCTCACGTGACATTTCGAATGATCAGGTAGACTGCCATTTAATATTAATGTGTTTAATTTCGTCTATACCATTTATCGATTCCTTGTCATATGGATGTTTTAGATTACAGTCATGCAATTCATACAAAATCATTCCAAACGAAAAAATATCTGATAAAAGGGTTGGTTTTTCAAATTTCAATCTTTCGGGACTCATAAAAGGAATAGTACCACAATAGGAGCTGGAAAGGGAATCTAATTTTGTTGAGCAAGTCAATGCGGTCACTAGTGATAAGCGGCTAGAACCGAAATCGGAAAGTTTAAAAACCCAGGAGTTATATGCTTCCCCAGAAGTAACAAGTACATTAGCTGATTTGAGGTCAGAATGTACAACTTTGAGCTTGTGTAGATGCTCTAAGGCAGATGCCACCTGTTTTGCCATTTCAAAAAATAGTTTTGGAGCAAACCTATTCCTATAGCAAGCTTCTGCTTCGGACATAAGCCCGATTAATTGCCTCCCTGAATTAAGAATAATACCCCCCTTTGGCGTGTCCACCTCTTTCTGACAATACTCCATTCCAATTGACATTTCAGTGGGACAGACAAAAATAAGCCTCACAATATTTGAGTGCCTACACTTGAACAAAGAGGAAGCCTCCTTAATAATAAGAGATTCATATTGTACATTGGCATAAGACCCTATATACCTCTTAACTGCAATTTGTTTAGAAAGATACATAGAAGTATACACCTCTGCAGTCTTGCCACTGCCAACTTCTTTTGTGAGTTGAGGAATGGAGTCAACCAAATAAGTGTCAGATAATCCATAGGAATTCTTTTTTACTTTCAGGGACCCGACATCTAAGACGAATGACATTTCTTCTGAAGTTCTATAAGAAAACGATCGAATTGATTGCAGAATTCGAAGATATGCTGAAAAATAAAAAAAATGTATAAAACTGTAAAATAAACTTTATTCAAGAAAAATATTCGTTATGGGGATTCGATACCTTAAAGGATTATTCTGTATCATCCATTACGATTTTTTTTTTGCACTACTACTAACTACTAAACAACTCATCGCAGCACCAAGCCGCCTGAGGCCAACACAGCTACGCACGCTCCTCCTCCACCCCAATCTATTCAAAGCCTCCCTTTTTACACCCGCCCACGAAGTTCCCATTTTTCCTTTAAATCTTTCTTTATGACGTCCTCCCAACCCAGACGGGGACGACCTGCTTTCCGTTTTAGAGCCTAGATGGTTGGCCGAAAAGAACAATCTTCGGCAATCTGTCATCCTTCATCCGAACAACATGCCCTAACCACCTCAACCTTTCTTTCATTATAGACCTAGAAAGTGGTATTGAACCACATTTTTTCGTATAGCCTATTGTTTGAAATACGGTCAGTCAGCCGGGTACCCAAAACAATCCTTAAGCAATTTCTCTGGAAAACATCTAGCAAATCTTCATCCGCTTTTCGGAGCGTCCATGCTTCAGAGCCATATTTGACCACTGTCATCACTGTAGCTTCTAAGATTCTAATCTTGGTTTGCAGACTTATCTTCCTATTCTTCCAGACTTTTTTTAACTGTGAAAAAACACCCTGAGCCTTGGCTATTCTATTTTTAACATCTTCACTGCTCCCACCATCTTTACTAATAATACTACCAAGGTAAGTGAAACTGCCCACCTGATCAATCTTTTCATTACCCAACGTCACCTTTTCATCTTCACTTATTCCTAGCCTTAGTGACTTGGTCTTCCTAACATTAATTTTCAAACCAATACTAGCACCCTGAACTCGCAAAAACCTCTAAAACTTCATTCATTTTGCTCACACTTTCATCTAGGATGCTTAAATCATCAGCATAATCCAAGTCCAGGAGACTTTTTCCTCCCCATTTGATTCCGTGGTCTCCCATTGCCTTTCCTGTGCTCCTTAAAACAAAGTCCATCAAAATAATCCATATAAAGGGGGATAGAACACAACCCTGCTTAACTCCTGATTTAATACAAAACCAGCTGCTAACCTCATTTCCTACCTTAACCGCAGCAGTGTTATTCTCGTACATAGCACTAATCACTTTAATGTATTTGTCTGGTATACCATACAAGGATAAAACCTTTACTAAAGCTCCTCTATCAACAGAATCGAACGCTTGCTCATAATCTATAAAACTAAGGACCAAAGGTGTTTGAAAACTTAGGCACTTCTCAATTATTAACCTAAGAGTGAAAATTTGGTCAACACATCCTCTACCTTTTCTAAAACCGCACTGCTCTTCTCTTAAAACTTTGTCTACTGCATCTCTCAGTCTAAAAAGTATCATATTACTAAGCAATTTGCTACCTACAGAGACCAGACTAATGCCTCGATAATTACCACACTCACTTTTATCACCTTTCTTATAAAGTGGCTTAATTAAGGTTTTCCTAAAATCATTAGGTACTTCCCCTTTTTCAAAAATCATATTCATAATCTCCAATAACTTATTTCTAACCTCAGAGCCACCATATTTAAGAAACTCATTTACTACCCTATCAGCACCTGGAGCCTTATTATTCTTTAATCCTTTTAGTACTGTTTCTAATTCCTCCTCACAAAACAAATCTTCCTTCACATCCAAGGTATCACAAACTTTTTCATTTTTCCTCTATATTTTTTCCTGCAACTCTATCTCGGTTAAGCAAATTCTCAAAATGTTCGGCCCATCTCGCTTTAGCTTTTGTCTTATCGCTAATTGCCACCCCATTCCTATCTTTAACTGGGACAAGTCCGGATTGACTACTACCTCTCAATTTGTTAACGTGCCAGTACAATATTTTACTATTATGCCGTCTAGCTGCATCTTCTTAAATCCTCGGCAATTTTATCCATGGCCTCCACTTCACACCTCCTTAGTTCATATTTCAATGCTTTCTCCACTTTCTTTACATTTCTTTTGTTTTCATGTGATCTATCACTCAGATAATTCTTGTACAAGTCCTTTCTCCTTTCTATTAAACTTAAAGCTTTTTCACTAATATTCTTAGCTGCAGTTCTAGCTTTCTTCCCTAATACACCTTCAGCAACTTCACAAATTATTTTTCTAAAATTATTCCAACCATCTTCCACATTATCAAATTTTAAGCTCTCAAGTTTAGTATTCAACTGTTCCTGGAAAGTTTCTCTCAAATTCTCATCCTGGAGTCTACTAACATCATAACTTCCCGGGAGGTAATTACCCTTCCGATATTTCAGCTTTAAATTAACCCTTGACACTACTAGATGGTGATCTTTACTTTTAACATCAATAACAGCACTCCTATATACCCTAGTATCTTGTATTGATCCTGCCAGTCTTCGATTTACTATAACATAATCAATAAGGTTTGCTGTCTTACCATCACGTGAATACCATGTTAGCTTATGAGCCATTTTATGACCAAACACCGTATTGGTTATAACTAGATTGTTATACCTACAAAATTGCAAAAGTCTGTATCCATTACTGTTTTCTTTTCCTACACCAAATTTACCTAAGCTGGGATACCATCTATCCATATTTCTACCAACCTGGGCGTTAAAATCTCCCAGCAATAACATCATATTTCTACCTGGGACTTGTCTATTTGCTCCTGTAACTGTAAGTAAAATTCATCTGAGTCACTAGTATCTCCATCAGTCGGTTCTACAGGGGCGTATACTACTATAACTGATACCTTGAACTTTCTAGTCATAAAATGAGCAATTAGTATTCTATTATTAATACCTTCCCAGCCTAAACAAGACTTAGCAGCTTCCTTATTCATCATGAGCCCTACTCCCCTGTCTATGTAAACCCATCCTTCCTGCCTGAGTAAACAAATTCTATATCACCTAATTTCATGCTTCCTACCCATGGGATATGAGTTTCTGAAACTCCTAATAGATCCAGTTCGAATCGTCTGAATTCGTCAGTCAAAATGTCGATACGATAGTCATTTTTTAATGTCGTAACATTCCAAGTTCCAATTTTCATGTTCTTTAAATCATTGAAATTTTTTTTCGCCTCAGGAAAAGCAATGATCCCGGATACCAGTGCAGGACGGGGATCACATATCTTCTCAAGTCTACACCGAAGTGCTTAAGCCGGCTTAGAACCGGACAGCAAGAAGTCCCTGGGACCTCCATGAATGGAGGCTTTGTGCAATCCTGGGCCCATCTTGGTCACAACATGGTTTTCAGCGCTTGGCGATGCTCTTCTATCAACAAGAGTCGAAATCCTGCACAGACAATCTCAAGCCTATTACCTCCGACTCATTATATATTCATGCCTACAAATATTATGCTACTACGGGGAGGCAACCCGTAATAGATAAATTAGCTAGGAAGAGGTTTTTCAGCCCAAAGACGCCCATCAAAACATATCAATCCAGAAGAATTGTCCATTAGTCAGAATCCCGTGCGAATGCTGTGTCGTTTACTAGGCTATAATTTCCTCGAGGGGCGCCACTCCTCAAGTGGGAATAGAGTTGACTGCAAGGTCCCCAGTCTTGCAGGTACCCCGAAAAGGTCGAGGCAGCCCTTTGCAGAGGCCGTTGTCCATAGATCTGGATCTTACGCCCTGCCACAGTTGTCCTCCTATAGAGGATCCTCCCGCGATGGTGTTCTGCATCACCATGCAATTTAACCCATTGCTGGGAGAAGGTTTGCAACTCATGGAACTTGTGGATAAACAAGTGGGCCCTTTTGAGCGTACATTTGAGGGGCCTTCTTCCTCCTCCGCCTGTATTTATGACCCCGGGCAAGGGTGCCCCAGATTCTATTATGGACCCCCAGGGACAAGGTCCCCCCTTGGTCCATGCCTCCTATGGAGGTACCCTACATATCTGTAGAGTGTTCCCTATCGCCACCTGGGGACATGCTGAATGGCCTGGGGGAGGCCAGATAAAAACGGATCACTTTTGTTTTGCAAAGGCAATAACTCAGTGACATATTTAACCTACTACTTATAAATATACATCACTCACTGACTAGGCCTATATTAGTTATATACAGAAATATATAAATCAGTGACACATTAAACCTACTACTTATAAATATGTGTAACTCACAGACTAGGCCTATATATGTTATATACAGAAATATATAACTGAGTGACATATTTAGCCTACTACTTATCAATTAGGAAACATGCTTAACGTGGGAGTTCACTTTTTCCACTTTCTTGCTTTCCTTACAAGAGTATCCGGGATCTCCCCTGAACTCGGGTCAGGAATTGGCTCGGTCTCAGTCTCACTTCCTCCAGCCTTAAATTTGCGTCACTCCAACATGAAGATTTGAGGAATTCCGAGTGACAGAATTTTTGTTTTGTTTTTACTTTATCGAACTAAAAAATATTTGATCGTTGTCTTCAGTTCCTATACGAAACAGCAATTATTTTACATAAAACACCTTTTTTCTGTTTTTAATTTGAATCATAACTCCCAACCAAAAGAAAGCAAGAAATAAAAGAAGATTACTTCTTCAACCACACACTTCAACCCCAAAATGTTAGCCTAAGGCTGTTTTGATGGGTTTCACAAGTCCAGGCACGTACAAAGAATTTTTAGGGGAGGTAAAAAAAACAAAACTCATTTTCAAAACGAACTAAAAAGTAGAGAATTGTTTTTTTCTCAAGAATATATGAATATAAATGAACACGAGGGGTGCAAAAAGTATTGGGTTTTACATAACATAAACACCAAATTTATCTAGGTTTTAAATGCATAAACGATATAAGTCAATGAATTGAGGAAAACAAGTAAAAACAAATCAAATTTTTCAAAAACGAGTCGATTTTTGCCCGTAATTTTCACTTATGTTTATAGATTCTGGAAAAAAAAAAAATATTTTCAAATTTTTAATTTTCCAATTACAAAAAAATATCGTGTCTCATCCAAGATTAAAACCTAAGTTAAGAAAGTCTCAGGAAGTGCTCTTACCGTTGTGCTATACTGATAAAAGTGGAAAGTAACTGAACATTCGGGATATTTTCAAACTTTTAATTTTCCAATTACAAAAAAATATCGTGTCTCATCCAAGATTAAAACCTAAGTTAAGAAAGTCTCAGGAAGTGCTCTTACCGTTGTGCTATACTGATAAAAGTGGAAAGTAACTGAACATTCGGGAGTGGTTGAAAAATAATTCACAAATCGAAAAAATTGTGTAACAAAGAAATAAATGGAAGGTGGAACAAAAAGATCAGTGAGTTAATAAAAACGAACTGCAAATGATTTAATTAAAAACATTAGGGGGGATAATAAAAAACCTATAATTTAATTTATTTAATAATGAAGTGCCGAGAAATTCGAAGAAATTTACGTTTTCAGCAGGTTGGGGCCCCAGCCCAACCTACGTGGTCCCTATGAATCAGTTTTTAAGTAAACTTTAAGCCCACCCTAACAGATACAAGACTGTTTTATCTTCTTCATAAAACTGGGCACTAGTCCAGTTGTCTTTTTCTAAAGCCAAATATTTAATGATTGTCCTTTTCTGAAAAAAAAAAAAAAAAAAACATGCTAAACACACAAGTATTACCATTAAATTCTTTATTTTATAGTATTTCCAAATATCATGGCCCCCCTTCTGAAAATACACCCACCCCCTTGATGGTCCGGGATATAGCCCTAGGAATATATTAAAAAAATTAACCAATCAAATTCTTACTTTACAATATAAAAGAAAATGAAAGAATATTACAAGAGAGAATGTCATCCACAAGATTCGACACAAAGATGAAATGTATTTATATAGTTATATATGGGACCTCAGAATGGGAGGGGGGTATAATATCAAAAAAGTGACCATGATACTTGGAAAAAGGCTAGCATGAAATCGAAAATTCCGGCTCATTATGAGGGAAAATTCCCTCATAATGGGAGATATATTTTGAGTTATATATTAGGCTTTGAAGCCAGGGATTTTTTTGTTGTAATTCCCAGTCCACAAAGTGAGATTGAATTTGTCAAAGCTTGGAGGGTTATTCCTCCTGTCTGTTTAAAGAAAATGGATGCATATTTGAAGTTTTGTTCATTTCTATCTTGCATTTAATGGACATAATTGTGTATGTTCCTTCATTTCTGTCTGTTTCTTTTTTGGAGGAATATTTTTGTCTCATTTTTAGAATTTTTAATTAATTCTTCCAACTAGTTGACTAATAACTTCTCCCCAGCAAAACTTAATTTTTCCAACTAGTTGACTAATAACTTCTCTGCAGCAACACGTGTGGCCAAAATATATAGAATTGATTGAGTGGCTAACCGATTTATTGTAGAGCTTGGATAAGAGGTCTGAATAAACCACTGATAACTAAAAACCGACACCTACTACGACTACTACTACTAACAACTCATTGCAGCACTAAGCCGTCTGAGATTCACTAATGGCCCAAACTCCCATCTCCTAAACAATACCCTAAAAGATCTTAATTGATATTGTAAAAAGATCTATTATGTTCTTAGAAAAATACAAAATTAATTTCATGGCTTTTTAGAGTTTTGAATCTTGGTTCACAGCTAATTCAGATATTATCTATGAAAGTTTTTGGCATGCAGCATGAGGGATCGTTCCGTGCTGAACAGAAATGGAAGAGCATTTACATGGAGTTGCATTTATACGATATGCCTACCCTAATGCGGAACCTTTTTGACACGGATTCTTTTGCAGCCTCTAATGCCTAACGCTGCCACTGCTCTTGCAAACGCCCTCCCTACATCATAAATTCACTCAAATTTCTCTGTACGTGTTATTATCTGTTTTTCCATTTTTTTTTCCACCCCTCCCCCTCCCTCATTAAAAATTCCTTTATACATGTCTAAATAGTCCGAAAATACGCTAATTCCACTATTCCCCCCCCCCATCCCCTCCAAAAGTGATATAGTTAGTCACTTCACTCATCAGAAGTCAAAATGAACAAGATAAGAACACGGATTATTTAACACCTATTCACATTCTTTTTGGCCAAAAATACATAATGAGTCTCATAGGACTTCCGGTCAAATTTGATATCCATCTTTCTAATAAAAACTGAACTATGAAATAAAATAACTTACATAAAAGCAAAAGGAAATTTAAATTATATTCTTTTTAAGTAAAATTTTGTCTACTTATGTTAAGCAAGTTAAAGAACCAAGATCAGCCAAAATGAAATCTGATCGTTTAAAACACTCTAAATACATTTGGCAACAAACAGCTTAAAAATTAACTATGAAACTATAACTGATCCATGGTGTAACTGAACACAGGCTAACTGAACGGTCGTGCTTCTGACTCAAGATACAGCTGAACCTCGATTAACTAGACCCCCGTAGAACTCAACCCCATACTTTCCATACGTTTTAAAATTTATTTAATTACCTGTATCACTATGTTTTTGTATTGACTTTCTATGTTATTATTCGTTTTAGATTTGGTTCGTTTTGGATTTTGTTTATTCTTTCATATGATAGTTTTTTTTTGGCGCTTCTAATTTTGAATAGTTACTCGGCTTCATTTTTCTCGTCTTCGGTTTTAATTTTGGATCTCTTTGCTTTTCTCTGAAAGACCTCTTTGCAGGTACTTTTGTTTTTAAATTAATTCGTGTTTATGTCTATTATTGATCAATTTAATGATTCTTTTTTTAGATTTTTTTTATAGATGTATCTACAACACCAAATGTATAAAAGCTACTCTTTTGCATAAAAGTGTTTCTGATGCATAGTTCTAAATGCTCTATAAGCCTTGTGGAAGTACTCAAAAATCTAAATGAATTAATTTAAGTATATCTCCAATGTATCCAATAGTTTAACTAGTTGTATTAATGTATCTTTTCAAATCTTGCAGTCAAATAAAAAAAAACCTTCAAAAGTGTAAATCTATGGTATTTTTAAATATATTAAAACTACCAGATTTAAGCCCTTGCATCAAGCTATAAGCCTGAGAATATTTGCTTTCAGGGCCGCATCCAGTATTTTTAATGCGTTTCACTTTTTGTTCGGGGGGAGGGGCAGGCTGGATTGGGGGTTTTATACCTTTCATGAAGGGAGAGGAGGTTTAAAACAACTAAAAAATCAGAGAAATGTTTTTTGGCAAAATATTAAGGGGGGGGGGGGGGGGTCAAACCTATTAAGTCCCTGGATGCAGTCTTGTTTACCTGATTTTGAAAAAGTTTGTGAAAAACCCCAAAAGAGTAAGTAATCTTCATGGAAATTTCAGCATTGAATTTAGCCTTCTAAAGATTCCTATTTTATAGGTATTCTATAAATATTTGGGATATAGTACTTTTTAGAAGGAACATAACGGATGAGTCTTATTTGCAAATGTCTCCCAAGTGGGGTGAGCTTAGGATTTTAGTTTTGAAAGTTTTTTTTTAAGAAATTCTGGTACTTTCCCATTATATGGGCCTTTACAAGGAAACCAGTCATGAAAAACCCGTTTTTGACGGGTTAATTCAAGACACCGCTATACAGTAATGCAATCCTTAGCGTGGTTTTCAATGTGTTTACGATATTTAAACGGTACTGTTCTATTAATCGGGCTCTTTTTAATACGGCAATGCACACCAGTCACGCAATAGATCGAGACGCCTGATCAAAACATGTTTACAAAGCCTTCTGGGATATAAACAAAGGCAAGAACTGTATTTAAATTGTTTGTTTTTTTGCGGTTTAGGGGGGGGGAAGGTACCTAGGTTAGGTTAGGTTACAAATTTAATATATGGTATGCTGTACCCCCCCCCCCCCACCCCCTAATGTGCAAACATATGGCCCGAATTTGTTTCTAAACTATTATATATTCATCCTTTTTTATTTTATTTCATTAGCATTAACCAAACTAGCACTATATAAAATAGCCCGGTTAATAGAACAGTACCATTTAAACTGTTGTTTTTGGGGATTTAGGGGGAGAAAAAGGTACCTAGGTTAGGTTACGTATTAATATATGCAATGCTTTACCCCCCCCCCTCTAATGTGCAAAAATATAGCCAAAATTTGTTTATAAATCATTATATATTCATCCTATTTTATTTTATTTCATTAGCATTAACCAAACTTGACTTTTTAGATAGGCCCATATAATGGGAAAGTACCAAAATTCTTTATTGCTTTTTAGGGTTTTTGAATTTTTTTTTAGTAAAAAACAACACAGGAGGGGCAAGCTTTATGTTGCAAGTTAATGAACCTTTGGCAATCCAAAATCCTAAAATCTCTCTCGAGGAGGGACTTCACAGAATAAAAAATTATTGAATTTCAAAATTGTCCCTGACTATCCCCTCCCTCCCTCCTCCGGTCCACACAAATTCAGCATGTCCTACCCTTCACCAAACCTACTTTGATACTTGCACTCTTTGCAATAAAAACTTTAATTGACTTCACGCATTATAATTGCCGATTTTGCATTTATTTTCTGAATACAGGCCAATGTGTAAAGCGAAAACAAACAGGTAGATTCCTATTCTTCAAATAATAACAAATATTGTAATCTGCTTAATGGCATCCTTTTTAGTTGATAAAATAAAAAGTTTTTTAAACTGAAAGTAAGGAGCCACATTAAAACTTAAAACGAACAGAAATTATTCCGTATATGAAAGGGGCTGTCCCCTCCTCAACGCCTCGCTCTTTACGCTAAAGTTTTTTATTGTTTTAAAAAATAAAGTTGTGAGACAGAAATCCTTTTTAGTTGATGACATTAAGTCCATGTATTACTCGTTTTGTTCTAATTTGTAATAAAGAAAACCGGTTATCTATTATTGTATTATTTGAAAAAAACTACGTTTTCTAAAGAGTTAAAGAGGCTGAGTTACAAGGTCGAACCTTAAAACGTACAGGGATTAGGAGGCACAGTTGGGGGGCTGCCGCCCCCCAAACCCCCGCTTTCGCAGCCTTTAAATAAAAAAAAAGTTTTTTAAACTGAAAGTAAGGAGCGACATTAAATCTTAAAACGAACAGAAATTATTCCGTATATGAAAGAGGCTGTGCCCTCCTCAACGCCTCGCTCTTTACGCTAAAGTTTTTATTGTTTAAAAAAAGAGTTGTGAGAAAGTCAAACTTTAGCGTAAAGAGCGAGGCGTTGAGGAGGGCACAGCCTCTTTCATATACGGAATAATTTCTGTTCGTTTTAAGATTTAATGTCGCTCCTTACTTTCAGTTTAAAAAACTTTTTTTTTATTTAAAGGCTGCGAAAGCGGGGGGTTTGGGGGGCGGCAGCCCCCAACTGTGCCTCCTAATCCCTGTACGTTTTAAGGTTCGACCTTGTAACTCAGCCTCTTTAACTCTTTAGAAAACGTAGTTTTTTTCAAATAATTTCTGCACGTTTTTGTACAGTTTATTACTTATTATTGCTCCTTGTAACTCAGCCTCTTTAACTCTTTAGAAAACGTAATTTTTTTCAAATAATTTAAAAAAGAAACTGGGTTCTTTTTAAAGTTTGAATTCAGAATTAAAAAAATTGCTCTGATGGTGAATCGAACCCGGGTTTTCCGCCTGAAAGTCTGGAGTGTAACCGCTTGACTATACAGACACAACAGTAATTGTTTTTTAGTATATGGAAGCTATTTTCGACGCAAGCAAATTCCCAAAAAACTTGATATTTGGTTTTTGGAAAACAGGGAAGGAGTGATCAGATTGAGCTGAAATTTCGAGGATAAGCTTCCAGGCCCTAGGAAAGATTATCCTCCAAATTTCAGCCCGATCAGACAACGTTAAAGGGGGGCTGTGGTGGGAGGGTCCAAACTTCCGGCCCAGTTTACCCCATGAAGATAAAGTCGGAGGAGGATGAAATTTTGCAAGTTTCTTAGTTTGAGCTTGGGCTACAAAATGCGATTACCGCCGTCTCTCTGCGACCTCTAGGACCTGAAATCGCTTAACATTGTGGTGGGTCGCCTCTTTATAGAGGCACACAACTGTGCCTCCTTGATAGACTAGATTAGATGTTGACAGTTAAAATGGACGGCATTCATCGACAGTTCAAAATGAGAAAATAGGCTTCAATTCTTGACAGTTGGGGAGGCGCAAAATATTTTTTTTTTTCAAAATATAGGGGCGGGGGAATTGTTTCTAAGGTTTTTCACGAAAATACTAAAAAAGGCATTTGTCAATTAAATCACCCAGGAAAATATTTTAAAATTGAGAGGGGGGAGGGACAAAAATATACGACGGATAATATACCCACTGTCACCTTCTTAACAGATTTCACTGAATGGAGAGCTTCATGGAGAAGAAAGGTGTTTCAGGCAAAAAAAAATTTACCTTTTTATTCTCATATCTCATTTTTGTCCCTCACGTGTGATTTTAGAAAACTATCAAAATGGACACAACATGTGATAGATACTAGACAAAACAGCTACCAATTTTTTTTCCTTTTTTTCATTATTTATTTACTGTATTAGATTATTGTCGGTTTTTAAATGGCTTACCCAAATTCAAGTTGTTACATTACTTTGAAGATTCGGGGTGACCGCAAAAAATCAACGTCGGAATTTTGTAGTCTTAACCCCAAAATTGATTCCTCTTTCCAGATATTGAGATGGCCGAAATTTGGGCTCGATCAAATGACGTGCGTCGCTCAAAGTTTGAAAAAATCTAAATTTTGGGCCAAAAAGCCTACATATTGAGCCATAGCACCAGAACGGTAAATAATAAAAACCCGCTTAATGTGTCAAATAAAAATTAATTTCGTTAATGAAAATCTATATTCTACACATAATTGTTGTTATTTTAAGTCAAACAGAGTTGCAACAGCCTTTAGCCCCAATAACGTGACCTGGCACCACTAGGAGCCAGTTTTGTATTATACTAAGAATTTTATGGGTTTCTACATACTCCCTCTCGCAATTAACATTTTTTCTTATTATAAAGTATGGAAATCAGAAAGCTGAGTTGTTTAAAGCGACGATACAACGAGTCATAAGAGAAAAGATTGTACGTTGGTTATAACACTGTACACTGTCTACGCAAATACGTAGACAATAATAGTGCCTACTAAGTAAGTAAAATAGTAGATACCTTTTCGCTATAATATCGAAAAACAATTCATAATTAACTATTAACAGAGACATGAAATATCAGCATTTTTCGATTGAATTGATTTCATTTTGTTAGAGGATTATTACTGAAAGTCCAGCTTTGAGTTAATAAAATCTATGAATGTTCATTATCTATTTGAGTAGAAAAACGATTTATTTTTGATAATTTTCTAATTGTCTGTTTTTATTCCGATACTCCCATAATTCTCTGCAACCTGTTCCTGACATAATTTCCTCTATGAACCTCTTTATGCAAATGAAGACCAGTGATTCCACACTAGAAAATAAAAAACCCGTTATTTTTCGGTAAAAAATCCTATGGTAACAGTCCAAAAATTTTCTTGGCCAGCACAGGCTGATTAGATTTTATTTCCTGCTAACATATATTCGTTTTTTAATATTCCAATATGGCTTCTTAAACCAGACCTGGCAATCAGACAGTTCGAAGAGCCTAGCTGACTGACATTTTCGTTATTTCAACGCCACGAAAAGCAAAACTCATTTATCCTTTTTGGCACATACAGAACAAAGACAGCGGGAACTCATACAAAAAAAATATGTGGAAAATCATAGAAAAAATTAGTTCTCACATTCATCAGCTGTAGCTGATGCTTTGGCTTCTTTAGTTTCTTAAGAAGACTTTTATCATGAAACAGCGACGAAACTTCTAGCTTCGCCCTCTTCAAGCCCAGTTTAACCTGTTGTGTAGATATAAAATTGACAGTTTTAGCCAAGTGCTAAACTCTGAGATTTTAACCAGCCAGCCCTAAATTTTGGTTTTAAACGTTCCCGAATAATTTTCTTCTAAAACTTCCCAAATAGTTGAATATCACTCTTCTCTCCCCATACCATGGCCTTTTTTCACCACTAAGATACCCATTGATCAACTCATCTTCAGCATTTGACGAAGATTTATCAGTTTCAAAAGACGCATCCATCATAATCAGACTGAGAAATAAATATGTGTATAAGCTGGAGGACAAAGCTTCATCCTTAAATCTGGTGTTTTTACTGTTTGGCAAAGTCCCCTCACACCGAAATTTTTCAAACGGCTTAGTCATTATTTAATTTCTTGTTCTTACTTTCACTTACTTGAATGTAAGAGCATCTGGTAGAAATTTCTCGTTTAAGAGACAATTTCTAATAGTAAAGTACTATCATGAGAAATAGAATAGACTGCTAAGACAATGCAGTTCTTACTTTGTAATATGCAGCATGTTTATATTAAACAGATAATCATGTTTCCTTCCATTGTCATCAATATTTATAAATCATTGTTAAATGTCTTAAATTCCATGGCAATCAGAGAGGGTGAATGCTTTTGATGAATCAGAGCAACAAATATTATATTAGGAAAGAACGTTTACTAGGAAATGAAATTGTGCTGTTTTTTTTTATTATTATTATTAAAGTGTTCCCTTCAGATGAGCCGCACTCCTAAACTTTTTCCGATATTTTTTTTTTCCCCATTTGGTAAAATTCAGTTTCACCTTCGTTTCTACCATGGCCGCACTATATATTCAAACTGTTAAATAAAATTCAAATTGAGCCAAAAGCCAGGCACATAAATCAGAAGAGGGGTACGAATTGGGGGGTATATGCCCCCCAATACTTTGAAAACAACTTTTTTTTCGCACTTTCATCTTAAAAATCGAAAATAATCAGATCCAATCCTCACCGAAAATTAAAAAAAAATTCTACAATTATCCTAACAATTTGGTAATTTTATAGCCTTTATATTATTTTGTTAGGTAAAAACACAACTTTAAACGTCTTTCTAAGATCTTTCAAAATATATCCTACAAGTCGCTTGCTTTGCAAATTCCATTGTAAGCTCTTAGAGGGCGCTTAAATAAAGCAAACTATTCCTTATTATTTTCTTGAAGTAACTGGGTATCCAAAATAGCAAAAACTAAATTTTAAAGTATAAAAAACTTTAACTTTACCCAAGCTAATATGTTCTGGTCTAACCCAGGCCCGTCGGTGCCAACGAAGGAATGACATTCTCTCCTCCTAAATTCAAAAAATTCTTTTTTAGGCCTGGGAAAGATATTGCATTTAGAAAAAGCATAAAACAAGGAATCTAACGGTACTATTTGTATTATATTAGCATGCTCCCTTTTTATGTCTTAAATCATTATACTTTTGTTGTTTGCCCCCCCCCCCAAAAAAAAACAACAAAAAACAAATACATCAACCTCCCTATATTTCCGTGAATTAGTGTAACTGTCTAACCCATTTTCCTTCCGAAATATTGAGATATTCTCACAAATAAATCTGTTTCTTCAACTGTTTCCTATGGTTCTAGGCAACTACCTCCCCGGCTATTACCCCCCGGAAAATCCCCCCGGAAAATACCACTCGTGGAAAATACCCCCCCGGTAAATACCCCCCAGAAAATACCCCCCCCCCCCGTGGAAATTAAGGCTTTGCAAATTGAGAATTTTATTAGATTTTTTTCCGTAGGGGGGAACGAATTTTGGTACTAAAATTCGAAAACACACCAGTTTTTTTTTTGTTAGTTTTTTCGTTACTTTAGAAATAGATTTGGGCTATAGATTTGCATATTAGGGGTGGGGGGCGGTAAAATATTGTGGGTCTGCATGCAAAATGTGTTTGGTACAATTATTCTGCATATTAGATAGATAGATAAAGAAGTGTATTTTAAAGCTAAACTATACGGCCACGAACATAGTAAATTAAGATAAATGAAAGGAACAAATAACACAAACTTTGATCAGCGATCATCATAAAACACTTAAATGAAACACTACATTAACCTAATAATAGTACTTAATACTTGGAAAATCGGTCATTAAAAAAAAAGCACTTAACACTTGGAAAAAACACATAAATGAAAAATGACATTTACTTTATACTGGATTTTTTTTTTTTTTTTTTTTTTAATTAAAAAAAATTCCAAATACCTCGCTATTCTTCTGTAATTTTTTAGTGGCAAGTCCTAGAAGGAGTTGTTTTGTAAGGTCAAACCGTCCAAATATTTTACCCCCCCCCCCATTTGAGCAAATATATGGCCCAAATTATATATTTCCCATCTATTCTGTCATTTGTCTGTCTTTTCTCATGCTAAGATGAAAGAAACTAACGAAGAAACCGGTTTGTTCTCGAGTTTTACACAGCGTAAACTTGAGTGAGTGGCGCAAAATGCACAAGTACCAAAATTCCTTCCCCCTGCCGAAAAAAAAAAAATAAAAAAAAAAAACTCAAATAAAATTCTCAAATTTGGAAAGCCTTATTTTCCACGGGGGGAGGGGGGGGGGGGTATTTTCCGGGGGTATTTTTCCGCGGGGGGGGGGGGGGTATTTTCCGTGAGGAATTTTTTCTGGGAGGGCTTTTTCCGGGGGGGGGGGTATTTCCCGGGGGTTTTATTTTCCAGGGGGGGGGGGTAATCGCTGAAGGGGTAAACACCGGCCACCGTTTCCTATATATCATAGGCAGCGCAATAGCGCTGCCTTAGTAAAGAACGATGTGGGCACAATGTTTTATTTTTTTTCCTCCATACCTGGGCACTTCGTATCGAAGGAAATTGGAGTGGGTAGTCGAAAGTGATTGGAGGGCAACAAGGCCCCCCCACACCCATTTTTCCCCAAACACATCCAATCAAAATTTTGAGATAGCCTTTTTGTTCAGCCTAGTTGATTTCAAGATAGAAAATATGTTTTTGAGGAGAACTACTACTACTACTAACAACTCATCGCAGCACCAAGCCGCCTGAGGCCAACACAGCTACGCACGCTCCTCTCCACCCCAATCTATTCAAAGCCTCCCTTTTTACACCCGCCCATGAAGTTCCCATTTCCTTTAAATCTTTCTTTATGACGTCCTCCCAACCCAGACGGGGACGACCTGCTTTCCGTTTAGCCCTAGATGGTTGGCCGAAAAGAACAATCTTCGGCAATCTGTCATCCTTCATCCGAACAACATGCCCTAACCACCTCAACCTTTCTTTCATTATAGACCTAGAAAGTGGTATTGAACCACATTTTTCGTATAGCCTATTGTTTGAAATACGGTCAGTCAGCCGGGTACCCAGAACAATCCTTAAGCAATTTCTCTGGAAAACATCTAGCAAATCTTCATCCGCTTTTCGGAGCGTCCATGCTTCAGAGCCATATTTGACCACTGTCATCACTGTAGCTTCTAAGATTCTAATCTTGGTTTGCAGACTTATCTTCCTATTCTTCCAGACTTTTTTTAACTGTGAAAAAACACCCTGAGCCTTGGCTATTCTATTTTTAACATCTTCACTGCTCCCACCATCTTTACTAATAATACTACCAAGGTAAGTGAAACTGCCCACCTGATCAATCTTTTCATTACCCAACGTCACCTTTTCATCTTCACTTATTCCTAGCCTTAGTGACTTGGTCTTCCTAACATTAATTTTCAAACCAATACTAGCACCCTGAACTCGCAAAACCTCTAAAACTTCATTCATTTTGCTCACACTTTCATCTAGGATGCTTAAATCATCAGCATAATCCAAGTCCAGGAGACTTTTTCCTCCCCATTTGATTCCGTGGTCTCCCATTGCCTTTCCTGTGCTCCTTAAAACAAAGTCCATCAAAATAATCCATATAAAGGGGGATAGAACACAACCCTGCTTAACTCCTGATTTAATACAAAACCAGCTGCTAACCTCATTTCCTACCTTAACCGCAGCAGTGTTATTCTCGTACATAGCACTAATCACTTTAATGTATTTGTCTGGTATACCATACAAGGATAAAACCTTTACTAAAGCTCCTCTATCAACAGAATCGAACGCTTGCTCATAATCTATAAAACTAAGGACCAAAGGTGTTTGAAAACTTAGGCACTTCTCAATTATTAACCTAAGAGTGAAAATTTGGTCAACACATCCTCTACCTTTTCTAAAACCGCACTGCTCTTCTCTTAAAACTTTGTCTACGGCATCTCTCAGTCTAAAAAGTATCATATTACTAAGCAATTTGCTACCTACAGAGACCAGACTAATGCCTCGATAATTACCACACTCACTTTTATCACCTTTCTTATAAAGTGGCTTAATTAAGGTTTTCCTAAAATCATTAGGTACTTCCCCTTTTTTCAAAAATCATATTCATAATCTCCAATAACTTATTTCTAACCTCAGAGCCACCATATTTAAGAAACTCATTTACTACCCTATCAGCACCTGGAGCCTTATTATTCTTTAATCCTTTTAGTACTGTTTCTAATTCCTCCTCACAAAACAAATCTTCCTTCACATCCAAGGTATCACAAACTTTTTCATTTTCCTCTATATTTTTTCCTGCAACTCTATCTCGGTTAAGCAAATTCTCAAAATGTTCGGCCCATCTCGCTTTAGCTTTTGTCTTATCGCTAATTGCCACCCCATTCCTATCTTTAACTGGGACAAGTCCGGATTGACTACTACCTCTCAATTTGTTAACGTGCCAGTACAATATTTTACTATTATGCCGTCTAGCTGCATCTTCTAAATCCTCGGCAATTTTATCCATGGCCTCCACTTCACACCTCCTTAGTTCATATTTCAATGCTTTCTCCACTTTCTTTACATTTCTTTTGTTTTCATGTGATCTATCACTCAGATAATTCTTGTACAAGTCCTTTCTCCTTTCTATTAAACTTAAAGCTTTTTCACTAATATTCTTAGCTGCAGTTCTAGCTTTCTTCCCTAATACACCTTCAGCAACTTCACAAATTATTTTTCTAAAATTATTCCAACCATCTTCCACATTATCAAATTTTAAGCTCTCAAGTTTAGTATTCAACTGTTCCTGGAAAGTTTCTCTCAAATTCTCATCCTGGAGTCTACTAACATCATAACTTCCCGGGAGGTAATTACCCTTCCGATATTTCAGCTTTAAATTAACCCTTGACACTACTAGATGGTGATCTTTACTTTTAACATCAATAACAGCACTCCTATATACCCTAGTATCTTGTATTGATCCTGCCAGTCTTCGATTTACTATAACATAATCAATAAGGTTTGCTGTCTTACCATCATGTGAATACCATGTTAGCTTATGAGCCATTTTATGACCAAACACCGTATTGGTTATAACAAGATTGTTATACCTACAAAATTGCAAAAGTCTGTATCCATTACTGTTTTCTTTTCCTACACCAAATTTACCTAAGCTGGGATACCATCTATCCATATTTCTACCAACCTGGGCGTTAAAATCTCCCAGCAATAACATCATATTTCTACCTGGGACCTTTTCTATTTGCTCCTGTAACTGTAAGTAAAATTCATCTGAGTCACTAGTATCTCCATCAGTCGGTTCTACAGGGGTATATACTACTATAACTGATACCTTGAACTTTCTAGTCATAAAATGAGCAATTAGTATTCTATTATTAATACCTTCCCAGCCTAAACAAGACTTAGCAGCTTCCTTATTCATCATGAGCCCTACTCCCTGTCTATGTAACCCATCCTTCCTGCCTGAGTAAACAAATTCTATATCACCTAATTTCATGCTTCCTACCCCTGGGATATGAGTTTCTGAAACTCCTAATAGATCCAGTTCGAATCGTCTGAATTCGTCAGTCAAAATGTCGATACGATAGTCATTTTTTAATGTCGTAACATTCCAAGTTCTAATTTTCATGTTCTTTAAATCATTGAAATTTTTTTCGCCTCAGGAAAAGCAATGATCCCGGATACCAGTGCAGGACGGGGATCACATATCTTCTCAAGTCTACACCGAAGTGCTTAAGCCGGCTTAGAACCGGACAGCAAGAAGTCCCTGGGACCTCCATGAATGGAGGCTTTGTGCAATCCTGGGCCCATCTTGGTCACAACATGGTTTTCAGCGCTTGGCGATGCTCTTCTATCAACAAGAGTCGAAATCCTGCACAGACAATCTCAAGCCTATTACCTCCGACTCATTATATATTCATGCCTACAAATATTATGCTACTACGGGGAGGCAACCCGTAATAGATAAATCAGCTAGGAAGAGGTTTTTCAGCCCAAAGACGCCCATCAAAACATACCAATCCCAGAAGAATTGTCCATTAGTCAGAATCCCGTGCGAATGCTGTGTCGTTTACTAGGCTATAATTTCCTCGAGGGGCGCCACTCCTCAAGTGGGAATAGAGTTGACCGCAAGGTCCCCAGTCTTGCAGGTACCCCGAAAAGGTCGAGGCAGCCCTTTGCAGAGGCCGTTGTCCATAGATCTGGATCTTACGCCCTGCCACAGTTGTCCTCCTATAGAGGATCCTCCCGCGATGGTGTTCTGCATCACCATGCAATTTAACCCATTGCTGGGAGAAGGTTTGCAACTCATGGAACTTGTGGATAAACAAGTGGGCCCTTTTGAGTGTACATTTGAGGGGCCTTCTTCCTCCTCCGCCTGTATTTATGACCCCGGGCAAGGGTGCCCCAGATTCTATTATGGACCCCCAGGGACAAGGTCCCCCCTTGGTCCATGCCTCCTATGGAGGTACCCTACATATCTGTAGAGTGTTCCCCTATCGCCACCTGGGGACATGCTGAATGGCCTGGGGGAGGCCAGATAAACGGATCACTTTTAAACGGATAAACGGATTAACTCAGTGACATATTTAACCTACTACTTATAAATATACATAACTCACTGACTAGGCCTATATTAGTTATATACAGAAATATATAACTCAGTGACACATTAAACCTACTACTTATAAATATGTGTAACTCACAGACTAGGCCTATATATGTTATATACAGAAATATATAACTGAGTGACATATTTAGCCTACTACTTATAAATATGTGTAACTGACTGACTAGGCATATAAGTTATATACAGAAATATATAACTCAGTGACATATTTAGCCTACTACTTAAAATATGTGTAACTCACTGACTAGGCCTATATAAGTTATATACAGAAATATATAACTCAGTGACAAATTTAGCCTACTACTTATAAATATGTGTAACTCACTGACTAGGCCTATCTAAGTTATATACAGAAATATATAACTGAGTGACATATTTAGCCTAATACTTATAAACATGTGTAACTCACTGACTAGGCCTATATAAGTTATATACAGAAATATATAACTGAGTGACATATTTATCCTACTGCTTATAAATATGTGTAACTCAATGACTAGGCATACAAGTTATATACATAAATATATAACTCAGTGACATATTTAACCTACTACTTATAAATATGTGTAACTCACTGACTAGGCCTATTTAAGTTATATACAGAAATATATAACTGAGTGACAAATTTAGCCTACTACTTAAAATATGTATAACTCACTGACTAGGCCTATATAAGTTATATACAAAAATATATAACTGAGTGACATATTTAGCCTACTGCTTATAAATATGTGTAACTCACAGACTAGGCATATAAGTTATATACAGAAATATATAACTCAGTGACATATTTAACTACTACTTATAAATATGTGTAACTCACTGACTAGGCCTATCTAAGTTATATACAGAAATATATAACTGAGTGACATATTTAGCCTACTACTTAAAATATGTGTAACTCACTGACTAGGCCTATATAAGTTATATACAGAAATATATAACTGAGTGACATATTTAGCCTACTGCTTATAAATATGTGTAACTCACTGACTAGGCATATAAGTTATATACAGAAATATATAACTCAGTGACATATTTAACCTACTACTTATAAATATGTGTAACTCACTGACTAGGCCTATCTAAGTTATATCAGGATTCTTACTATCTTGAGAAGTAAAAGAGTTATGCAAATATAACTTGCAAAAGTAAATCTATGACCAAAAATATAACCTTTAAAGGCATTGCCAAGCTACTATTTCTACCTTTTTCTTTATTTTTAGGACCTAAAAAGATTCTATGCATCACAGGTCTTTTACTTAGCTTGGTAAACTTACAGCTGGTTATCTGCAATGAAGTCTCTGAATAGTCTTTCAATGACCATGATATCAATAAATTGGTACTGTTTTATTAGCTGGAACCCACGCGATATATTATTTAGGAAAGTTGCTTAAGGAACGAGTCAAACGGGTTTCTTTCAATAGAGAATTGGATTGCAAACCGTGGTTTGTCATTGCGTTTACAATATTTAAACTTTTGTTTCTTGGGATTTAGGGGGTAAAAAGTACCTAGGTCAGGTTAGCTTACGTGGTTAATATATGCTATGCTTTACCTCCCACCCCACCCTTAATGTGCAAATATATAGCCGAAATTTGTTTCTAAACTATTATATTTTCATCCTATTTTGTTCTATCTCATTCGACTGGAAATTCAAAGAGCTAGTGCCCTTTTTATTAAACGAAAGTGATTGTAGGGCAAATAGCTCCCCCCCACGGGCCAAATCATTACCCCACACACATCCAATCTAAATTTTGAGAGAGCTATTTTGTTAAGCTTACTTGATTTCCACATAGATTATATGTTTTTGACAAGGACACTCCCCCACAACCCTCGGGGCAAGGGTTTTAAGTTATGCCCTGGGGGAATATAAGGTTTGTATAGAAGGCGTTGTCGTAGAAACTTCAATAAAGGCTCATTCGATTGGAAATTCAAAGGGCTAGTGCCCTTTTTAATAGTCGAAAGTAATTGGAGGGCAGCTAGCCCCCATGCCCATCATTCCCCCAAACACATCCAATAAAAATTTTGAGATAGCCATTTTGTTCAGCGTAGTTGATTTCCAGATAGAAAATATGTTTTTGAGGAGGACACTCCCCCAAAACCCTCGGGGCCAGGGTTTTGAGTTATGCCCTGAGGGCATATAAGAACGATGTTGGCACAATGTATCATTTATTATTTTTGTCCTTTAGAGCAGGGCCCTTCGTATCGAAGAAGTTGTCGTAGAAATTTCGAAAAGGGCTCATTCAATTGGTAATTGGAGTGGCTTGTGCCCTTTTTAATATTCAAAAGTGATTACAAGGCAACTAACACCCCTTCCACGCCAACCATTTCCCGAAACACATCCAATCAAAATTTTGAGACAGCCATTTTGTTCAACGTAGTTGATTTCCAGATAGAAATTATGTTTTTGAGGAGGAAATTCCCCCACAGCCTTCAGGGCCAGGGTTGTAAATTATACCCTGGGGGGCAAATAAGGTTTTTATAGAAGGCATTGTCGTAAAAACTTCAAAAAAGGCTCATTCGATTGAAAATTCAAAGGGCTAGTGCCATTTTTAATAGTCGAAAGTAATTGGAGGGCAACTAGCCCCCCCATGCTCACCATTCCCCCAAACACATCCAATCAAAATTTTGAGATAGCCATTTTGTTCAGCGTAGTTGATTTCCACATGGAAATTATAGAAATTACTTTTTTGAAGAGGACACTCCCCCACAGCCTTCAGGGCAAGGGTTGTAAATTATGCCCTGGGGGAATATAAGGTTTTTATAGAAGGCGTCGTCGTAGTAACTTCAAAAAAGGCTCATTCAATTGGAAATTATAAGGGAAATCGCCCTTTTAATAGTCAAAAGTGATTGTAGGGCAACTAACCCCCCTTTCACGCCTACCTCTTCCCCAGAAAAATCAAATCAAAATTTTGAGATAGCCATTTTATTCAACGTAGTTTTAAGTTCTGTAAATTAGGCCTTTGAGGATGACAACCCCCTCACAGCCCTCAGGACAAGGGTTGTAAGTTATGCCCTGGGGCCACATAAAGTTTTTATAGAACGAGTTGTCGTAAAAACTTCAAAAAGGGCTCATTCGATTATTAATTGAAATGGCTAGTGCCTTTTTAATAGTCGAAAGTAATTGGAAGGCAACTAACACCCCTTCCACGCCCACCATTTCCCCAAACAAAATTTTGAGATAGCCATTTTGTTCCACGCACTTAAAGTTCAGGAAATTATACCTTTGAGCAGGACACTAACCCCACAGTCTTCAGGGCAAGGGTTATAAGTTATGCCCTGGGGGCATATAAGTTTTTATTGAAATCTTTGTCGTAGAAACTCGAAAAAGGGCTCATTCAATTGAAAATTCAAAGGTCTAGTGCTCTTTTTAATAGTCAAAGGTGATTTGAGGGCAACTAGCCCCCCTCTCTCGCCCACCTTTTCCCCAAATACATCCAATCATAATTTTTAGATAGCCATTTTGTTCAGCTTTGTGGTTTTCCAGATAAAAATTATGTTTTTGAGGAGGACACTCCCCCAAAGCCCTCTGGGAGAGGGTTTTTAGTTATGTCCTGGGGCAATTAAGGTTTTTATAGAACGCGTCGTCGTAGAAACTTCAAGGGCTCATTCGATTGGAAATTGAAATGGCCAGTGCCCTTTATAATAGTCGAAAGTGATTGGAAGGCAACTAACACCCCTTCCAAGCCCACCAATTCCCCAAATATACCCAATCAAATTTTTAGATAGCCATTTTGTTCCACACAGTTTAAAGTTCAGTAAATCATACCTTTGAGCAGGACACTCCCCCCACAGTCCTCAGAGCAAGGGTTATAAGTTATGCCCTGGGGGTATATAAGGTTTTTATTGAAATCTTTGTTGTAAAAACTTGAAAAAGGGCTCATTCGATTGGAAATTCAAAGGGCTAGTTTCCTTTTTAATAGTCAAAATTGATTTGATTGCAACTTACCCCCCTCTCACGCCCACCTTTTCCCCAAAAACATCCAATCAAAATTTTTAGATAGCCATTTTATTCAACGTAGTTGAAAGTTATGGAAATTAGGTCTTTAAGGATGACAACTTATCCCCCCACAACCCTCAGAGGAAGGGTTGTAAGTTATGCCCTGGGAGCATGTAAGGTTTTATAGAAAGTGATGTTGCAAAAACATCTAAAAGGGCTCATTCAATTGAAAATTGAAAGGGCTAATGCCCTTTTAATATTCGAAATTTATTGAAGGGCAACTAACCCCCTCTCACGCCCACCATTTCCCCAAACACATCCAATCAAAATTTTTAGATATTCATTTTGTTCAACGTAGTCGAAAGTTCCGGAAATTAGGTCTTTTAGGATGATAACTCCATCAGAGCCCTCAGTGCAAGGGTTGCAAGTTATGCCCTAGGGGCATATAAGGTTTAAATAAAAAGTTGTTGTAGTAATTTCAAAAGGGGCTCATTTGATTGGAATTTGATATTTGAATATCAAATTTGATTTGATATTGGATTTGATATTAAATGTCGAAAGTGAGTGGAGAGTAATTAACCCCCATCTCACGCCCACCATTCCCCAAACACATTCAATCAAAGTTTAGAGATAGCCATTTTGCTCAACGTAGATGAAAGCTCTGGAAATTATGTATTTAAGGATGACAAACCCCCCCAGAGTCCCCAGGGCAAAGGTTATAAGTTATGCCCTGGGGGCATATAAGGTTTTTAATGATAAAGTTGTCATAAAAACTTCAAAAGGGAATCATTACATTGGAAATTGAGAGGGCTAGTGTCTAGGGCTAGTTTAATAGTTGAAAGTGATTAGAAGGTAACTAACCCCCCTTTCACGCCCAAAATTCCCCCAAACACATCGAATCAAAATTTTCAGATAGCCCTTTTTTTCAACGTAGTAGAAAATTCTGGAAATTAGATCTCTGAGGATGACCCCCCCACCCCCCCGCCCTCAGGGAGAGGGTTGTAATTTATCCCCTGGGGGCATATAAGGTTTTTATTGAAAGCGTTGTCGTAAAAACTTCAAAAGGACTCATTTGATTGGAAATTGAAAGAGCCAGTGGCTTTTTTAATAGTTGAAAGTGATTGGAGAAAGACCAACGCCCCTCTCACGCCCATCATTTTCCCAGACACATCCAATCAAAATTTTGAGTTAGCCATTTTGTTTAACGTAGTTGAAAGTTCTGGATATTAGGTCTTAGAGGATGACAACCACCCTCACAGCCCTTAGGGTAAGGGTTGTAATTTATGCCCTGGGGGCATATAAGGGGTTTATAGGAAGAGTTGTCGTAGAAACTCAAAAAGGGCTCATTCGATTGGAAATCGAAAGCCCTAGTGCCCTTTTTAGTAGTCGAAAGTGATTGAGCAGTTTGACATTTTTATAGTGATTATGACATTTCTTTGTTGTTGTTGTTGTTTGGACCAGGGCACTTAGTATCGAAGGATTTGTCGTAGGAACTTCAAAAAGGGCTCATTCGATTGAAAATAGAAAAGGGCTGATGCCCTTTTTAGGTCGAAAGTTACTGGAGGGAAACTAATCCCCCTCCCACACCCACCCTCCCATTTGACTTTATTTTTTAAAACTAAATGTTACCATAAGATTAAATCAAAATGCACTGTGTTAATGCTAATTCCCAATAAGGCTTCTCAGCAGTATCCCAAAAACGACTGAGGGTATTAAGTTCAAACTTTCGGGTCTGCTTCTGCTCTTAAAATTTAACCAAATCAAAATAGCTTAAGTGTATCCAAGCTATCAAAGAAAGTAAACAGATTTTTTTGCGAATGGTATCAAGTTTCCCATTTCAGGTCAACTAGAGGAGATATGAAACTAAATTAAACACTGCTATTTGCGTCCAGATTTTTAAGAGGGTGTATGCTGTTAAAAATTGCTGAAAATTTCTCTCCAGCATACAAATAGCAGGCCAAACTATAAATTTTTCAAAAAACGAAAAGATTTAAAGTATTATTTTCTTTTTCTCTGAAAAGATTATGTCAATATAAAACGAACAGAAAATAATTAAAAAAAAACTTTATCCACAGAATAAGTTTTTCAAAGAAAAGTAAAGAACTCCATTAAACAAAAAATGAGCAAAAACAAAACCAAATAATCTACCAAGCGTGAAACTACGACAAATCAGCATCGATAAATAAATGAAACCCAAAACGAACAAAAATTACAATAATAACCGAGTCAAACTCAAAACGAGCAGAAATTAACATAAGTTGGGCTCAAAACCCCTATGCTTTTCCCAAGGCCAGAACATAATTTGTACTTTACTGAAAAAATACAAATTAATGTGCATTGTCAGTTTAATATACATATACTGATATGTAGTAATCAAAATGTTAATATTATTTGATTTATTAAAGTTATAAAAGTAAAAACGTTTATATTTTTTTCAGTAAAGTGCAAATAATGTTATGGTCTTGGGAAGGCATGGGGGTTTTGAGGACTACTCATGTTAATTTCTGCTCGTTTTGAGTTTGACTCGGTTATTTATTGTAAGTTCTGTTCATTTTGGGTTTCATTTATTTATCGATGCTGATTCGTGGTAGTTTCACGCTTGGTAGATTATTTGATTTAAATTTTGCTCATTTTTGGTTTAATGGAGTTCATTACTTTTCTTTGAAAAACTTATTTTGTGGAAAAAGTTGTCTTTAATTAATCTAATAAAAGATTTTCAATAAGATCGCTTGCTTTATTTATTTGTTTTTTGTTTTTTTTTTTGGGGGGGGGGGTCATTTTTTTCAAAAAGTTTGGAAAACTCTCAGATTTTTGGTACGATGTTGATAAGACAGATAAGATAAGTTTTATTCTTCATTAAATACACATACAATATTACATGTTATTAATCCTTCAAAGGCTCATTGGCCTGTACAAAGAGGGACGACATATGAATTACATACTCAGAGATAAAAAACAAAAGAAAATTTAAAATGATCACTTACTCACATATGAAGGAGAAGAAAAGAAAATATAGATAAACTGGAAACTATAGAAAAAATTAGAATAATAAACTAAATTTATTAATCATATTAAATAGACTAAAAAAAAAAATAATAAAAAAAAAAAAAAATTATATTATTAATACTATAAGCGAATTCCTATCGTCGAAACAGAATTATGTGTATTGTCAACTAGAACCAACATCATAATAGCTGTTACGATATTATTCATAGCTCTTATCCAAGATATTAAAATATCATAACTTAAGCCATGTACAGCCCTTTTAAGCTTGTATTTAAAACTATATAAATTCCAGTTCAATCAGCTCTGCTTATTTCTGAGGCTAGGTAGCAAAATTGAGGTTTATGGGTTATTTCAGTCATAAGGCTTATAATTATTGGACTGTAATAAAATGGTGCGAAAGCAATAAAATTTAACCCGTCTTCATGAATGCTACTCCTTAGTGAACTATACAAGTTTCAGCAATAAATATTGATAGTCATACCTGAGGTCTGGGAGTCATAGCCTAGAGAAGACCACCATAAAACAGAACTAAACATTCAGGGGACATTAACTCCACAAAAAAAATTAAAAAAAAAAAAAAAAAAAAAAAAAAATATTCAGTTTGATTCTTAACTAAATGGTCCTTAAGAATCCTCTTGAAAGTGCCAAACGAGTGGCATTTCTGTACTGAAGAAGGCAGGGAGTTCCAAACCTGATGACAAGCGATGAGGGGTTTGAAATCTGACCGCACAGTGGGAGTAGGAGGAATGCAGATATTATGTGACGAACGAAGGTTATATGGAGCTGAATCAGAAATAAACTGAGGAGTTTTTTGAAGAGATTTTGGAAGATTGCCATGAAGCTGATGAAAAACAAAAGAAGCACAAGAAAGAATGTAGATAGACTGTAGATTTAGAAGCGGTCTTGGTGAAGAACGGTTGGTGTCCATAACCAGACGCCGTGTTTTATCATACATGACAGAAAGCGACCGCAGTGTAGAAGGAAAAGTAGACATCCATACTATGGGGCAATAAGAGACATATGACTGGACAAGGCAGAAAAAAAAAGAAGCTTCAGAATAGATCCAGGAAAGGTGTGTTTGAGTTTTCGAATGACACCCAAACTCCGTGAGACCTTAACCCTAATCATGGCTATATGGTGTCTAAACGAAAGGTTCTCATCAAGCAGGATACCAAGAAACCGGACCAACCGATTCTTTGGTCTACACAAGGAGCCTTGTGACACCTGAAGCTGTGTCAGTTGAGGGAAAGCTACACCAATTCGAGAAAAAATAAGAAAATGTGACTTGGTAACATTCAAGGCCAAGTAATTCGCCTCAAACCATGAAACTACTCTCTCAAATATTGCCACCAGATTAGATCTGACATCACATTCCGTCCTCCCTAGAGTCCCAAAAGTGCTGTCGTCAGCAAAAGCAACGAGGCAATCTTCATTAGAAGTAGCATTGGGACACGAAGGAACATCCGGATGACAAAGATTGCAGCATACTAGAGGACTGGTGTTCTTGACTGCTGAAATCAGATCATTGACATAAATCAGTAATAAAACGGGGCCAAGAACAGATCCCTGGGGGACACCATATTCTACTTCAGAAGGGCTCCGGAAAAACGGATCAATTGAAATAAGTCTACCAGAAAGATATTATTCAAACCAAGAGAAAACATTTGATCTTATACCAATATGCGATAATTTCCAAAGAAGAATCTGATGAGTCAAAGAATCAAAAGCTTTACAAACATCCAAAAATAAAGCTGCAGGGATAAGACCAAAATCTATTGCCGAATGAATGAAATTCAAGAGAGATGCGCAAGCATGCTCTGTAGAGTGATTCGCTCGGAATCCAAACTGGAAATCATGGAAAAAATTTTTGACATCCAGAAAACTAAGAAGCCTGGATAGCATAGCCTTCTCAAAAATTTTGCTGAAAACAGATAGAAGAGAAATTGGCCTATAATTAGCAGGATCACTCCGGGACCCACCTTTATACAGCACTATTACCTTAGCTCGCTTGAGTGATTCAGGGAAAATTCCATTCACGAAAGACAGATTAACAAGCTTAGTCAATGGTGACAGAATAGCAGGAAGAACGGCACGGATAACCCTTGTAGGAATTCTGTCTGGCCCTGAAGACGAAGAACCTTTAAGTGCATTTACGATCCGAGTTACCTCAAACTCAGAAATAGGGTTCAAGACCATTGACTTTAAACATGGGGGTCCAAGATAGGCTCTGAAATCGCAAAGAGGAGTTGTAGAGCTCACAGATGAAGCAGTCGTTTTTCCTATATTAGCAAAATAATAAGTAAGCTCTAGCTGAACATTTTCTTCTCCTTGGACAATTTTACCATCAACTATCAGCGTTGTTGGAACTGAAGGCGGAGGGGGAGTAGGTTTAAGTACAGAATTAATAATTTTCCATGTCTCCCAAACATCCTTTCCACACTCAGAAAATTTCCTGTGATAATACTGAGACTTGGCCTTCCGACACAGAGAATTAAATATATTCCTATAGGCCTTGAACCGCTGATGATGAGAAGCAGATGACGAAGCCTTGTATAGTTTCCACAGATAATTTTTCCTTTTCCAGCTTTTATGGAGACCTGGAGTCATCCACGGATTCAGCAGTACTATCCTTTTCGAGGTATGAGGCTTTAGATTCTGGTGGCAAACTTCTAGGATACCTTCTTTTACTGAATCATAAAAGAAATCAAAAGAGCGGTTAAAATCCGATTCAGAATCCAAACTATCCCATGGCTGATCAGTCAAACGAGATTTAAGTAGACTGATCTCACTGACACCAAAACGGAAAAATGGGAGATTAGATGGCGAAGCTTTACGCTGCGATCGATTAGCAGTCCTATATCGTGAAATAGCAGGGAAATGATCAGAAATATCACTAATCATCACCGAAATTCTAAGACATCTAGTGACGAAAAAATATTATCAATAAGTGATGCATGCATCTCAGTAACTCGGGTTGGTATACAAACTGAAGGTAGAGTTCCCGCAGAAAGCATCATTGACAAAAAATCTGCAGCCGAAGCAGAATTTTGATCCAGCAGGTTAAGGTTGAAATCCCCCATAAGGATTAGTTCGCAAGGATGCTTTTGGACTAAGTCCAAAACCTCTTCCAGAATTTTCATAAAACGAAGGAGTAGATCCACTAGGGGATCTGTAAACCAAACCGACTACTAAATCCTTACAACCTGACTTAATCTCAATAAAAAAGGATTCAAAGATTCCTTCCTCATTTCTACTCAAATCACTTCGGAAATTTATATACAAGATGATCGGCAATATACAGGGCAAGGCCACCTTTCGCCATCTGTTTCCGGTTCATCCTCTCCATCCTAAATCTTTGGATATCTAAAAGAATATCCTTTTTTGAATCCAGGAAAGTTTCACATAAACCTATAACATCCGGAGTTCCACCACTGACGATCCGTTTCAGCTCATCAAAAGAGGAACAAAGTCCCTGAATGTTTAGGTGAAGCACAGAGAAAATACCATCTTGTTTAGAAGAGGCAGAACCACTTAATTGCGAAACATATTTACTTTCAATAACTGATTTAGGATCATTATAATTCCTATTTCTACTTCCAACTGAATTATTAATTATACTTTCTATATCTAAAGGATTATTTTGTAACTCAACAAAACGTTCCCCCAAAGAGTTAACATCACCCTGGTCACTAAAAGAATTAATCATTTTACTTACGATGGATGGTAGATCCGCTCCGCGACCAAACTCCCCAGACCAAAGGTTAACGACATAAATAAATAAATAAAATCACAATAATCATACCAATAAGTAAGATACAAATACATTTTATATTATTGAACAAATTAATAATAATAATTTCAGATAAATTTAGTGACTTTCTTAAATCATTAATCATACTACTCAGTTCCTGAAATAAAAAAAAAAAAAAATATATATATAACGCTAAAGCTCCACTGCATTAATGTACCCATGAGACCAATACAAGTAAAATCATTTTCAAGATAACAAAGGATTAAAATCCCAAACTGACGCAATGACTTGTGAAAACAGGCATGTAACAAAAACGAATAATTATTGAAATCCATAAATTTCATTGAAGTTAATTGGAACGAAAGTAAATCATTAGACAGATACGCACAAAGAAAAAAAAAATAAGCAAAAGATAAATAAAATATGCTGAATATATGAATGGCAAGATACAAAAGATATCTAAAAAAAAAAAAAAAAAAAAAAAAAAAAAAAAAAAAAAAAAAAAAAAAAAAAAAAAAAAAAAAAAAACTTAATCTTAAACACAGTCGGCTAGAGTATGAATTTTTTTAGTGACACTTTCACCGTTATAGGCCTTGCCAAAATTTGCCCACGATCAGTCCAAACATTTATATGACCAAATCTGTCCTTAGCGGCATATAGGATCTCACGTCGCCTCTTTGTCAATGCTTCCGATAGGAAAATTCCACTTGAAGCTAACCTAGCTTTTGATTTGAAGACTTTCTTCGCTATATCACTATTCACAAATTTAACTAAAACAGGAGGGACTTTGTCGTTTAGGGAGGCATCGGTTAAAGCAGGGATATTTTGAATCTGTAGATATTCCTAATTTGGGCAACATTAATTTCAGTCAGGTTCATTTTGGTTATGAAAACTTGCAGGATTGTTGATTGGAGGTCAGATCCGGACTGTTGCTTAACACCATGCAAAATTAGCGAATCAAGCAGCACTTCTTGTTCAAATGAATCTAGTTTCATCTCAATTTTCATGATTTTCTCTTCTTGATTTATAATTTGGTTGCGAAGAGTTTTCAGCGATTGTTCAATTTTTCAAATTTTGGTTTATAATCAAGAGTAATCGCATCATATATTTGACAAATAATGTCGTGGGATGACTGGCAGAAGGAATCAGCATCCGAAAACCTTTCATTAACCTTCTTAGTTATATTTTTGCAGTAACTCTCGCTTAGTTTTTTCCAGGTCAAGTTCCGTAGAAGTGATTTTATCCATCAACGAAGCACATTCTCCTGTATTAGATTCCTTAATTGTTAATGCATTAAATGTCTTGGAAAGGGATTTATAAATATCGGGTGAATTTTTCAATTCCTCAAATGCAGCCTTTACACCTGCAGTCTGTTTTGTTCAAGTTCGGCTAACGCTTGGATTATATTCTGCCAAGTTGGCTTCAACAAGTCTGTATTCGTCATGTGTCCCATAGCAAAATACCAAATATGATGGCTTTGCTTTCCTTTGCTATCCTTGGACACTTTTAGTATCTTTACTGGCCAATGAGGATAATTTTTGAAGTTAGCTAACGCGATATCAAACTCTTTAAATGCAGGCATTTCCTATTAAGGAGAGGACAAAAGTAAAAGCAACTTATCTTTATCTAAGTAAAGAACCTTAAGGAAAAATTTAGCTGGAAAAATGCTCCAAAGATTCAATAATATATATCCAAAATAATCTATAAAATCCACTAATATCAGTCTATTTCAATACCAATTAGTTTGGCACCAAAGGTGAACACAGATCAATTAGCTCGCAGTAGGTTTACTCAAGAAAAGTCAATGGCGCAATAAATTTCAACTGTGTCTTAATCCGTTTAGTTGAAGAAACCAGTTCTTTATTGTTCAGAGACTATAAAATATCCGTTTTCAAGCTAGGTGTTCACTGAATGATTGTTCTGGGTACCCGGTTGTCGCAATGTATTATTTATTTTTTGGTTTAGACCAGGGCACATGGTATCGAAGGAGTTGTCGTAGAAACTTAGAAAAGGGCTCATTCAATTTGAAATTGGAATGGCTAGTGACATTTTAAATAGTCAAAAGTGATCGGAAGGCAACTAAACACGCCTTGCACGCCAACCATTTCCCAAAACACATCCAATCAAAAATTTGAGATAGCCATTTTGTTCAACGCAGTTGAAAGTTTTGGAAATTATGTCCTTGAGCAGGACACTCCCCCCACAGTCTTCAGGACGAGGGTTACAAATTATGCCCTGGGGGCATATAAGGGTTTTTATAGATAGTGATGTCGTAGAAAATTCAAAAGGGGCTCATTCCATTGGAAATTGAGAGGACTAGTGCCCTTTTTATAGTCGAAAGTGATTGGAGGGTAACTGACCCCCTCTCACGCCCACCATTTCCCCAAACACATCCAAACAAAACTTTCAAATAGCCATTTTGTTTAACGTAGTTGAAAGTTCTAGATATTAGGTCCTTGAGGATGCCACTTTCCCCAGAGCCATCAGGGCTAAGGTTTTAGGTTATGCCCTGGGGGCATATAAGGTTTCTATTGAAAGCTTTGTCGTAGAAACTTGAAAAAAGGCTCATTCAAAGGTAGCTAGGTTAGGCTAGGTTACATATTGGTACTTTTCAATTAGCTGGTACCCTCGCAATAATGCGAAGATCAGATAAAAACCTGTTTGTCTGCAAAGATAAGTGATTGAATGGACATGGATGTTAAAATTACAAGTTGGGATTTGCCAGAAAAAAAGAGTGGAAAAAAAACAGAAAAAGAGTGGGTTCTGCCAAAGACAGTACCCACTATATTACAGTGTTTTGGGCGCATAATTGTAATTTGTAAATCTTATAATTTTGTTTATAAACCATTATATTTTGATCCTATTTTGTTTTATTTTAGTACCCCTGTTTTAGTACCGGGTATCTGTCTCGCGTGGTGCAGACTAACAGGTTTTTATCCTATCTGATTTTCGCATTATCGCGTGGGTACCAGCTAATTGAAAAGTACCTACGTATTTAATATATGCTATGCTTTACCCCCCCCCCCCCCCCCCCCCCCCCCCCCTAATATGCAAATATATAGCCCAAATTTGTTTCTGAACTATTATATTTTCATCTTATTTTGTTTTATTTCACTAGCATTAACGAAGCGTCCCTTCTCGCGTGTGTACCCAGATTCTACACAAGTACCATTTGGGCTATATATTTGCACATAAGGGGGGGGGGGGGCAAAGTATTTGGATAGTTTGAAGTCAGAAAACTATTCTTACTTCGTAATATGCAGAATAATTGTATCTAACACATTTTCAATATAAACCCGCTTTACCCCCCCCCCCCATAATGTGCAAATCTATTGCCTAAATTAGTTTATAAAGTAACAAAGAAACCGGTTTGTTCTCGTGTTTTACACATAGTGTAAACTGGAGTGAGTGGCGCATAATACACAAGTACCAAAATTTCTTCCCCTACGGAAATTAAAAAACTAAACTCGAATAAAATTCTCAAATTTGGAAAGCCTTATTTTCCACGGGGGTTATTTTCTTGGGGGAGGGGATTTTCCGCCGGGGGTTAATTTTTGCGAGGCGGTGTTGTATTCTTTCTGAACTATTATATTTTCATCTTATTTTGTTTTATTTCACTAGCATTAACGAGACCTCCCTTCTCGCGTGTGTAGCCAGATTCTACACAAGTACCATTTGGGCTATATATTTGCACATAAGGGGGGGCAAAGTATTTGGATTGTTTGAAGTCAGAAAACAATTCTTACTTCGTAATATGCAGAATAATTGCATCTAACACATTTTCGATACAGACCTGCTATACTCCCCCCCCCTCCTTATGTGCAAATCTATTGCCGAAATTTGTTTATAAAGTAACGAAGAAACCGGTTTTTTCTCGTGTTTTACACATAGTGTAAACTGGAGTGAATGGCGCATAATACACAAGTACCAAAATTTCTTTTCCCTACGGAAATTAAAAAACCAAAACTCGAATAAAATTCTCAAATTTGGAAAGCCTTATTTTCCACAGGGGGATATTTTCCTGGGGGAGGGGGATTTTCCGCCGGGCGGTAATTTTTGCGAGGCGTTATTTTATGGTGGGGGGGGGGGTATTTTCCGGGGGGTAATTGCTGGCCACCTAATAAAATAGCGTTGTAAATACGTTTCAAAAACTTATACTCTCAAGACTAGAACTCTCAATTTCTAATCTAATGAGCACCCTCTGAAGTTTCTCCGATCATGAGGCGGAGGTTTGGATGAGGAAGGGCACTCCATCTCCTATACGAAATAAATTATGCTCATTTTGGGGTTTAATGTTACTCTTTATATTCATAATAAAAGCATAGACCAGAAATATTCCCAGAAAACCAAAAGGGAGTATATATTAATTTCACATTTGATACGTTTTTTAAAGTTCCTTTTGTACCCCCTCTCCCTAAAAAAAATACGTCCTCACCCCAAAAACAAATCCTCATTATGGCCTCGGGGATTATACATCAAATCCTACCTCCACACTCTCCTCATCTTCCCGTTAGAACTAATTCCGATGGCTCAATGAGAGCTGGTATGTTTTGGCATCAAAGTGCACCCTTTGAAGTATCTCCCTCCCTAGCTACAGAAAATCATAGAACCTCATTATAGAAGTTCAAGCGCCTTTTTAAGTTTTTGTAATTTGTCCATTGCTTACAGATAGTATTTGCTATTTGGAAACATACGAACATTATTCGCGGGGGAGTTTTCTGCAGCGGGGGGGGGGAGGGGACTTGTCTGGTTGGGGGGCATTTGTCGGGGACTAATTTTTTTGCGGGGATGTATTTTCCATTGGGGGAGGGACCCAGGGGTTATTTTCTTGGAGGGTAAACGTCTAGAACCATCTTTGCCATGGAGCAGCGATAAATTTTAAATGAATAAATTTTCTATCAAAAATCTATCAATAACGGTTCTGTCCTAAGACCGAGGATTTGAATGAAGGGGTCTGGGTACTCGCTTGATCGTAGCAATCAATCGTATCAGAAACTGAATCTATTACAAGAGAATAATACTAGTGATGATAATTATATTTTTAATCCAACAAAAAGCCGATAGGCTCAAAGATAGAGTACACCAAAAAAGAAGACACATTACTTGTTCAGAATAAATTCTATTGTTTAAAAATAAGGACATCTTTTGTAACCAGCAACCTTGGAAGTATACTATTAGCATCCACGGTGCTTTGTGTTAGATGAGGAACTGCTCTGAGACAAAAGAGATTTGTATATTTTCACTCAGCTGAGGGGTTTTCCCATAGATTTTTGGTGTACGCTGACTGTTCGAACAGCTTGTTAGCTTTTAGCTGTTCCTCTAAGCTATTTTTGCCATGAAAGGAGATTTTTTACATTTATTTTTTCAATTTTTCATTTGTCAGACTTTTTCTTCTTGTAGGCCTATCTGCTAAATAAATATACACCTTTATACTGGAGCAAGCAAACCTTGGTCCTGAAATGACAACCGTTAGGTTTTTTAAATATCAAAGCTGTAACCTGGCTTTCCTAATAACAATGCTAATTAAAATAAAGCAACAAAAGCAATTGAAATGTTCCATAAAAAGAGCTTTTTTTCATAAAGAGCTTTCACTAAAGCATCCCTTTAGCTTTCAATAATTCGCTTCCTGGGTGATTTATTCGCAAGAATTTACTTGCTAAATCATACAAAATTACAAGCTTTGGGAAAAAAAAAATCACGTTTTAGGAAAAATCACTTAAAATCACTAGCCCAAAAAATCACTAAGCAATAGAAAAATTACTAGAAATAGTGAGAAACCACAAGGGACGGCAACCCTACCCACAAGTAAGGACGTGGCAGATCGTTATTCGCAAAAAACTATGCAAAGCAAAAGAAAAAGCTTCAAGATGTCGAAATCGGATCAAACACGAAAGTAGAAGCTGCTTGCTATCCTTTTACAGTAACAAATTAAAATATAAAACTATTGCTCATTGTCCAATTCCGACCAATCAATCAGCGAAAAATCTTTGTTTTCTGACAAATCTTTGTCAGTCTTCCTAAATCTTTGTAAATCTTTGCTCGTTTTTTATTACAACTAGAAATGACTGTTTGTTTTTTATCTATGGCCATTGTGACATATGTTGGCTCTCTTATTTCTAGGCTCCTTTCCATTCTTGAATCAACTATTTCAGGCAACAAGCAATCCTTCCAAAAAACGCTCAAGTTTCGGAAATACTTTGCCCAGTACTGCCTTGATCGTTCAACTATTATTATTTTCCAGTCTTCTTGATTATTGTAGACCAGCAGATGACATAGCTCTTGATTAGTGATCTCTAGCTGGCCCTGAATTTGGCTTTAGTATTTGTGGTTTTCTTTTAGCTTGATTCCTGAACTAGTTATCTGAAGGAAGAATCCCTTTATTAGGCCTTTGGTACGAGCTCCGTCCTCTATAGTTTTCCCTTGTGGTATGTTATGTACTGTCTTTACTTCAATTGGTGTTCCATCGGGCAACATTCCGTCCAAAGACGCAGCGAGATATTGGCACGTTGGGTGGACTAAAAGTCCAATGTTATTACCTTTAGTAATCGGCTGGCCAATTTTTTTTCGTAAAATGTAAGAGCTACTTCTTCTAATTCATTTCCCTTTATCATTTCAGCCGAGCGATAATTGCTGCCGCCGATCCGGATGTCTCTTACAATGGGGCCTGTTTTAGTGATTTCTTTCCGAGAAGTTATCCGATGAAAAAAAGTACTTGTGATTTTTTTGCTTCTTTCATAAATCCATTGTTCATTGGAAGATTGCCCTTTTGTCTTTTCATAGATCTGCTGCAAAGTAGATTGATCGTAGTTCAGAAAAGTTTTCGTATATGTGACCTTGGCAGCTTCCAGCTCCTCTGGTCTCATATCAGGTCTGTTGCACTTGGGCCCATAATCAAGAACTCCAGAAAAGCTTTGATTATTTTTTCTTTTAGCCTGATATCTACCACCCATTGAAACATAGTATTGCTTTAAGTTTCTTCTCGACTGCGTTCGAAGTCTGCTGGTCTTCTCGCAGTATTGCTTCATTAGTTTGGCTGGGCTAGAGCCAAAAGCTTTTTTTTTCCAGGTATGGCTATGCCATTTAGGACCCACTGAATATGAAAGACTTGCTCCATTTATACGTGCATGGTATGCCCAGCGTTTTTGAGCGGCTAATTTGCTTTCCACCGCAAAAACTTCACGGCAACAGACATATAGTTTCTCTGCAAGATTGGTTGTCGAATCCATGCGGAGCATGTCCTGCTTTCCGGCAGACGATTTCAATACCAGGTTGTATGTCTTGAAAAACTTCTTTGGGTACGCTTCTCCATCTATCCTCTGCTAAGCTCCCTTCGGGTAATCCAGCTTTCTTTGGACAAGCATCATCACATTTTAAATGATTCCCGAAAACATGCTCGGGGCCTCTCGGAGTAGGTCTCTCAGCTTCTCAGCTGTACCTTGGTCTTCTGAGTTTTTCTTTATTGCTCCCCGAAGGTTTTTTTGTAAGTTTTTGGATCATGTTATTTGGTAAACCTTTAGTATATATTCCTTTTTTTGCTTTGACAAGGCCGTGAGGTATTTCGTATAGTTTTTTTGTAACATGATTCGCACATTCTTCTTTTTCAATAAACGAGCCATACGGGACGCTTTGCTTTAGTCTATAAAAAACGCTAGAATCTCCGTCACCAATGTACCGAAGATATTGTAACCCGTGCATCTCTTCGCTAATGCGAAACCCTTCAACAAGAATGTCTGTCTCTCCATACTTTTAGACGGACCCTTATAGTTCATGAAGCATGCATGACTGACGGGATTTTCCCCCTTTTTCACAGCTCTGAAGCAAATATAACAATATTTATTTTTTATCCCCACATATAATAGTTTTTTAGTGAAAGCGTCAATAATGACCCCTACACATCCTTTGGCTGTGTAGTCATGGCCCTTGCTGCGTTTATTCCATCCCCCGTCACACACTACTGTAGTCCAATAGGAACTATTCAAAAACCTGTCTTCGTGAATTGCCATTTTCAGTGACTCCTCTCCGTTCTGCTGTAAGATTTCCGTCAACGTTTCCATCCATACCGTGCCAATTGTCGATTCAGTTTTCATGAATGTCTTTTTTGACATAGGGCAGATGCCTAAGACACCCAATATTTCAGATAGGGTGGCATAGCCTCCACCTGTCCCCATAACACCCCACACAGCCTTAAAGTTCATATCTCCTCGTACATTGGTATAGCGCTCTGTTGTTCCTTTAGGCTTGCTGTCTGTAAAGGTTGTCAAATAGTCTTTTACACTTGTTGTGGGAGTATCAGGTTCGTTTTTTTACGATTTTTTTTCCACTTGCAGGCACCACATTCGGCGACTAAGCTGGTTCTGAGTCAAAATGGACGACACTTTGGTTATAAACACATTGGAATGTAGGTTTCCGCACTTGAATCTGTGAAGTATAACTTCAGTAAGCTCGTCAACAAAATGGGACATGTTCACAATGCAGTTGACGCTAGGAACCATGAGATGTCTATTCCGTCAGATAAATGTCGATTCGTCAGGGGCGGAGACGATGACTGAGGTGTACTACTTCCTTAAGCCTCTGACTCATCTCTGCACTGAGTGTTGCCTGTGGCAATAAGAGGGATAGATTCTTCTGGGTTACCTTGCCTCCTATAAATAAATATATATATCAACAACAGTGACTGCTTTTGGCGTATCATTGTCCTGCTAACATTTTCATAAAATTTTGCACTTTCTAGTCCGACCAGCTTCTCCATATAGCCTTTTGGATTATGTTGATTTTTTAGAAATAATATTGTGCCCTATTTGTGGTCATTTTATTTTAAAACTGTTATAGAAAAATACTGAGATTCGACGAAGCTTTGCTGTTTTGACATACCCTACAAAATAGGATGATAAATTTTGCAATTTTTTGGGGGGGAGGGCCCCCTGACTCTGAGATTCTATAAATTTTAGACCACCCCCCTTTTGGTACCCTTCACAGTCCAAACTTAGCACCTTCTTCGTAATGTCAGTCTGCCCATGCTCTTACTTTTTCATACTACATAATCCATCTAATTTAATTCAGTAATGGTAGCAATTCAAGTCAGAGTTTGCTAATCAGCAAAATAGATTAAAGACCTCCACTCCCCCCCCAGTCCACTTACGACGTGTATGCCTTTGTCTATTATCGCTTTTACACGATTTTTCTTGTTCCATATCATTGTATATATAATTATTGATATACAGTGTTCTATTATATATACCGTGTTCCATATACACGACATGGAATATACTCTTTTAGACGTAGTCTAAATAATATATCTAAAAGATTCAGATATAATCCAAAATAAATTCAGTAATAGCCTTATAAAAAACTATGTTGATCAATTTCAGAATCATTTATTATTAAAAACAAAATAATAGACGCGACTGAGGCTGGATCAAATGGCAATGTTTTTTTGTTTTTTTTTTACAAATGAAATAACAAACTGTTACCGAAGAATGAAGAGAGAGGGAAAGCGAGAGAGAGAGAGAGAGAGAGAGAGAGAGAGAGAGAGAGAGAGAGAGAGAGAGAGAGAGAGGAGAGAGAGAGGGAGAGAGGGAGAGAGAGAGGGAGAGAGAGAGAGAGGGAGAGAGAGAGAGAGAGAGGGAGAGAGAGAGAGAGAGAGAGAGAGAGAGAGAGAGAGAGAGAGAGAGAGAGAGAGGAGAGAGAGAGAGGCGAGGGGGAGGAGAGAGAGAGAGAGAAGAGAGAGAGAGAGAGAGAGAGAGAGAGAGAGAGAGAGAGAGAGAGAGAGAGAGAGAGAGAGAGAGAGAGTTTGATAACTAGCCAAAGAGATTTAGAGCCCCGTCCAGCAAATTACGACGCGTATGCCTTTGTCTATTATCGCTTTTACACGATCTTTCTTATTCCATATGCGATATTTGGATATAATCTTTGCGATTTTTAATGTATTTCATTGCTTTCTGCCAAATTGGTCTCCAAATCTGTCATGAGCCCCGGGCCACCCTCCTTCAAGATCTTTTTCAAACTATGAAAAAAACTGTGTTGATAGTTTTACAATTTATGTACTTACCGCATTTGTCATCCCTGTAGAAAATTCCCCTCCTCCCCGAAAAACGTCTGTCTACTTCCCAATAAGAAATACTATTGGTAAATAATGGACAAATTTATTTACTTGCCAACTTTTCCCCCAGGGGCTTGGGGGGGTGGTGTTATCCTCAAAAACATAGTTACTGGGTTTTTTCAACTATGAAAAATACTGAGATTCGACGAAGCTTTGCTATTTTGACATACCCTATAAAATAGGATGATAAATTTTGCTTTTTTTTTTGGGGGGGGAGAGCCTCCTGACTCTCAGATTCTATAAATTTTAGACCACCCCCTTTTTGGTACCCTCCACAGTTCAAACTTAGCGCCTTCTTTGTGGTGTCAGTCTGCCCATGCTCTTAATTTTTCAGACTACATAATCCATCTAATTTAATTTAGTAATGGTAGCAATTCAATTCAGAGTTTGCTAACCAGCAAAATAGATTAAAGACTCCCCCCCGCTCCACTTACGACGTGTATGCCTTTGTTTATTATCGCTTTTACACGATCTTTCTTATTCCATATACGATATTTGGATATAATCTTTTCGATTTTAATGCATTTCGTTGCTTCTGCCAAATTGGTCTCCAAATCTGTCATGAGCCCGGGACCCCCTCCTTCAAGATCTTTTTCAAACTACGAAAAAAAAACTGTGTTGATAGTTTTATAATTTATGTACTTACCGCATTGGTTTTAGATTAAGCCATCCTTTGTTCATCTTTTTTCTTCTGGTCATTTTTATGTAGTTCTCTTAGCTAACAAACTCCAATTTAGTGTTGGGCGATATTCGATATCGATATCGATATATCGATATTATCGGGACGGAATATCGATATCTAATATCGAAAAACGTAAATATCGATATTCGAAAACGATATTTCGGAACCCAGTATTTTCAGCTTTCCTCGCCATCTACTCGTGAAACGACCAACAGAAAAGGTCCCACAGCAAAAAAGTTTTCCAAATCTTCCAGAAGAAGAAGAATAACCTATGAAATCCAATGACTCATAAGACGGAGCTAATGAATGCTCCAGAATGTTGAAATAAACAACAATGACATTGTCATTCCTTATCATTCCACATTTTTGTATGTTTTTTTAATGGAATGATTGAAACTTTTGTTAACTAACAGAGGAATGTGCGATTTTATCTATTTTTATTTAGAATTTACCGCAATTTTCTAAATAAAAAATCATAACATGTCTGTGTTGGTAAGTACATTTTTAGGCTGGAAGTGCAATATCCTCCAAATATGTGTAATTAGTCTTAGTTAACAAGTTTCTTGTCATATTTACAAGTTGAATCAAGGGAGGCACACTTGTGCCTCTTTAAAGAGGCGACCCACCACAATGTTTAAGCGATATCCGGTCCTAGAGGTCTGCAGAGAGACGGAGGTGATTGATTTTGTAGCCCAAGCTCTAAAACTAAGAAACGTGCAAAATTTCATCCTCCTCTTATTCTTTTTATTGTTAAAAAAAAAAGAATTGCGAGAAAGTCAAATTTTAGCGTAACGAGCGAGGCGTTGAGGAGGGCACAGCCCCTTTCAAATACGGAATAATTTCTGTTCGTTTTAAGTTTTAATGTCGCTCCTTACTTTCAGTTTAAAAAAATTTAAAGGTTGCGAAAGTGGGGGGTTGTGGGGTGCGGCAGCCCCCCAACTGTACCTCCTAATCCCTGTACGTTTTTTAAGGTTCGAACTTGTGACTCACCCTCTTTAACTCTTTAGAAAACGTATTTTTTTTCAAATAATTTCATTAAGGGTCTCCTAGAAGGTTTCGTGATTCTACCTGGTTGATTTAACAAATTAGGCTATATAAAACTTTGTGTGGAGTTATAGCCTAGTAAAGTGTTGCTGGAACAAAGGCAGTCACGCACCCTGTTTGAATGAGTCACCCTTAGGTTTATGTGAAATTCCCAGTAAGATTCTGGAAAAACTTATATAAAACTAATAGGCCAAAAATAACCTAGACTAGGCTATAGTGGAGGGGTTAATTGGGTAAACCTCCCAGTGCTTGGCTAATGCATATCTTTGACAGTAGGCTATCCTGATCAAATACACTCCTCCTCTAACATTTAAAACAGGCTCCCAATCTTGGGCAAACAAATGTATAAGTTTAGGCTGTGGTATTGGTGGTAAATTTGCAGGTGCACAATAATTTAGCTAAGATGAAAGCAAATACAATCATTTGATGCCTTTTTTATGCTCTTTCATAATCCAATAATTGCTTCTTGTGCAAATTGCGTCTTTAGCCCTAAAGGGGTCCTGAAGGTTTTATATTGAATTATGAAAGAGCATAAGAAGTATCAAATGATGTTTTTCACTTTCATTCTAGTAGATTATAAGGTCCACTGCAACGTTACCATGAAATTACCCACCCAGAACCAAGCCTAATGTGGCAAATATATTCCCTGAATTGTTGACAGCAAAGTTCCAAATTACAAAAATCAGTGCTACTTTTGTTGACGGCATTTGAAAAACTTGAAACATTAGGAAAACAGTTTATATTTGTGTTTGCCCAATAAATGAGGTTTGATTTGTATTTTTTGGAATATATTACTCTTTGAATAACTTATTTATAATTAGTGATGTGTTTTAACAAACTTTTTCAGTAACTTAACTACTGTTGATAACTTCTTTGTGTGGTTAAAAAAATTAAATAACTTTGGGGCCCCTTTAAGGGCTCAAGATGGAACTTGCAACAGAAGCAATTACTGAATTATGAAGGGATGTCACCCCCCTGATTGAAGGGCAACCCAGCTTACCTAGCACTCCTAGCAAATTTGATTGTGAGGGGTGCTATTGATGATACTGCTGACTTGTCAACCCTTGTCCAAAAAGCTAGGAACATAGTCAGCTTTTTCAGACGTAGTGTTGTAGCTGCCGACAAGTTGCGCCAGGTTCAGATCTCTATTGACAATGTTTGCACCAAAAAACTGATACCTGATGTGACCACTAGACGAAATTCGCTTCTCACTGTGTTGCGTAGTCTACAAGATTTGAAAAGAGTCGGTACCAAGTTTGCTTGTGCTTCTCGGTAAAGTAGATCTCCTACTTACTGAAAATGAGTGGGATGTTATTTCAAACGTGATCGCGGTACTTACACCTTTTGACGAGTCACAATCGAGCTCTCTTCTGAAAGCTATCCCTCCATCTCAAAGTCCTGCCTTTATCCAAGATTTGAGACGCCACCTTGTTTAGGTAGATTGTGTTGGATTTTCAAATGTCACCGAGGACCTCCACAAGGCTTTGATGGAGAAAATGCAAGCTAGGTTTATAAGCCTCGTCAGGTCACACCCGTGACGATTGCCACATACCTTGATCCGCGTTTCAAGAAAAGTAATATTTCCCCTGACGATCTTGTCTCGGTTTAGGGCAAAATAGCAAGAGAGATGGATTTGGCCTTGCTGTCTGCTGAATCCGTAGCAAGCAGGTACAAGTACCTTACCGTCACGACAAACCAAACCCCGCGAGACCAGCATCGACAAGGCTCATGACAGTTTGTGGGGCTCACATGACGAAGTTCTGGTAGTCAACTCAGGACGTGGTTCGACAGCAGCCGAGTCTATCATGGCTCTGCAGCTTTTTAACAGGGAATTTGTAGTTCCAAGAAAAACGGATCCACTCAAGTGGTGGAATTCTCGCAACATGGGCTCTCAGAAAATATCTGTACGAGGTTGCCATGAAATTTATGTCTGTGCCCGCCACCAGTGTCCCTTCTGAGAGAGTTTTTTCCAAGGCCGGTCAGTTGATCACCGAGCGGCGAAACCGACTCTCTGGGAAAAACATTGACATGTTGCTGTTTTTGAATAGCCGAATATAGCCGCGTTTTTTTCTTGAGCCCAAGTATTTTCATGTCTGGGTTTTCGTGATATTCTTTCATATAATCGAAGTTGGTTTTTTCATTGTTCGATGTTGTATTATTCGAAGTTTTTTATAAAAAATGATGCAAATACTCTTTAACTACGATTTTCATTATTTAACTTTGGCAAAAACAAGAGTGTATCGGAGCCAAAAACGGTTCCGAAATATCGATATCGATATATCGAATATCGAGTATCGAAAGTGAAAATATCGATATATCGATATATCGAAAAATCGAAATATCGCCCAACACTACTCCAATTAAAGACAGGTTGACAGTTAAACGCAAGCATTACCCGTCCTAGCCTGAGGTATGTTTCCATTCAGGGATGTAAAGTGGGGTTATGTAAGAAGGAGAAACAGAGTAAAAATTTAATTTTATTTATAAATATATATATAATTAATGAATTGGACTAGAAAGCTGAAAAGTTTGGAATAAACTAAATAAAAAAAGAGCTACAATTTGAAGTTACTTTCGACTTTTTCGCTTTTATCCATGCCGTGCAAGAGTCCAAAATATAAAAACACAAAAACGATCGTGAAGGAATAAATTAAAAGAATCTAGAATTTTCAATCAGGCCAATTAATTTCAAATTTTTTTTTTGAATTTATAGTACTTTCGATTGCTTTAAATTTTCCATTTCTTAGGCTCCAGACCTTTTTTAAAAAGAGCTACCAGGTGTCACATTAGATTTTTTTTTTTCTATTTCCTAGGAATTAAATCAGAAAAAAAAACAGGCCAAATTTTAGATCCTTGTCCAAAGATCACTTGTGCAAATTTCATTGTGCTGGTATGCTGGGTCAGAGAGCAAGATCTCTTTTCGTAGCATAGGAAAATTAACATTGCAATGAATTTAGCGACATTCACCTTAAAAGCATTTCATTGCTAGAATTAAGAAAAGTCTCACATAATCCGATAACGTCGGGTCGCCCATCAAAACTATCTGCCTCAACTGATCAATCGATGAGCATATACCCTGAGTATTAAGTTGAAGGACCGAAAAATGATCATCTCGTCTAGTAGCCCTCTTTAAATCAGAAACATACTTACTATTAATTGATTGGGAAATATTTCTTTAAATTCTTTTAAATTGACCAATAGATTATTAATAATACTAAAAACATCTATGGGGTTTCTTTGTAATTGAAGTAAACGCCCATCAAGGGAGTAAAAATCCCCAGAGCCTGAGTTAGAAAAATTCATATAACTTAAGGAGACTATGTATCAAACCTGCACCGCAACACACAGAATAAAATAAATAAAAAAATACCTAAGAGGCTATAAATAAAAACAAAAAATAAATAAAAATAAATAAAAATAAATATTTATTCCACCATAATGGTGGGTTCCAGTCGAAAATTGAGAGCCTAAAGTCGTTGAGGAATTGCATGGCCTCTTTTTATGTCTTTACAGCTTTTTAAACGCTGCTTAGATCCATTGGTGAGTTGCAGTTGTTCAAATCCCAAATGGAAAATCCCACAGGCAAAAATTACAGTATAAGTATTGCATTTTTGTTCCATTACTCTGAATGTTGACTTCTACGTCGAGGATTTGTTTATTCATCAGTTGACTGATGCGACCCTTTTCCACTATTAATTTATTTTGTAAATAATTTCTGAGACCACACAGGATAATCATGATTAAACATAAAATCGCGAAGAAAGGAAGAAAACTAGGACAATTAACTGCCAGTGAAAAAATTGAAAAATTATGCAGATATTTCGGTCAAGATCTCCGCTTGACCGTCCTCAGTGCAGAATAAAACTAATAATGCAGATATCAAACTGTTTGTGGTAACGAACTGTAAGTAAGGAGCGACCCGGCTTAATAGTAACCGAAACTCTAAAAACCGAAATTTTGATACCCATAGATACATAAAAAGAATCAAATTTTTATGCTGATTTCAAATATATAAGTTTCATTAAGTTTAGTTTTACTCATCAAAAGTTACACGCCTGAGAAAATTTGCTGTATTTTCGAAAAAAGGGGGAAACACACCCAAAAATTCATAGAAATTTAATGAAAATCACAGCATCGGATTCAGCGTATCAGAAAACCCTACTGCGGAAGTTTCAAGCTCCTATCTGCAAAAATGTTGAATTTTGTATTTTTTATCAGAAGAAAGATCACGGATGCGTGTTTATTTTTTATTTTATTTTATTTTTTTCCCCAGGAGTGATCTTATCGATCCAGTTGTCCTAGAATATGGTAAGAGGCCTCATTTGAACGGAAATTAAAAGTTCTAGTGGCCTTTTTAAGTGACCAAAAAAATTGGAGGGTAACTTGGCCCCCTCCCACGCAAATTTTTTTTCCCAAAGTCACCCAATCAAAGTTTTGAGATAGCCATTTTGTTCAGCATAGTTGAAAATTTAATTAATATGTCTTCGAGGATGACTTAATCCCCCACAGTTCTCGGGGGAAGGACTGGAAGTTATGAACTTTGCCCATTGTTTTACATATAGTATTGGTTAATGGGAAGTATAAAGACGTTTCAGGAGGGTTTTTTTCTGATGGGTGGGGGGTGGGTGGGTGTTGGAGGAGGGGGGTTTACGGGGGAGGATCCTTCCATGGAGGATGTTCCTTGGAGGAAGGGACATTTCTATGAAGGGGGGCGCCGGATTTCCTGCATTATTTAAAAAACGATCAGAAATTAAATAAAAAACTAGTTTTTTTTTTCACTGAAAGTAAGGAGCAACATTAAACTTAAAACAAACAGAAATTATTAAGCATATGAGGGGGTTCGCCCCCTAGTAACCTCGCCCTTTTCGCTAAAGTTTTTTTTTTTAGTAGTTTCAAAAAAGCTATGTATTCTATTAACCGGCCTATGTCATTCATGGTTTGTGATTCGAACAAAATTGAACTTTAGCGTAAAGAGCAAGGTATCGAATAGGTGACAGATTTCCTAATATACGTAATAAAACATACGAATATAGAAGTTCGTCACGTGAGTTAATTCGTAAGTTACGTCAGAACAAAATTTCGAGAAAGCCATTTAGCCAAAAAAATAAAATTAATATGCAAATTTTGTTTTAATTATTCATGTATGGTTAGCCAAAATCTAAGCTGCATTAATTGAAAAACGTTCAGAAATTAAATAAAAAACAAGTTTTTTTTTAACTGAAAGTAAGGAGCAACATTAAAACTTAAAACGAACAGAAATTATTCCGTATATGAAAGGGCTATCCCCTCCTTAATACCTCGCTCTTTACGCAAAAGTTTGAATCTGTCACACAACTTTATTTTTTAAAACAATAAAAACTTTAGCGTAAAGGGTGAGGTATTGAGCAGGGACAGCCCCTTTCATATACGGAATAATTTCTGTTCGTTTTAAGTTTTAATGTCGCTCCTTACTTTCAATTAAAAAAACTTTTTTTTTGTTTAATCTTCACATTAGTCTATACATGAGTATACATAAACGCATATGCAGTAATATTAAAAGTTCGGGCAAAATCAAGTATTTGCGGGCATCAAGCCTTGGCTAATTGTAGAAAAAGCTATATAGACTGATTGTCTGAGTGAGTGAGAGGCAAATCTGGCATAAACCTTTTTTAGAATTGTATAAAAATGATGTCATTTCACTTGTTGATAGATAAGTCTATCTAGCATCCATCCATTCATACATCATTCCTAGGGCAGAGCTAAGGTAGATTGCCATAGAACTAAAGGTTCGATCAGACGCGTAGGATTTTCCTATAAGGTTGAAAGGAAATCCTCATAGGTTGAAAGGAATTCCGTTCAGACGTCGTTTTGACAGATTTTTAAAGTCTTATAGCAAGAAATTTGAAATATCACAAAATGTCTTTGAATTCTGACCTTGAAGATTTAGCTGTAGTAGCTGCTCTATTAGGTGCAACTGTTTTTACTAGTATCTGCAACAGAAGAGCCAGAAAAAAGAAGAAGATGGTGGGTTCGTCCAGTACATGCTGTGAGTGCTTAATAATTTACACAGATGACTAGGTCTACTCAACTGTTTTTTTTTGGTCTAGGAAGTTCCAGTTTTTCCTAATATCATTAATGCAAATTCTGTACTGATTGCATGCTTTACTAGTTGTGAACTAGTCTATTTGGTCAATATCTACCAAATCATATTATTGAGTTAGGAATAAAGTGAATACACCATTTGATGCCTTTTTTTATGCTGATTATGAATATAATAAGCATTTCTATCGGAAATGAATTTCAGCCCCCCCCCCTATATAGGCTATACCTAACCTAACCCTGAATTGGCATATATGGGGGGGGGGGCAGGGCTGAAATTCATTTCCGATAGAAATGTTTATTATATTCGTAATCAGCATAAAAAAAGGCATCAAATGGTGTATTCACTTTAGTCCTAACTCAATAATATGATTTGGTAGATATTGACCGTCTATTTGCACTGCTAGGTAAAATTCTAGATGATGAGCTTTTTGCTAGGCCTACCTGCCTATTTCAGAAAGTAGCCCAGTGGCTAGGCTAGAGTAACAAAAAAGAACCTACAGTAATGAATTGAAAGCCTAAAACATGTCCTGGGAAAGTATTTACAAGCTCTTTCCACATATTCCTTTTTAGAAGATTTTATAGCCTAGACTAGGTAAAGAAGACAGCTCTAGACTATTGACATAGCCTAATCTAACCTTCTCATCCCTGGGAAAATCAGCTTAATCTCTTTCCTTTATTCTTTTTTTAGTTAAATGTTTTGTAACTAGGTTTTGAAAACAATTTTAAGGAGTTAGCCCTAATTCAAATAGGCAAGTAAGCAGCATTAAGCCTATAACTTTTTTCTAAATTTAATATTGCTTACAATTTCCCAATTTTTAAAAACCTTGTAAATGAAGAATTAGCAATAAAGTTCTACTTTTGACCATCTTATAAAGGGGTTAGGTTCAGAAAATGAAACTTTCAAGGATGGGTCTACAGGCTAAAGTATATCCTTGGGAGGTATTTTGTTATACCTACCTCCACTCCTTCTCCCTCTAGAGGGTCATGAGCCTTAAAAAATTGTGTTCAAAAAGTGAAACCTTGCAAAATAGATATTCTGCTTCAAGGAAGTACAACAAAATTGTTTTCAGCTTCACAACTTTTCTCAATCCCAGTTTATAAGGTTTTAAAGATATGCAAATACATTTCCTAAATTTTGAAAAAAAAATGTTGATGTGGCTTAAAATTCTACTCAAATAACAAGAATGCATTTTCAGAACTAAAGCCAGAGAAAAAGAAACTGATAACTGAAAATTAAGTTAAAATATTGTTTGGTCAAAATTTCAATAAATATAGACCTGTCATGTAGACAAATTTTCAGAACCCTCTTGAGAGAGAAGGAGTGGATATAAGTACTTCAAAACACCTTCCCATGACATACCTTAGCCTTTAAACCCATCCTTGAAAGTGTCATTTTCCTAATGTAACCCCTTTCCATGATTGCCAAAAGTACCTAAGCAGAATTTTACTGAATTAGCAAAGGGATTAGGCTCTAAACACTTTTCTTAAGCCGTGTTTGTGATGCAAATCTTTTCTGAAAGTTTCAATGGTAAAATTCTAGATAAAGGGCTTTTGGCTATCTTAGAATGTGGTTGATTTAGGCAAATTAGATTTTAAGGAATGGATCCAGAGCTTCAATGATATCCTAGGAAGATAGTATGAAGCTACTATCTCTACTTCTCTTTTATTTCTAGGGCTTATAAGAAATTGCTTGCTTTAATTTATATTGTATATTCACTCCTGTAAGTTTCATGTGCTTAATATACAACCTTTGGTTCTCCAAGAGTTCAAATAAATATGGCAATATAAAAACAGGGGAAGGGCATTGAAATTGTCCATAACAAGGATATGAGTTGAAACATTTAAAATACATGCTAAAAAAAGTTATAAAGTTTAGTTCAATTTTCTGACTATTTTATAAATAAAATAAGGCTTCTCTGATGCTTGATGTAGTCTTATTAGATGCTTGATTAGTCATATTTACAATTTTGGTTTTTATTGATTGTTTTTCAGTTGAGAGATATCCATGGGTTCTATGGTGCCCTCACAAAAGAAATGGAGGAGATGGACTCTGAGCTGTTTTTTAAAACCTATTGGATGGATAAAGAGCATGTGAATGCTATTGCAACTCTGGTCCAAGCTGATATTGTGAAAGAGGACACAATAATGAGACCTGCGATTCCAGTTAAGGCCTGTTTAGCTGTGACACTTAGGTGAGAATTATTCTGTACTTTTGCTTTTAGTATAGATTAGGACCCAACCAGTATAGATTCTTGGGGTCTGATAACATATATTGCTATCATACTGACTCAGTACCAATATAATTTGCTGATAAATTCCTCTCTGGAAAAAAAACCTTATCTGAAGTTTAAACCTCCTATTCTTTGCTCATATTCATACTCACTTGTTTCTTCATTGTCTACACACACCAAAGAACAGCCTCAACAATTTCACTGTGGATTCCAAATGCATATATGCTTTTTATGGAATTTGTATTATGGGGGAGGGGAGGATTGTTAGAGGTGAATTTGTTTTGAACTACCTGTTCAATGTTGTGAGGTAAAGAGTATCAAGATTGAATGTGATTCACTCATCCATCTGATTTGTGGTAGGTGGAGTTGGATGACGTTTTTTTTACTTTTACCTTATGATGTTATTTATAAATCAAAGAATAGAGGCTTAATATGATCCCAAAGATAGATAGACAACAGAGTTTCAGTAAACAGTATGACAAAAATTGCTTAAACTCAGTCTTGTTCCTCCAGACTGAATTTATGGTTTATGCATATATGCCTGAGTTGGAAGCATGTTTCCCCTATTTGGTTGCTCCCATTACTGTTAATCATTTTATTCATGTTTTGCACTGTGAAACAATTAATCCAATTTTGTTTGGAAAAACATGCAGGCTTCATAGATATATTTGGCATAAAGGCTAAGAATCTGAAAGTGATGTTAATATTGTTATATTTGTTTTTTTGTTTTTTTATAGAGGAATTACCTTGAGATTGAAAAAAACTGCCAGGATAATGGTTTGATTACCTTAGATATTTTGTCTGACAAACCCAGATTTTTTTTTTTGCCTCACCATAATGAGCCTCAGGCAATGTATTTATCTGTTGAGAAATATACACTCAGTTTTTGACCTATTTATTACTACAAACACTTGATTAAGCTACGTGATCGACTCTGCCACATTTAAATGAGGAAAAAATGGCCTTGATAAATTTCTTTGTGATAGAAGGTAAAATACCTTATTTGGATTTTCTTGCAAAAAAATTAGTCCCGACAAATGCCCCCCAACCAGACAAGTCCCCCCCCCCCCGCTGCAGAAAACTCCCCCGCGAATAATGTTCGTATGTTTCCCAATAGCAAATACTATCTGTAAGCAATGGACAAATTACAAAACTTAAAAAGGCGCTTGAACTTCTATAATGAGGTTCTATGATTTTCTGTAGCTAGGGAGGGAGATACTTCAAAGGGTGCACTTTGATGCCAAAACATACCAGCTCTCATTGAGCCATCGGAATTAGTTCTAACGGGAAGATGAGGAGAGTGTGGAGGTAGGATTTGATGTATAATCCCCGAGGCCATAATGAGGATTTGTTTTGGGGTGAGGACGTATTTTTTTAGGGAGAGGGGGTACAAAAGGAACTTTAAAAAACGTATCAAATGTGAAATTAATATATACTCCCTTTTGGTTTCTGGGAATATTTCTGGTCTATGCTTTTATTATGAATATAAAGAGTAACATTAAACCCCAAAATGAGCATAATTTATTTCGTATAGGAGATGGAGTGCCCTTCCTCATCCAAACCTCCGCCTCATGATCGGAGAAACTTCAGAGGGTGCTCATTAGATTAGAAATTGAGAGTTCTAGTCTTGAGAGTATAAGTTTTTGAAACGTATTTACAACGCTATTTTATTAGGTGGCCAGCAATTACCCCCCGAAAATACCCCCCCCCCACCATAAAATAACGCCTCGCAAAAATTACCGCCCGGCGGAAAATCCCCCTCCCCCAGGAAAATATCCCCCTGTGGAAAATAAGGCTTTCCAAATTTGAGAATTTTATTCGAGTTTTTGTTTTTTAATTTCCGTAGGGAAAAGAAATTTTGGTACTTGTGTATTATGCGCCATTCACTCCAGTTTACACTATGTGTAAAACACGAGAAAAAACCGGTTTCTTCGTTACTTTATAAACAAATTTCGGCAATAGATTTGCACATAAGGAGGGGCGGGGGGGAGTATAGCAGGTCTGTATCGAAAATGTGTTAGATGCAATTATTCTGCATATTACGAAGTAAGAATTGTTTTCTGACTTCAAACAATCCAAATACTTTGCCCCCCCCCTCATGTGCAAATATATAGCCCAAATGGTACTTGTGTAGAATCTGGCTACACACGCGAGAAGGGAGGTCTCGTTAATGCTAGTGAAATAAAACAAAACAAGATGAAAATATAATAGTTCAGAAAGAATACAACACCGCCTCGCAAAAATTAACCCCCGGCGGAAAATCCCCTCCCCCAAGAAAATAACCCCCGTGGAAAATAAGGCTTTCCAAATTTGAGAATTTTATTCGAGTTTTAGTTTTTTAATTTCCGTAGGGGGAAGAAATTTTGGTACTTGTGTATTATGCGCCACTCACTCCAGTTTACACTATGTGTAAAACACGAGAACAAACCGGTTTCTTTGTTACTTTATAAACTAATTTAGGCAATAGATTTGCACATTATGGGGGGGGGGGGGTAAAGCGGGTTTATATTGAAAATGTGTTAGATACAATTATTCTGCATATTACGAAGTAAGAATAGTTTTCTGACTTCAAACTATCCAAATACTTTGCCCCCCCCCCTTATGTGCAAATATATAGCCCAAATGGTACTTGTGTAGAATCTGGGTACACACGCGAGAAGGGACGCTTCGTTAATGCTAGTGAAATAAAACAAAATAAGATGAAAATATAATAGTTCAGAAACAAATTTGGGCTATATATTTGCATATTAGGGGGGGGGGGGTAAAGCATAGCATATATTAAATACGTAGGTACTTTTCAATTAGCTGGTACCCACGCGATAATGCGAAAATCAGATAGGATAAAAACCTGTTAGTCTGCACCACGCGAGACAGATACCCGGTACTAAAACAGGGGTACTAAAATAAAACAAAAATAGGATCAAAATATAATGGTTTATAAACAAAATTATAAGGTTTACAAATTACAATTATGCGCCCAAAACACTGTAATATAGTGGGTACTGTCTTTGGCAGAACCCACTCTTTTTCTGTTTTTTTCCACTCTTTTTCTGGCAAATCCCAACTTGTAATTTTAACATCCATGTCCATTCAATCACTTATCTTTGCAGACAACAAACAGGTTTTTTATCTGATCTTCGCATTATTGCGAGGGTACCAGCTAATTGAAAAGTACCAATATGTAACCTAGCCTAACCTAGCTACCTTTGAATGAGCCTTTTTTCAAGTTTCTACGACAAAGCTTTCAATAGAAACCTTATATGCCCCCAGGGCATAACCTAAAACCTTAGCCCTGATGGCTCTGGGGAAAGTGGCATCCTCAAGGACCTAATATCTAGAACTTTCAACTACGTTAAACAAAATGGCTATTTGAAAGTTTTGTTTGGATGTGTTTGGGGAAATGGTGGGCGTGAGAGGGGGTCAGTTACCCTCCAATCACTTTCGACTATAAAAAGGGCACTAGTCCTCTCAATTTCCAATGGAATGAGCCCCTTTTGAATTTTCTACGACATCACTATCTATAAAAACCCTTATATGCCCCCAGGGCATAATTTGTAACCCTCGTCCTGAAGACTGTGGGGGGAGTGTCCTGCTCAAGGACATAATTTCCAAAACTTTCAACTGCGTTGAACAAAATGGCTATCTCAAATTTTTGATTGGATGTGTTTTGGGAAATGGTTGGCGTGCAAGGCGTGTTAGTTGCCTCCGATCACTTTTGACTATTTAAAATGTCACTAGCCATTCCAATTTCAAATTGAATGAGCCCTTTTCTAAGTTTCTACGACAACTCCTTCGATACCATGTGCCCTGGTCTAAACCAAAAAATAAATAATACATTGCGACAACCGGGTACCCAGAACAATCATTCAGTGAACACCTAGCTTGAAAACGGATATTTTATAGTCTCTGAACAATAAAGAACTGGTTTCTTCAACTAAACGGATTAAGAGACACAGTTGAAATTTATTGCGCCATTGACTTTTCTTGAGTAAACCTACTGCGAGCTAATTGATCTGTGTTCACCTTTGGTGCCAAACTAATTGGTATTGAAATAGACTGATATTAGTGGATTTTATAGATTATTTTGGATATATATTATTGAATCTTTGGAGCATTTTTCCAGCTAAATTTTTCCTTAAGGTTCTTTACTTAGATAAAGATAAGTTGCTTTTACTTTTGTCCTCTCCTTAATAGGAAATGCCTGCATTTAAAGAGTTTGATATCGCGTTAGCTAACTTCAAAAATTATCCTCATTGGCCAGTAAAGATACTAAAAGTGTCCAAGGATAGCAAAGAAAGCAAAGCCATCATATTTGGTATTTTGCTATGGGACACATGACGAATACAGACTTGTTGAAGCCAACTTGGCAGAATATAATCCAAGCGTTAGCCGAACTTGAACAAAACAGACTGCAGGTGTAAAGGCTGCATTTGAGGAATTGAAAAATTCACCCGATATTTATAAATCCCTTTCCAAGACATTTAATGCATTAACAATTAAGGAATCTAATACAGGAGAATGTGCTTCGTTGATGGATAAAATCACTTCTACGGAACTTGACCTGGAAAAAACTAAGCGAGAGTTACTGCAAAATATAACTAAGAAGGTTAATGAAAGGTTTTCGGATGCTGATTCCTTCTGCCAGTCATCCCACGACATTATTTGTCAAATATATGATGCGATTACTCTTGATTATAAACCAAAATTTGAAAAAATTGAACAATCGCTGAAAACTCTTCGCAACCAAATTATAAATCAAGAAGAGAAAATCATGAAAATTGAGATGAAACTAGATTCATTTGAACAAGAAGTGCTGCTTGATTCGCTAATTTTGCATGGTGTTAAGCAACAGTCCGGATCTGACCTCCAATCAACAATCCTGCAAGTTTTCATAACCAAAATGAACCTGACTGAAATTAATGTTGCCCAAATTAGGAATATCTACAGATTCAAAATATCCCCTGCTTTAACCGATGCCTCCCTAAACGACAAAGTCCCTCCTGTTTTAGTTAAATTTGTGAATAGTGATATAGCGAAGAAAGTCTTCAAATCAAAAGCTAGGTTAGCTTCAAGTGGAATTTTCCTATCGGAAGCATTGACAAAGAGGCGACGTGAGATCCTATATGCCGCTAAGGACAGATTTGGTCATATAAATGTTTGGACTGATCGTGGGCAAATATTTTGGCAAGGCCTAACGGTGAAAGTGTCACTAAAAATTCAAACTCTAGCCGACTGTGTTTAAGATTAAGTTTTTTTTTTTTTTTTTTTTTTTTTTTTTTTTTTTTTTTTTTTTTTTTTTTTTTTTTTTTTTTTTTTAGATATCTTTTGTATCTTGCCATTCATATATTCAGCATATTTTATTTATCTTTTGCTTATTTTTTTTTTTCTTTGTGCGTATCTGTCTAATGATTTACTTTCGTTCCAATTAACTTCAATGAAATTTATGGATTTCAATAATTATTCTTTTTTGTTACATGCCTGTTCTCACAAGTCATTGCGTCAGTTTGGCATTGTACGTGATAAGTATGTAGAAAGCTATGGCTTTGATATAAATTAAAGACTGTTTATATGAAACATCTATGGACTTGAATATCTAGCTCTGCAAAATGGTATACTAGTTTGTAAGCACCATTGATGGACTCGCCCAACTCTTTAACATTAAAGATAAAGCTTACAACATGGTGTCAGAAGTGCTGTAAATTTTTCGAGCCCAGTCCATCCACAGCAGAGCCAGTCCGATGCCATTTCATCCAAACAGACGCCAGAAATAAACAAAAATACTGGCCAGGCATATTGTTACACAGGGTCGTCTCAACTTCTAAATGTTTTCTCAACCACCGCAGTTCAATCAACCGAAGGTGACCGAAGCCTACCAATCTACGCACATCTCCTGTCGTGAAATCTCCAGCCATCAAAGAAGAAACCTTGGAGGGATCTGCATCCAGTGAAAAACATAAAGAGTAAGTGTGAGCCCTAAAGTTTTGTGCGCATAGGAAAAAGTTAGGAGTGCTTAGGCTAGCTATTTTCTTGTATCAATTTTTAGTTTTTTTTTAACCACGAATATCCCAGAATTAAATCCTGAAAATGATAATTTTGATGAAATAAAAGCGAAAGCCTCCTTGCACAGCAAGAATTACGAAACATAGAAATACCCCCTACCTTTGATCCAAGTAGCGATGATTATGACGAAGAAATAGTCAGTAATTTTATTCTGACATAAGTCTCTGGGAAGCAGCGGCAATGGCCCATTATCTACAAATTTCCTCTAAAACCGCGTCCAACAAATAATCCACCGTCAAGTGATAACCTTTCAATCAGAGCAACAACAGATTTAGCTTCCTTAATAACACCATTAACAGAGGTCTCACAGATAAATGAATTTATTAGCCAACTGAAAAGAATTCAAGATACCTTAACGTGGTCGGAAAAGCAAGTGGTTGCCACAGCAGGCATGCTAATGAAAGGGGAATTTCTATTTTTTTTGATGATTTAAATAAGGGGAATTTAACACTTGATACATTACGGAAAAATCTGTTGGAGGCTTTTGCTCCTCAACGTAGCCCCGGGCAAATCTTACAAGATCTTGTGGGATGTAAACAATTTCCGGATGAAACAGTATATAAATTCTTAAAACGAGTTGAAAGAGCCGCTAAGTCTTACGCGAATTCAATGGGCTATTGGGATGGGCTAAGAAACCCGGCAGTTCAACCATTGGCACTAAACACTTTTAGGGAAGGTGCACGCATAACTTTTAGAAGGGTACTGATGGAACAAGAGGATCAAATAAATAACCTAGAAGATGCTTTTAAAATTGCAACCAAGTATGAAAAAATTGAAATTGCGACAAAACCGGCGGATGAATTTTTTTCGGCTGCCGTGTCGATTGAAAATAGGTTCCGCCTCCCCCAGAGAAAGACATGCTACTTTTGCGGTAACCGAAACCACGATAGTTCCGAATGCTGGTATAGAAAAGACCCAGACTCTGAACGGGTATCGGAAAACTAAATAGCCAGTCTAGACAGAGGGCTACGACTGGTACAGAAAAAGAAACCCTCAATCTGAAACTAAGTATATTAGCATTAACAGTAACAAGGGAGAAGATAGAGTATCATTAGTACTAAAAGACAGGGATGAGATGCCTGGTGAAAATTTGAAAGTGCTGGACATTTCTATGAGATACCACACAAAGTGTACCTGTGTTGAAGAGGCATCTACATTGAATTAAGCCAGACGTCAGAATTAGCCTCACGTGATGGTAAGTGGGCCAGGTACGGAGGCGCCCAGCAGTTCGTTCCGCGAAGTGCAAAAAGATCTGCTAATCCGGGGGACGTAGCTCGGTTTTATGTTGAACGGTTAAAGGAATACAGGGACGGGGCAATAGACGGGGCCTTGGAAGTTGCATGTATATGTAGATATATATTACGTAAAGAATGTGTGATGATGAGAAATTGGAATACAACATTCCTGTTTCTAATAGATATTCTATTTTTTACAAAGGCGAGTTTGAGGAGTTGGTGGGGATTGACGAACACGAGATATCTGTGTTGCAGGATTACTTTCGTACCAACACGCGCCCTAGTAGCGGGCGTAAAACGGCTAAGACGGGTCGGATAGGAGCGACAGGACTTGCGCCAACCAAGGGGAAGGCCCCATCAAAGAAACCTAAAGAGACAGTCCCTCCGATGTCTGAAGAGGAGAGGAAGCAGCGTGTTGCAAAACGGAAAGCAGCTATACGCAGGATTAAAGAGAATTAGCTAAAACCGCTAACTCATATGGGTTATTACCTGCATCGGGTTTTTTCCTGCAACAACCTTCATCGTCGATAGTTAACCAGATGATGGAAAAAACGTGTACTGCGTCCGATCGAGCTTTGGATGCTCACTCTTCTAGTCTGTTGGACTGGTTGTTGTATTGTCGTAGGGTGGGGTTATCGAAAAAACGGGCATTGTGGGGAACATTGCATTATATCATAGCGGACGTGGACTTATCCGCATTACCCGACAGCTGCTGGGTGAGATGCCTAGTGGACGACGGAGACGTAGAGTCTAACCCCGGGCCTATATGCAAGTCTATGGATGTTGTTCGTTCGGCTTTGTCGAGCGAAGTTGTGCCTCAAAAAGGATCAATCCCTACATTTTGGAATCTTTCACCAGTAATTGAAATGACTAATATAAATACATACTTATGAAGCAACCAAAATTCAGATCTTAAAATATTTTAAGTTTAAGCCGTGTGTATAAATATTTTACTAAATATTCAATGTCCCTTTTTTTTTTAATATCTCCTAAAATAGTGCATTAATTTAGTTAATGGAAATTATGTATATATGGATAACATTGCTGCTGTTACCAAGATTTTTCTCTCAATAAGGAGAGTAATCATAATAAAAATTATGTTTAATTTTATAGCAGATTTTATAAAGAAAGTTGGAATTATGTCCAATCCTCATTTCTAATTTTCTTTTTCGCAAAGATAGGCTTTCGCTACATTAAAACGCGATAAGATTTATTGATAAGTCTATGTTATATGTTTACGTGTAGGGACAATTGTAAGTGACTGCGCACCTAGTGAACGAAAAAGGCTTTCACTTATAAACAGTGTCAAGATTACCAGTTTTGTGGCCGAGAAGGGAAACACAGTTTAAGGACTTATCCTGCAGAAGTGATTCCCCGCCAAAACGGAACAATTTTGATTTCAGTGTATGTTTATGAGTGCACACTTTAATTTAGTATTTGCTGTTTGTTCTTATATCTGTTCAATTTTTATGTTTGTTTTATGGATATTCTGCTTCGTAATACTAGGAAACTTTTTTAAATTGAAAATCTGATGGGAAATAATAAGAACTTTGGTTCTCTTTAAGAGGGGGGTGGATTGTAAAGTATCTTCCTGATTTAAATTGTGTTAATAGATTAACCTAGCTGCCAATATTTTTGTTGCAACACAGCTTTGTTTGTCACGGAACCCAAGGGATTTCTTTGAATATAGGTTTAACCAGTGTTGTGAAGGGTGAAAGGATTCCTAAAAAATATTGATAAACCTGTAGAAAGACAAGTTTATATTTTGTGTTTTAACCCTTAGATAGAGAGAGTCGAACGTATGCATTGTACGTGATAAGTATGTAGAAAGCTATGGCTTTGATATAAATAAAGACTGTTTATATGAAACATCTATGGACTTGAATATCTAGCTCTGCAAAATGGTATACTAGTTTGTAAGCACCATTGAATGGACTCGCCCAACTCTTTAACATTAAAGATAAAGCTTACACACAATTTAAAAAAAGTCGCACATAAAAGGCTTTAATCGGACTCGGCCTCATCCGAATTTAAAGTATCCACTAGTGTCGAGTTCTAACTGAAGGGATCTACTTGTTTCCATTTCTTGATAGCCCGAGTCAAATCGCTGGGGATCACCCAGTCATGTACTCCACTTGACGACCTGAGAACAAGTTGTTTCATTTTCATCAGAGACGAAACACTCGAGACATTTAACCTATTCAGGTTTTTAGTTTTGATGACCGATAAAATCAAGAACTGTCTCTCGGCTCCAACAATTGAATGGGGCAAGCTGCAGAGAGTCAGAAAGAACTTGGGCAAGTATTGAAAAGTTCGTTTCCAACAGCGTCTTTAAAGGGACAAAGCTAACTAACAAACGTAACAGCTATTATGAGAGTCAGGGAAATTTGTCTGAAAACAAATTAAGCAGGCATACCAGTCCTGATTTTAAATAGTTTGCCTTTCAAAGCAAGTGTCAAGAAGAAGCCTAGAGAAAAGTAGAGATTTTTAGGCGCTAGGGTTGACGCGAAATCGAAAAATGAGAGCAATAGTAGCCATAATATCTAACATAATCGAAATCAGATTTTGTAATGAATGGACCCTAATTTTTTACTGAATTCATGGAAAATAACAAAAGTTTTGTTTCCTACAAATCATGACTTTTTACTTCGGGAAATTTACTAGATCTTTTAAATTTACTAGATTTTTTATTTTATTTTACTAGATCTAGTAAAATCCTACTGATGATGGCAAACCTGCTTCTAAATGTTCAGAAAACGGCAAGATAGAGGAGTTGTTAAACGATTTTAACCACTTGAACAACCAGTTGGCTGAGTGGTTAAGGTGATCGACGTCTTTTATTTAACTTTAAAACCATGTAGGTCAAAATAGAAATTTCGTTGCTACAGCCGTTCGTACCTTCTCGCGCACAAAGATCCTTAATAGCTACCGAAGATCAAAGACTCGTATCTTTTTCGCATAACTTATGAAAATGCCGAAGTGAAAATAAATCTCTATGGTTGGTTCTTTCCTTTTCGACTAAGATAGGTAGCGGTATCGATAATCGATATAACATTTCACTCTGTTGACATTCTCATGACGAATTTTTTTCTGCCATCTCTTCAAATTGAACTAGCACTAAACTTAATTTATAGGTAGTGTTAATGTCAAAGCTGGATATACCTGCAGATCTCATGCAGGTAACAGACCGCTAGGTGGCAGAACTAAGAAGGACGAATTTCACAGGTTTTTTTCGGCACTTTTTTCACAGGTTTTGAAAATTCATAGTGGCAACCCTGTATTTTGGCTAATTATCTAGAGGGACACTAAAAGTGTCCTTTTTTGGCTGATTTGGACACTTTTATCCCTAAAAATTTTGGCAACCCTGCAGCTACGCGAGATAAAATTATTGAAATGCAAACTGAATCAGCTTTTGATGTAATGTTTCATAAAGCAAAATAATTTTCTCGTGAGTGTGGCCTCACTGAAGACCTTTTGCAAATTTTCAGAATTCTGGTTCCTCATAAAAAAGACAAAAGTGTGCACAGTAAGTAGCTTCCAGCTTACCTGATTTTGTAACTGTGTCGGCTTTGGGACAAAGTGACCATGCTGAAGTGAAAGAATCAACTCAAGATGCTTCCAGAAGGGATTATTTTCTTGTGATAGACAGATTGTGCTGTGAGTTTGAAAGCCACTGCACGAATGGTCTTTCACTGTTAGAGTCAATCACTGTATTAGATCTTGATCTGCCGCACTTTCTCAATACGAGGTGTGGCAGCGCATTAGAAAGAAGTTTGCATTGACACAACCCTGTTTGCCTCGCAAACAGATCTTTTGAGAAGATATATCGACTCTTTAGGCAATAGGCCAAAAGATCTCTTACAACTTTGCAATTTTGTGAAGGCAATGTTGATAGCATATTCTGAAGTTTTGAAGAATATACAAATCTTCATTACTCTGCCTGTCACAACGGCTTGTAATGAGATTCTTTTCTAAATTAAGCCTGATTAAAACATATTTAAGATCAACATGACGAAATGACGAAATGGCTCAGTGATCTGATGTTGATGTTTAGTGAAAAAAAAACTGTGTGAAATTATTGGATTTTGAGGCTATGGTTCGTATTATTGGAAAAATAAAACCTCGTTGGTTCCCAGTTTTGCAATAAAACTGTGAATTAGTTTCCAACTTAAGTTCTCTGTATTTATAAAAACTTTTAAATTGCTTCTAACTATTATTAGTTTATTTTGGGAAAGGCCTGTGCTAACCACTGTGAAGGAACGTTGCTCTTAAACAACTACGAGCCGGCCCCTTTGGGGGGCCCACAGAGGTTGCTTAGCCCCTCCCCCCTTAGTTCAGAATGAAATAACGCCGCTGGACAAGTACCTCATAATCCCACACAAAAACAGTCAGTTTTGCTTACAAACTGATATTATGTCCAACCATTTGGATGGAGGATTGTATTGCTACCCCAAGAAAACACATTTATCATCTTCTTAGCACATATTAAAAAATAAATTATAAGGAAAATAGGTTTTTTTAGTATCTACCTATGTTTTTATTATTAATTTTTCTTGCTCATGTCAGTTATATTAAACTGGGAACAGCGGAATTTTTTCACGGGAAAAACATAGGTTAGTCACAAAATGTGAAACTTATTCATTGTTAAAAAGTCTAACATAAATTCTAAAGCGTAACAAAAATGTAACGCTTTTAGGACCGTAACGTTTTACTTAAAACGAACCAAAAATGGTACAAACGTAACCTCGGTGACAATTCTGAGTGGAAGGGAATATCTTCACAAGTTTGAAATAATAAATCCCTATGTAAGGCTGGAAGGTTTGTATAAATTTAAGTGAAACAGTTCACTCGTAGACGACGCAGCAAAACCAAAACATCATTTAAAGTTTAGAAGCGCGCATTTTTCATCTTTGGAAGCACGCTTTCAATTTTTCATTGATACAAATGAACAGGTTAGACAGGCTTTGTATATGAAAAACATCTTTGCGTCAGACTCTGGCCTCTTTCCAAATCCAACATGAATTCAATACTTGGCTGGCAATATCTTGCTCTAGTTGTGAGCATGTTGATTAACACATTTTGGATGAAAGTCAATGTAGAATGATTTTTATTTTTCAAAAGGTGAGTTTCTGTGTAATTTGTACTGTTGAAATAGGAAAAAAAAAACAGGGTACTCCTGTATTAAACGTACTCTTTTATGTGCTGCTAGTTTGGTTAATGCTAATGAAATAAAATAGGATGAATATATAATAGTTTAGAAACAAATTTGGGCTATATATTCGGACATTGGGGGTGGGGGGGGGTGAGGCATGGTATATATTATTGCGTAACCTAACAGGTAAATATTTACCAAATCATTATTGAGTTAGGCCTACAACTAAAGTGAATATACCATTCGATGCCTTTTTTTTATGCTGATTACGAATATAAATAATCATTTCTATCGGAAATGAGTTTCAGCCCCCCCCCCTATATAGGCCAATTCAGGGTTAGGTTAGGTTAGGTATAGCCTATATAGGGGGGGGGGGGGGCTGAAATTCATTTCCGATAGAAATGCTTATTATATTCGTAATCAGCATAAAAAAAAAGGCATCGAATGGTGTATTCACTTTATTCCTAACTCAATAATATGATTTCGTAGATATTTACCGGTATTTTGAAGTACCTACCTCCACTCCTTCTCCCTCTAGAGTGTCCTGACCTTTGATGACCTTTAAAAATCTGTGTTATAAAAGTGAAACCATGCAAAATAGATCATCAAGGAGGCACACTTGTGCCTCTATAAAGAGGCGACCCACCACAATGTTAAGCGATTTCAGGTCCTAGAGGTCGCAGAGAGACGGCGGTAATCGCATTTTGTAGCCCAAGCTCAACTAAGAAACTTGCAAAATTTCATCCTCCTCCGACTTTATCTTCATGGGGTAAACTGGCCGGAAGTTTGGACCCTCCCACCACAGCCCCCCTTTAACGTTGTCCGATTGGGCTGAAATTTAGAGGTTAAGCTTTCCTAGGGCCCGGGAGCTTATCCTCGAAATTTCAGCTCAATCCTATCACTCTCCTTCCCTGTTTTCAAAAAACCAAATATAGCCACTTAAAATTCATTTCTTTTTTTTTTCTTAGCCACGCCTACAGGCCACAGTTGGCAACGGATCCGGTTGAATGAGGACTCATTCGAAGCAGAATTCGACCTGTTAGGGCCTTTTGACATTTTCAGACCGAAAAAATTATCCCCCGAATTTACATTTACGAAAAACCTTATTTTTTTTTAAATAATACAGATAAACAGGTTAGACATGCTTTGTTATAAAATATCTGCGCGTCAATTTTCATAACAAAGCATGTCTAACCTGTTTATGTGTATTATTTGAAAAAACTACGTTTTCTAAAGAGTTAAAGAGGCTGAGTTACAAGGTCAACCCTTAAAACGTATAGGGATTAGGAGGCACAGTTGGGGGGGGGGGGCTGTTAAAGAGGCTGAGTCACAAGTTCGAACCTTAAAACGTACAGGGATTAGGAGGCACCCTGTACGACGTGATTTGAGTATTCAGGAATTAACAGCCTTAACACAAGAATGTTCAAGAGCGGGGGGTTTGGGGGGTGGCAGCCCCCCAACTTTAACTCCTGACACGATCAGCTAACAGTTAGTCAAGCAATAATAAGTAATAAACTGTACAAAACGTGCAGAAATTATTTGAAAAAAAACTACGTTTTTTCTAAAGAGTTAAAGAGGCTGAGTTACAAGGTCGAACCTTAAAACGTACAGGGATTAGGAGGCACAGTTGGGGGGCTGCCGCCCCCCAAACCCCCCGCTTTCGCAGCCTTTAAATAAAAAAAAAAGTTTTTTAAACTGAAAGTAAGGAGCGACATTAAATCTTAAAACGAACAGAAATTATTCCGTATATGAAAGAGGCTGTGCCCTCCTCAACGCCTCGGTCTTTTACGCTAAAGTTTGACTTTCTCACAACTCTTTTTTTAAACAATAAAAACTTTAGCGTAAAGAGCGAGGCGTTGAGGAGGGCACAGCCTCTTTCATATACGGAATAATTTCTGTTCGTTTTAAGATTTAATGTCGCTCCTTACTTTCAGTTTAAAAAACTTTTTTTTTTATTTAAAGGCTGCGAAAGCGGGGGTTTGGGGGGCGGCAGCCCCCCAACTGTGCCTCCTAATCCCTGTACGTTTTAAGGTTCGACCTTGTAACTCAGCCTCTTTAACTCTTTAGAAAACGTAGTTTTTTTCAAATAATCTGCTTATATGGAGTAAAACAAAATTGTTTTCAGCTTCACAACTTTGCTCAAACCTAATTTAGGCTATAAGGTTTTAAAGATATGTAAATACATTTCCTAAATTTTGAAAAAAAAAACATTGATAGGGCTTAAAATTCTACTCAAATAACAAGAATTACATTTTCAGAACTAAACCCAGAGAAAAAGCAACTGGTAACTAAAAATTAAGGTAAAATGTTGTTTAGTCAAAATTTCAATAGGTATTGACCTGTCATGTAGACACATTTCAGGACCCACTAGAGGGAGAAGGAGAGGAGGTAGTTACTTCAAAATACATTCCTGGGACATACTTTAGCCTGTAGACCCATTACTGAAAGTTTCATTTCCTAACATAACCCCTTTCCAAGATAACCAAAAGTAGCTAAAGTAGAATTTTACCCAAAATTTGCCCCCCCCGATGTAGAAATATATACCCTGATTGGCATATATAGGGGGGGGGGGGCTGAAATTCATTTCCGATAGAAATGATTATTATATTCGTAATCAGCATAAAAAAGGCATCGAATGGTGTATTCACTTTATTCCTAACTTTATAATATGATTTGGTATATATTTACCAGGGGGGGGGGCTGAAATTCATTTCCGATAGAAATGATTGTTATATTCGTAATCAGCATGAAAAAAGGCATCAAATTGTGTATTCACTTTATTCCTAACTCAATAATATGATTTGGTATATATTTACCAGGGGCGGGGGCGCTAAAATGCATTTCCGATAGAAATGATTATTATGTTCGTAATCAGCATAAAAAAAGGCATCGAATGGTATATTCACTTTAGTTGTTACTCAATAATATGATTTGGTAAATATTTACCACCTAACCTTGGTGGTAAATTTTTCGTTATTCATATTATTGACTTAAGAATAAAGTTAGGCAAATTTTTCGCAAATCATATTATTGACTTACGAATAAAGTAAACATACCACTTGAGGCTTTTTTTATGCTCTTTCCAAATATAATAATCATTTTTGTCGGAAATGAATTTTACCCCCACCCTACCAATTCAGGGTATATATTTGCATATTAGGGGGGGCGGGGGTAAATTTTAAAATTACCTCCCATTTACATCAGAAATAAAATTTTACCCCCCCCCTATTGTGCAAATATATAGCCTAAATTTGTTTCTAAACTATTATATATTCATCCTATTTTATTTTATTTCATTAGCATTAACCAAACTTGACTTTTTAGAGAAACCCGAGTAATGGGAAAGTACCAATTAAACTTGCTCCTAACGCAAGTTTATCAGATCAAGCTATTTTGCGCCCCCTCCCATAAAAAAATCCTGGATCCGCCCCTGGGAAAAACTAAAGGAAGCAGCATTTTAAATTATCTTTTTCATATTTAATTATGTTCAAATTTGCTTTTCTGACAATTTATTCCCCTCTAAATGACATGGAAGAAGGGTATGTGTATGATATACGCCCTACCTAATGTTCTTCTAATAGGCCATGTTTCTCTGACGCTCAATCCCAATGAAATAGATACAACAGTAAACTAAAAATGGTAATTTTTTCGCAGTTCACAATATTCACTTACGAATAAAGTACACACCCTTCGATGCCATATTTTACGCTCTTTCCAAATATAATAATCATTTTTGCAGTTAAGAAACTAAGAAAGTTTCGGTTACCATTGAGCCGGGTCGCTCCTTACTTACAGTTCGTTACCATGAACTGTTTGATAATAATCATTTTTGCCGCAAATGAATTTTATATAAAAAAAAACATAAAAAAAACAAGTAAGGAGCGACCCGGCTCAATGGTAACCGAAACTGTAGAAAACGGAATTTTGATACCAATAGATACAGCAAAATAATCAGATTTTAACGCTGATTTCAAATATATAAATTTCATCAAGTTTAGTCTTGCCCATCAAAAGTTACATGCCTGAGAAAATTTGGCTGATTTTCGAAAAAAAGGGGGAAAGACCCCCTAAAAGATATAGAACCTTAATGAAAATCACACCATCATATTCAGCGTATAAGAGAACCCTACTGTAGAGGTTTCAAGCACCTATCTACAAAAATGTGGAATTTTGCATTTTTTTGCCAGAAGAAAGATCACGGATGCGTGTTTATTTGTTTGTTTTTTTTTTTTCCCAGGGGTGATCGTATCGACCAGTGGTCCTAGAATATCGTGGGAGGGCTCATTGGAACGGAAATTAAAAGTTCTAGTGCCCTTTTTAAGTGACAAAAAATGGAGGGCAACTAGGCCCCCTCCATCGCTCATTTTTTTTCCCAAAGTCACCCGATCAAAATTTTGAGATAGCCATTTTCTTCAACATGGTCGAAAATATGAAAACTATGTCTTTTAGGACGACTTAACCCCCTGAAGTCCCGGGGGGAGGGCTGAAAGTTATGAACTTTACCTAATGTTAACATATAGTATTGGTTATTGGGAAGTATACAAACGTTTTCAGGGGGGAGTTTTTTGGTAGGTGGGGGGGGGGGGGTCAGGGTTTATATGAGAGGATCTTTCCATGAAGGAAGTTTTCATTGGGGAAGGGACATTGCTATGAAGGGGGCGCCGGATTATATATATACATAAATATATATATATATATATATATATATATATATATATATATATATATATATATATATATATATATATATATATATATATATATATATATATATATATATATATATATATATATAGATATATATATATATATATATATGTATATATATATATATATATATATATATATATATATATATATATATATATATATAGATATATATATATATATATATATATATATATATATATATATATATATATATATATATATATATATATATATATATATATATATATATATATATATATATATTATATATATATATATATATATATATATAATATATATATATATATATATATATATATATATATATACCAATTCAGGGTATATATTTGCACATTAGGGGGGTGGGGGTAAAGTTTATTTCTGATGCAAATGAGAGGTAAGTTGAAACTTTACCCCCCCCCCCCGCATCGAGGGTTATGTTTACTTTATTCGTAAGTCAATAATTGAACTGCGATAAATTTAACCAAAAAATAAAATACTTTAGAAACAAAGTATCGGGAGGGTACTTTGCTGGAACACACGCGAGAATTGAAGTTAGGTTAATCTCAATGAACTATACCACAGTATGATAAAAATATAATAATTTAGAAACAAATTTGGGCTCTACATTTGCACATTATGGGGGGGGGGGGTGGGTGGGGTAAAGCATAGCATATATTAAATACGTAACCTAGCCTAGGTACCTTTTTTTGCTTCTTAAACCCACCAAAACTAAAGTTTAAATATTGTAAACGCAGTGAGAAACCCCTGTTTGCTATGCTTGGCTCAGGAATTTTCCGTTGAAAGACCCCCCCCCCCCCCTCCCCAATAAAATTTGTCCCTTCCCGCCCACCCTAAAAAATGTCTGCATTTCTGAATTTCGAATTTATGCATAAGTTTAAATTTTGTCCCAATTGTTTAAGAACGACTCCTGAAACACAAGGGTCGTTTAATTAAAACAATAGGAAGCTTTTTTAAAAGAACTAAAAAACTTTAGCGTAAAGAGCAAGTTGTTGAGTAGGGGGCAATCCACTTTATACACGTAATAATTGCTGTTCGTTTTAACTTTTAATGTTGCTCCTTACTTTCAGTTGTAAAAAAAAAAAACTTTTTTTAAAAATTTAATTGCTCATAGTAGCTTGAAACCTCGACTGTAGGGTTCTCTGATGCGCTGAATCTGTTGGTGTGAATGTCATTAGGATTCTCTTTTTTTTCGAAAATCAGGTAAATTTTCTCAGGCTCGTAGCCTTTGATGAGTAAAACTAAACTTAAAGAAACTGGTATATTTGGATCACTGTATAAAGATAATTAATGTATAATCCAATATTTATATACTGTGATTTGGAATCAGCATAATAAGCCGATTCTTTTGATATATCTATTGATATCAAAATTTCGTTTTTTAGAGTTTGGGTTACTATTGAGCCGGTCGCTCCTTACTTACATGATGATGATGATGATGATGAACGAATTAAAGACCCTCTTGACTGCTCGGTCACTTGAGTCTTCTTTCAATAAATCTGGATCCCACTTTAGTTAGTCAATCATCAATAATCTGCTCTGTCACATTAATTAATCATAATTATTCTTCCATCACATTGTCCTATCTCTCCAATGGCAGTTATAAACTGTACAACCAGCTTTAGGATTTGTATATTTGCACTATCATTTGCAAATCCTCCCAAAATCAAATTTAAACTCAACTGTTTTCTTCTTTCATGAAAAAAGGCCTTGATATGCTGTCTTTGGAGAGTGTACTTATCACAATCTATAAGAAGATGTACCAGACTTTCTTCTTTGTCACAAAACTCACAGTTACTTGACTCTCCATAAAACTTTGCCCTGTATAATTTTGTATCTGCATGGCCTGATCTAAGACGAAATGCTAATCTTCCCTCTTTCCTACTTAATCCTTGGTACACATGCCTCTCAAACTTTCTTGCTACTTTTCGGGTAACAAACCAATTTCCTGATTGATTTCTGCTATCCTCAAAATCATACGTTCTTACTGATTGTATCAATTGATCTAATTGCATTGCAGATCTAGGAGTTGAACCACTAGTAAATACATTTATTGTATGTATTTAAAATTCTACATTAGCTACTTTTGGCTATCTTGGAAAAGGTTTAGGTTAGGAAAATGAAACTTTTGGGGATGGGTCTATAGGCTAAAGTTTGTCCGGGAAGGTATTTTACGTCAATATCTACGAAATCATATTATTGAGTTAGGACAAAAGTGAATACACCATTCGATGCCTTTTTTTTTATGCTGATTACGAATATAATAAGCATTTCTATCGGAAATGAGTTTCAGCCCCCCCCCCCCTATATAGGCCAATTCAGGGTTAGGTTAGGTATAGCCTATATAGGGGGGGGGGCTGAAATTCATTTCCGATAGAAATGCTTATTATATTCGTAATCAGCATAAAAAAAGGCATCGAATGGTGTATTCACTTTATTCCTAACTCAATAATATGATTTCGTAGATATTTACCGGTATTTTGAAGTACCTACCTCCACTCCTTCTCCCTCTAGAGTGTCCTGACCTTTGATGACCTTTAAAAATCTGTGTTATAAAAGTGAAACCATGCAAATAGATCATCAAGGAGGCACACTTGTGCCTCTATAAAGAGGCGACCCACCACAATGTTAAGCGATTTCAGGTCCTAGAGGTCGCAGAGAGACGGCGGTAATCGCATTTTGTAGCCCAAGCTCAAACTAAGAAACTTGCAAAATTTCATCCTCCTCCGACTTTATCTTCATGGGGTAAACTGGGCCGGAAGTTTGGACCCTCCCACCACAGCCCCCCTTTAACGTTGTCCGATTGGGCTGAAATTAGAGGTTAAGCTTTCCTAGGGCCCGGGAGCTTATCCTCGAAATTTCAGCTCAATCCGATCACTCCTTCCCTGTTTTCAAAAAACCAAATATAGCCACTTAAAATTCATTTCTTTTTTTTTCTTAGCCACGCCTACAGGCCACAGTTGGCAACGGATCCGGTTGAATGAGGACTCATTCGAAGCAGAATTCGACCTGTTAGGGCCTTTTGATATTTTCAGACCGAAAAAATTATCCCCCGAATTTACATTTACGAAAAACCTTATTTTTTTTAAATAATACAGATAAACAGGTTAGACATGCTTTGTTATGAAAATATCTGCGCGTCAATTTTCATAACAAAGCATGTCTAACCTGTTTATGTGTATTATTTGAAAAAAAAACTACGTTTTCTAAAGAGTTAAAGAGGCTGAGTTACAAGGTCAACCCTTAAAACGTATAGGGATTAGGAGGCACAGTTGGGGGGGGCTGTTAAAGAGGCTGAGTCACAAGTTCGAACCTTAAAACGTACAGGGATTAGGAGGCACCCTGTACGACGTGATTTGAGTATTCAGGAATTAACAGCCTTAACACAAGAATGTTCAAGAGCGGGGGGTTTGGGGGGTGGCAGCCCCCCAACTTTAACTCCTGACACGATCAGCTAACAGTTAGTCAAGCAATAATAAGTAATAAACTGTACAAAAACGTGCAGAAATTATTTGAAAAAAACTACGTTTTCTAAAGAGTTAAAGAGGCTGAGTTTACAAGGTCGAACCTTAAAACGTACAGGGATTAGGAGGCACAGTTGGGGGGCTGCCGCCCCCCAAACCCCCGCTTTCGCAGCCTTTAAATAAAAAAAAGTTTTTTAAACTGAAAGTAAGGAGCGACATTAAATCTTAAAACGAACAGAAATTATTCCGTATATGAAAGAGGCTGTGCCCTCCTCAACGCCTCGGTCTTTACGCTAAAGTTTGACTTTCTCACAACTCTTTTTTTTAAACAATAAAAACTTTAGCGTAAAGAGCGAGGCGTTGAGGAGGGCACAGCCTCTTTCATATACGGAATAATTTCTGTTCGTTTTAAGATTTAATGTCGCTCCTTACTTTCAGTTTAAAAAACTTTTTTTTTTATTTAAAGGCTGCGAAAGCGGGGGGTTTGGGGGGCGGCAGCCCCCCAACTGTGCCTCCTAATCCCTGTACGTTTTAAGGTTCGACCTTGTAACTCAGCCTCTTTAACTCTTTAGAAAACGTAGTTTTTTTTCAAATAATCTGCTTATATGGAGTAAAACAAAATTGTTTTCAGCTTCACAACTTTGCTCAAACCTAATTTAGGCTATAAGGTTTTAAAGATATGTAAATACATTTCCTAAATTTTGAAAAAAAAACATTGATAGGGCTTAAAATTCTACTCAAATAACAAGAATTACATTTTCAGAACTAAACCCAGAGAAAAAGCAACTGGTAACTAAAAATTAAGGTAAAATGTTGTTTAGTCAAAATTTCAATAGGTATTGACCTGTCATGTAGACACATTTCAGGACCCACTAGAGGGAGAAGGAGAGGAGGTAGTTACTTCAAAATACATTCCTGGGACATACTTTAGCCTGTAGACCCATTACTGAAAGTTTCATTTTCCTAACATAACCCCTTTCCAAGATAACCAAAAGTAGCTAAAGTAGAATTTTACCCAAAATTTGCCCCCCCCCCCCGATGTAGAAATATATACCCTGAATTGGCATATATAGGGGGGGGGGCTGAAATTCATTTCCGATAGAAATGATTATTATATTCGTAATCAGCATAAAAAAGGCATCGAATGGTGTATTCACTTTATTCCTAACTTTATAATATGATTTGGTATATATTTACCAGGGGGGGGGGCTGAAATTCATTTCCGATAGAAATGATTATTATATTCGTAATCAGCATGAAAAAAAGGCATCAAATTGTGTATTCACTTTATTCCTAACTCAATAATATGATTTGGTATATATTTACCAGGGGCGGGGGCGCTAAAATGCATTTCCGATAGAAATGATTATTATGTTCGTAATCAGCATAAAAAAAGGCATCGAATGGTATATTCACTTTAGTTGTTACTCAATAATATGATTTGGTAAATATTTACCACCTAACCTTGGTGGTAAATTTTTCGTTATTCATATTATTGACTTAAGAATAAAGTTAGGCAAATTTTTTCGCAAATCATATTATTGACTTACGAATAAAGTAAACATACCACTTGAGGCCTTTTTTATGCTCTTTCCAAATATAATAATCATTTTTGTCGGAAATGAATTTTACCCCCACCCTACCAATTCAGGGTATATATTTGCATATTAGGGGGGCGGGGGTAAATTTTAAAATTACCTCCCATTTACATCAGAAATAAAATTTACCCCCCCCCCCTATTGTGCAAATATATAGCCTAAATTTGTTTCTAAACTATTATATATTCATCCTATTTTATTTTATTTCATTAGCATTAACCAAACTTGACTTTTTAGAGAAACCCGAGTAATGGGAAAGTACCAATTAAACTTGCTCCTAACGCAAGTTTATCAGATCAAGCTATTTTGCGCCCCCTCCCATAAAAAAATCCTGGATCCGCCCCTGGGAAAAACTAAAGGAGCAGCATTTTTAAATTATCTTTTTTCATATTTAATTATGTTCAAATTTGCTTTTCTGACAATTTATTCCCCTCTAAATGACATGGAAGAAGGGTATGTGTATGATATACGCCCTACCTAATGTTCTTCTAAAGAGGCCATGTTTCTCTGACGCTCAATCCCAATGAAATAGATACAACAGTAAACTAAAAATGGTAATTTTTCGCAGTTCACAATATTCACTTACGAATAAAGTACACACCCTTCGATGCCATATTTTACGCTCTTTCCAAATATAATAATCATTTTTGCAGTTAAGAAACTAAGAAAGTTTCGGTTACCATTGAGCCGGGTCGCTCCTTACTTACAGTTCGTTACCATGAACTGTCTGATAATAATCATTTTTGCCGCAAATGAATTTTATATAAAAAAAAAACATAAAAAAACAAGTAAGGAGCGACCCGGCTCAATGGTAACCGAAACTGTAGAAAACGGAATTTTGATACCAATAGATACAGCAAAAGAATCAGATTTTTAACGCTGATTTCAAATATATAAATTTCATCAAGTTTAGTCTTGCCCATCAAAAGTTACATGCCTGAGAAAATTTCGCTGATTTTCGAAAAAAGGGGGAAAGACCCCCTAAAAGATATATAGAACCTTAATGGAAAATCACACCATCATATTCAGCGTATAAGAGAACCCTACTGTAGAGGTTTCAAGCACCACTATCTACAAAAATGTGGAATTTTGCATTTTTTGCCAGAAGAAAGATCACGGATGCGTGTTTATTTGTTTGTTTTTTTTTTTTTCCCAGGGGTGATCGTATCGACCAGTGGTCCTAGAATATCGTGGGAGGGCTCATTGGAACGGAAATTAAAAGTTCTAGTGCCCTTTTTAAGTGACAAAAATGGAGGGCAACTAGGCCCCCTCCCTCGCTCATTTTTTTCCCAAAGTCACCCGATCAAAATTTTGAGATAGCCATTTTTTCTTCAACATGGTCGAAAATATGAAAACTATGTCTTTTAGGACGACTTAACCCCCTGAAGTCCCCGGGGGGAGGGCTGAAAGTTATGAACTTTACCCAATGTTAACATATAGTATTGGTTATTGGGAAGTATACAAACGTTTTCAGGGGGGAGTTTTTTGGTAGGTGGGGGGGGGGGTCAGGTTTATATGAGAGGATCTTTCCATGAAGGAAGTTTTCATTGGGGAAGGGACATTGCTATGAAGGGGGCGCCGGATTATATATATATATATATATATATATATATATATATATATATATATATATATATATATATATATATATATATATATATATATATATATATATATATATATATATATATATATATATATATATATATATATATATATATATATATATATATATAATATATATATATCTATATATATATATATATATATATATATATATATATATATATATATATATATATATATATATATATATTATATATATATACTATATATATATATATATATATATATATATATATATATATATATATATATATATATATATATATATACCAATTCAGGGTATATATTTGCACATTAGGGGGGTGGGGGTAAAGTTTATTTCTGATGCAAATGAGAGGTAAGTTGAAACTTTACCCCCCCCCCCCCGCATCGAGGGTTATGTTTACTTTATTCGTAAGTCAATAATTGAACTGCGATAAATTTAACCAAAAAATAAAATACTTTAGAAACAAAGTATCGGGAGGGTACTTTGCTGGAACACACGCGAGAATTGAAGTTAGGTTAATCTCAATGAACTATACCACAGTATGATAAAAATATAATAATTTAGAAACAAATTTTGGCTCTATATTTGCACATTATGGGGGGGGGGTGGGGGGGTAAAGCATAGCATATATTAAATACGTAACCTAGCCTAGGTACCTTTTTTTGCTTCTTAAACCCCCCAAAACTAAAGTTTAAATATTGTAAACGCAGTGAGAAAACCCCTGTTTGCTATGCTTGGCTCAGGAATTTTCCGTTGAAAGACCCCCCCCCCCCCTCCCCAATAAAATTTGTCCCTTCCCGCCCACCCTAAAAATGTCTGCATTTCTGAATTTCGAATTTATGCATAAGTTTAAAATTTGTCCCAATTGTTTAAGAACGACTCCTGAAACACAAGGGTCGTTTAATTAAAAATAGGAGCTTTTTTAAAAGAACTAAAAAACTTTAGCGTAAAGAGCAAGTTGTTGAGTAGGGGGCAATCCACTTTATACACGTAATAATTGCTGTTCGTTTTAACTTTTAATGTTGCTCCTTACTTTCAGTTGTAAAAAAAAAAAACTTTTTTTAAAAATTTAATTGCTCATAGTAGCTTGAAACCTCGGCTGTAGGGTTCTCTGATGCGCTGAATCTGTTGGTGTGAATGTCATTAGGATTCTCTTTTTTTCGAAAATCAGGTAAATTTTCTCAGGCTCGTAGCCTTTGATGAGTAAAACTAAACTTAAAGAAACTGGTATATTTGGATCACTGTATAAAGATAATTAATGTATAATCCAATATTTATATACTGTGATTTGGAATCAGCATAATAAGCCGATTCTTTTGATATATCTATTGATATCAAAATTTCGTTTTTTAGAGTTTGGGTTACTATTGAGCCGGTCGCTCCTTACTTACATGATGATGATGATGATGAACGAATTAAAGACCCCTCTTGACTGCTCGGTCACTTGGGTCTTCTTTCAATAAATCTGGATCCCACTTTAGTTAGTCATCATCAATAATCTGCTCTGTCACATTAATTAATCATAATTATTCTTCCCATCACATTGTCCTATCTCTCCCAATGGCAGTTATAAACTGTACAACCAGCTTTAGGATTTGTATATTGTCACTATCATTTGCAAATCCTCCCAAAATCAAATTTAAACTCAACTGTTTTCTTCTTTCATGAAAAAAAAAAAGGCCTTGATATGCTGTCTTTGGAGAGTGTACTTATCACAATCTATAAGAAGATGTACCAGACTTTCTTCTTTGTCACAAAACTCACAGTTACTTGACTCTCCATAAAACTTTGCCCTGTATAATTTTGTATCTGCATGGCCTGATCTAAGACGAAATGCTAATCTTCCCTCTTTCCTACTTAATCCTTGGTACACATGCCTCTCAAACTTTCTTGCTACTTTTCGGGTAACAAACCAATTTCCTGATTGATTTCTGCTATCCTCAAAATCATACGTTCTTACTGATTGTATCAATTGATCTAATTGCATTGCAGATCTAGGAGTTGAACCACTAGTAAATACATTTTGTTTCGCATGCCATTTTAGCAGCTGTGTCGGCACTCTCATTCCCCAAAATCTGAAGATGGGCTGGGATCCACTGAAGACATATGTCTGCTGTTGACATTAATGATACTATTTCCGTGTAGCACAATACAACTTCTCTTGAAATTTTCCCATTATGATCAAAATTGGCGAGTGCTCTCCAGTGCACTTTTTGAATCTGACAACAATACAATGTTTCTTTGGTTGCTAAGATTTTCTTTGGCAAATACAATTGCTTCCTTTATGGCTATTACTTCAGCCTGGAAGATTGTTGCCTCTGAATGCAGTTTAAATGACTTTGACACTTGTATCAATGGAATGACAAAGGCAGCCCCTACTGCAGAAATTGGGTTACTTTTCTTAGATCCGTCTGTATAAATATCAAGGAATCCCCTGTATTTCTCTGCCATCATTAATTTAAAGTTTATCCTGGAATCATGGTATCCATTCGTTTCAAACTTAAGATTGCAATGTAGCTTAATTGTCTCCCAAGGAGCAGGTAATGCAATTTCTGGAACTTTTAACATATCTGTCATTTTTAGTGTCACTCCAAACTGTTCACTGATACGGCAAGACATTTCAAAGATATTTTCCTGGTTTCTCTTTTTAAACTTATTTGATGTAACAATTTTTCCTGGTTTAACTATTCTTGATCTAACTGGGTTTGTATTATCTGCTGTCCACAATTTTTTGATATATTTCAGGACATTTACCTTTCTCCTGGTTTCCAGGCTTTCAAGTCCTGACTCTGACATTAAAAACACAATAGGGGTAGTCTTTCTAGCTGCAAAGGCAATGCGTATAGCTGCATTCTGTACGGAATTCAACTTTGCTAGGGTTGTGTCACTGCCTGAGGAATAAATTACGGAAGCATATTCTATCTTAGACCTAATATATTTTATATAAAACTCCATCATAAAACTGGGTTTTTGCCCCCAGCTAACAGTTTGTAAGCATCTTCATAAGATTCAGCCTTTTAACGCAAGCAGCCTTGGTCATTTCAATATGTGGTTTCCAATTCAAATTTTTCTCTATATTCACACCCAGGAACTTTGTTTCACTCACAAACTCAATCTGCTGGCCATAAAATCTAATTATTGGGGTAACTTTCGTTTTCTTCCGAGTTATTAACATGGCTTTTGTTTTATGTGTTGAAAATTTGAGATCAATATCAGTCGCCCAGTTTTCAACTTGCACTAATACTTCTGAAATAGCTTTGATTCCCTCTTCCAATGTCCTTGCCGTAACCCACAAAGTGTTATCATCAGCGAAAATTCCCGCGTTTGAATCTCCTTCTCCAATAGGGATATTATACTCTCCCATATTGTAAAAATCAGGTCCTAAGGCTGACCCTTGAGGTACTCCCCTTCTTCCTCTTACTAGGGCTGTTGACATTGTATTTCCTACTCTCACTGTGAAAACTACTCGGTCTTCAAGATATAATTTTTACTTAGCAGCAACATTCTACCTCTAATTCCAGCCTCAATTATTCCTGACAATATTTGTCTATGTACAATGTTATCAAACGCGCGCCCTTGACGTCAAGGAAAACTGCAATCATTACAAGTCCATTCTGGAGAGCATATAAAGCATCCTGTTTAAAGCAAAGCAAATTTTCTATGGTACTTTTGTTTTTCCTGAAGCCGCATTGTATATCTTTAAGACCACCCCTTTTTTCTACTTCATAGTTAAGTCTTTCTTAACAAGTCGTTCATATACTTTCCCTAAAACTGGGAGCAAAGTTATGAACCGCTGGTCTTCCAGTTTTGAATTGTCCTTTCCTGGTTTTGGGATCATAATTGCTTGGCCCCTTTTCCATGCACTTGGAAAATATCCATCATTCCAAGCGAAATTGATGATGGAAAGCAACACCATAATCCACTGCTTTGGCAAAGCTTGAAACAAACTGTGGATAAATCATATCTTCCCCTGGTGAGGTAATAGGGAGATTTCTTATTACACTGTCAATTTCAACATTAGTAAATGGCTGATTATAAGGGCTCTGCAAATCCTGATTTGCCATTCTTTTAACTTTAGCTGTCATTCTGGCCACTTCTGTAGCATTTGGATCAGTATTTCCTATGGTCTTATTTAGATAATTAGCACTTGCATTCGCTTATCTTGATCTGTCACTAGTAACTGATTATTGTACACTACAGGGGGGTTGGATTTTCTGGGTGGGGGTTTGCTTTGCATTTGTTTGATGAAAACATAGACCTTACTTACTGGTTTCTGGAAATCCAAATTTTCAATAAAACTCTTCCCAGCTCTTTTTCTTGGCTTGTGAAATCGCTCTCTTAAATGCTGCATACGCTCTTTTCACCTCAATATAGTTGTATATTGTTGTTGCTTGTTCATACTCATTTTTTCTTCTTAGATATTTCTTTTTAGCTGCATCACAATCTATGTTCCACCATATACATGAATTCCTTTGTCCCTTATATTTGGCCTTCAGTGGAACAGATTTTGTTGCTGCTTCAATTATGCTGTCCTTGGGAAACCTTCACTTTGTCATCAACATGTTGCTCCCTTTCTACTACAGCCAAAATGTCTTTTTGTTCAAGAAGTTCTTTAAACTTTCTCCAATCTGCCTTCTTGATTTGAAACTTAGTAATCTTGTTTGTCTCAAATTTATCAGAAATCTCAAACCGACCATCACAAACATTTAATAAAATTGGGGCATGGTCGCTAAACAAAGATGTATTTACTAAGGTTGACACAGTTGCTGATGCCACTAGATCTGGGCTAGTAAAAGTCAAGTCTATAGTGGTGGAAACTCCTGTGATAGGATTTTTTCGGGTTGGAAGCCCTTTTGGTGTAATTAAGCATATATTATTTTCCAGTAACATATCTTCAAGGCTTTTACCTGAAGCATTAATAAAATCACAATTACACCAGACTTTACTATGGGCATTAAAATTCCCTATTAAAACCACCTGTTCTGCATTTGGTATTTTATCAAGTAGTTCATTTAATGCCACCAATGTCTTTATTATTCCCATTCGAGTTGTAAACATTTATAACATTGAGGATTTTGTCATCTCCCAAATAGAGCTTGCATCCAACTATTTCAACATACTCTTCATAATTGTCACCTAATTCAATATGCACTTCGGTGTAGTGGTATTTTTTGCTAATACCTATCAACACCCGCCTTTTCCTGTTTCAATTCTGTCTTTCCTCAAAATATTGTATCCCTGGAAACTCATATTTATATAGGGTTTTAGCCAGGTTTCTTGGAGACATAAGACATCAATACAATTTTTATGGCAAAATTCAACAACAAGATCTTTCTTCTCATTCCTCACTGATTGTGAGTTCCATGATAATATTTTAAGGTCCATATTGTTGTGCTGCTGTCTCATTAATTAAACAAACACTTCTAATTTCATCTTTGTTTAGCTGTCCAGGCTGCAATTCATGCACAAGGGTACATAATTTACTTATACGTTCTATTAATGATAGTTCGCTCAATTTAAGCATTTCTGGTCTTAGAAGTAATCCAATTATTAGGGATTTTGCTGCCTTCTGTTCTATTTCTTGCTTCATATTTATTGTAATTTCATTATGAAGTTGATTGAAATAAGGGGTACTCACAGTAAGTTTTTTGTTTGCCACATCTGCATAGCTTCTATATGTTACTTGGGCTCTCTTAAAACCCATGTGATATTTCTCTGCCACTTGTAGGATTTCTCTATTCTGGATTCTAACAGGGCAAGCAAATGATGTAGAAGAATGATTGCCTTTGCAATTGGCACATATATATGATTTGGGCCTTGAGGTACTATCAGTGTTTTTGAGATGGCACATATCAGATGAATGATTTCCTGAGCATCTTAGGCATGTATGAGCTTGAGCTCTACAAAACATCCTGTTTATGGGCCATATTTTTGACACTTATGGCACTGTAATAATCTCCTGTTATACACCTGGACTTCTCTTTTTCTTCCACAAAACCACACACTTGGGGGAAGACAATTACCTTCAAAAACCACCATTATTGCGTAACTGTCAGATAGCTTTTTTGTTTCTTTGTTGTACCATTTTTGCCGGTGAACTTCTTTTACTTTAATAGGTGACTCCATACACTCTAAAATCTCTTCATCTGTCATGCTTAGTTGGACTCCTTTTATGATCCCTCGGCTTAATCTCTGCTTAACACTTCCAGTAACATTCACTCCAGCAACAATGTTCATTTGTTGGACAATTTTTGATGATTCTTCATCCATGAGGTATACTGTCATTTTGTCTCTTACTCTGTTTACTTCAAATTCAAATTTTCTAGATTTCAGTACTTCTTTCAGAGATTTCACTATTTTTAGTCATCAGGCAATTGTTTATTTTCATCACTTACTGTAACATCAATCATTGAAGATAATAATTCGGTCTGTGGTATATCAATGGTTTTATTTTTAAAGGACACTTTCTGAGATGGTATTGATTGGTTTTGGTGTGCATATTGCCTCTTAGCTTGTTGTGGGGCAATTTCACTATTTGGAGAAATGTCTCTCCTTTTACGTCCTAGGCTGGGGTTCAGTCCCAGTTTTGGCATTTGCAGGTCTTCTTGAATCAACCCTTCTACTACACAAGGGTTGACAGGTCTCATATCTTCATCACTCTCAGATGGTAATGGTGGGTAACTTCCTTCCCCACTTAACACAGAGTACTTATTAGCTAAAGGAATGGGCTGTATCCCTGGCACATTATAATTTGGTGGATAAAAACCACTTCCCACTAACTGAACTGGTGCTCTTTGCACCTGCTGGACAATTTGTTGTTGACCATAAAATGCATTTGGGTTATATGAACTTGGTTGCCAGCTTACTGGCACATCATGGGACCATGGAACTATCATTTGGTTCTGACTTGCAGTATTATTAGCTCCATAAAACTGTGGGGTCATTTGCAAAAAATGATTGTCCTTGACCTGTACCACTTCCACCTGCACCATGACCCCCTTGGGGGCCAGGTTGAATGTTCATTTCTTCTAGAGCACAAAATCGATTTTCAAAATTTATCCTTCAAAACTTATGAAATGTCATTCTAGTCACCTGCCTCACAGAAACATTGAAAACTTGAAGCAAAAGATTTTATATCCTACAGTTAATCTTTTCTTCCTCACCACGTTTTTCGCTCCTTACTTACAGTTCGTTACTACGAACTATTTGAATATTTGTTGCCTTTTCTCTTATTATAGATACGGTTTATATACCTCAGCTTGTGTCACCCTTGTTAAAACCGGTTTACCTGTAAAATGAATTGAAGGTGACAATTGAGAATCAATAAATGCGTGGGAAATATATAGCCTAATTTGAGCTATATATTTGCGCAAGGTTAGAAAAGTTAAGTCAAGTTTGGTAGGGAATTTACTGTTATTATCGGGAAAATGGAACGTCAGAAGTGGGAACGCTATATATGCTGAATTACGAAGTTTGACGATTATGAATATGATCCATGGAAAACAGGAAGTTCCTAGCAATTTTAGTAGAACTTCAACTAGACCAATCTATAAGGAAGGTAATCAGAATGAGTATTGTAATTACACGGGGACTAACTTGGTTTCTGCAGGAATCAAACGATGCGTTTGGGACTTAGAGAGGCCGTACATACAGTTTTAAGAGAGGAACAGTGTCGCTTTGGGTCGGGGAGAGGTTGTTTCAGTCAAATTTTTTATTCTTAGATTATTAATTGAGAAGCTCTTGAGTCACAAGACCGATGATATCTAATGTCCTATTTTCAAAACCCAGAACCCAAGAAGTCTTGAGTTTTATAAATTAGTAGAATTATAGTAAATTAGTACATTTATTCTGCTGTCGAGAGGTAAAGCTCTCACTAAATAAATAATTCGCTAAAGCGAATTTCCTATCCTTGTATGTGGTACTAGATAAATACATTGAAGTGGTTTGTGCTAGGTAAGTTGATAAAATTGTCTTAGTTAAAGGTATGTAATGAGGCTAGTTGGGGGTTTTGTTGTAAAGTAAACAAGGTTGTGTTTTATCCCGTTATTTATGGGCCATTTTGATATTCTTTGTCCTAAAAAACGTGGCGAAGGTTATGGGAGATTATTGGACTAAATGGGAAATAGAAACTATCCTAGACTTATTTTTTACTGATAATTTTAGTATCCTAGAAAAATTAAAGTAAAATGACTGATTCCTTGGTAGTGGGTTCAATCTTTAGAAGACTAAGTCACTTAAATTGGGAAGAAGTAAAGTAGAAGAGGTGATGTTGGGTAAGAAAAAGATAGCTTCACTAACATTGGTAGGATTATAGATAGCAGATGCTGCGTAAACGAAACCAAGGAATTATGATTTTATTGAACACTTCCCCCTTGAAATAATTAACTATATTAAATACTTTGCTAAGCAAAATTAATCTAGCAGAACAGGGAGTAATCAACAAAACTGCAAATGATTATTCAACTGCTTGGTTTTAGGCTGTGCATCCCAACACGTTGAAATATAAATTGTGTGGGACATTGTCAGGGTGCAACTCGGTTTAGTTGGTAGACCCATATTTAGTTAGTACTTGTTAGTACGACAACCACTTTTTAGCGGAGCCCTCGCCGCCTTGCTAATGTTTATTTTTGTATTTTCATGAGCTAATTGTGACAGTTTAATTAACATAAATTATGTACTTTTTCAGTTGTGGAAAGTCTCACCTTATTATGAAAGAAGTGCAACTTGAAAAGAAGAAGAACAGCGTCTATAGAAGTAAGTTGGAAATGGCAGTTGGATGTTCTTTAGAAGAAAAGAAGAGATTCAGCGACACCCAATGTAACACCAACCCTTTATGGCAAAGTAAGATAAAAGGTAGTAGACATAGATCAAGACAACAACATATTTTTATCAATCCTTGGATAATGGTTGAAGGATATTGGTTTTCTTATATATAAATTCTCGATATATGATAAAAATAACTAAGATATAAAGTCAAATATCAAATATTTAATTTTGGATTTATATTAGTGACTAGGGAGATGCTACTAATTTTGGTGTGAAAAATATTCACACTTGTGACTGCGAATCAGCCTGTAGTCTAGAAATTGTTTTTTTTTTTCATAGAAACATTAGTAGCGTTTAGATTTGCCTGTATTTGTAAGAAATATTTAATATGAATCTCATTGAAAAACTGAAAATTATTCAAATAATTTAATATAGCTAATTCTAACAATAGGAAAAATAATTTTATTAGGCGAGAATTATGTGCTGGTAATTAAAGGATGCTGATTGCATGGCTAATAAAATTACCTGGGTTCCTTTTTCTAAATTTTACAGTAAAAGCATCTGGTATACGTTAGTGCCACATGGCCTTCAAAAAAAGAAAAGTTATTACCATTCTTTATGCATTTATAGCTAGGATTAAATGTAGATTGTGGACCAGGAAAGAATAGTGAGGAAGTTTGAAAAGATTTTTGGGCGTTTATCCCTGAATTAATTAACTCTATTTAATTCTAATGCCCCTCTCTCTAACGGATTGAAATCACAAAAGTCGCCCATTAAAATAAAATATAAATTACTAGTATAATGGTTCCTATGAATTTGCCCTTTGTCTCTCAGTCAGGAAAATAATATATTTGCTGAAAGAAATTTGGTTTTGCTGAAAGAAATCTAAAGGGGACTTAAGCTAAGTTTGTTACTTTAATGAAGATTTAATAACGTGCTTGCGTATTCATAAATAGTCCATCAGTTAGAACAGACTAATGTAATTTAGTATACCCTTTTTGTTTAAATCTCAGTTTCTCACTCAACTATATATTTTTGTTTTTAAATGACGTGACATTCATTATAATGTCATAAGCATGTTGAATTAGACCATCACTTTTCAACCTTTTTTTCAGATGAGGTCCCCCCCTTAAAATTAGGGTTACAGATAACAGATCACTTCCCCTTCTTCGCTAAAATTAAAATAAAATTTGTGCTTATTTATTTGTATTATCAATAGAGCCTAAAAACCAAACCAGCGCTTGATTGCTACTGCTGGATGAATGTAAATTTCTTGTTACCATTTTGGTTGTGATAGTAATCGAAAAAGGCAATTGAAATAGTATTAACAGGACTGGGGAGTACTTACGGCCTTAGACTCAGCCAAAGGATTTCGACATACTCAGATAAACAACGGCCTACGGTAATTTAGAGATAAAGGTTACTCTTAGTAAAACGCCACCACTTTCTTTCCAAAAGTATGATCTGATTGACAGAGTTGAAATAATTGAGAATAATTTATCAATGGGCGGGATCGTTGGTCATGGGACTACTTTTGTAACAGCCGCCCATTAAAATAAAATATAAATTACTAGTATAATGGTGCGTACGAATTTTTCCCTTTGTCCTCTCTCAGTCAGGAAAATAATATATTTGGTGAAAGAAATTTGGTTTTGGTAAAAGAAATTTCATTTTGCTGAAAGAAATTTTGTTTTCTGAAAAAAATCTAAAGAGAAATTTTAGGAAGGGGAATTTAAAGGAGATTTAAGCTAAGTTTGTTACATTAATGAAGATTGTAAAATTTAAATTTGCTTGGGTATTCATAAAAGTCGATCAGTTAGAACTGACTAATGTAACTTAGCGTACAGTTCAAATGTTGAAATATTCGAAATTTTTTTATTGGTTTTTTATTTTTTTCTAATTATTTTTTTTATCATGCCACTGATTTTATTTTGAGATTGATAAAATAACGTATTCTCACACGTACAGAAAGTAAGGATTCTCAAAACCATTTAGTTCTTAACCAGTAATTGTTGAATGACCGAATAAAAATAAATTGCCTAAAATTCAATAGTTTTATTTTCAACAAAATTACAACTGTTTCTTTCAATCTAAAGTAGACAATGAGTATTTAGGGAATAAAAGAGGCTAAGATATAAAAACAACATCATAGTCCCAATAGTGATTCCAAACGTGGAGCACATTCCCCACTGGTGGGGCTTGACAAATTTTGGTGGGTCGTGGACAGGACGTGCACCCTTCGGCTGATATTATTTTAGAGCCTTTATCTAAAAAAAAAAAAAAAAAAAAATTTCATGTGAATGGTTTCACATTCAAAGACCACAAATAAAAGGGATGTGGGTGTAGCTGAACCAATTTAACTGAGCTTCCATGCAACTCAACCCCATTAACTGAATCCTCGTATAACTGAACCCCCGTTTAGCTGGTTTCACTTGCAACTCGCCCTGTTTAATTGAGTCTTTGTGCAACTAGACCCTTGTGCAGCTCAACCCTATTTGACTGGATCAGCCTGTAACTGAACCTCCAATTAACTGGGTCCTGCAAAACTCGGCCCACATGCAACTCAATCCCACTTAACCGAACCCTAGTTTTGACTGAGCCCTCGCACAATTTAAAAAAACGAACAGAAAGAAAAAGAAAAAAAAACAAACAAGTTTTTACAACTGAAAGTAAGGAGCCACGTTGGAGCTTAAAACGAAAAGAAATTATTTCGTATATGAGGGGGGGGGGGGTTCGTAAACAGCGAGGTATTGACGAAAAGGCGAACCCCCTTCATATACGTAATAATTTCTGTTCGTTTTAAGTTTTAATGTTGCTTCTTACTTTCAGTTGAAAAAACTAGTTTTTTTTTTATTTAATTGCAACAACAGCTGGAACGTAGTAATGAATAGTCGACGATCCATAGTAACCAATTGTTGAAAAATGCATTAAAAAAAACTCGAATAAAAAAAATAACACAATTTTTAGCTGGACCATTGGAAAGGACCATTGGAATAGCCCTTGTGGAAAACCTTTCACAAGGAAATTAAAACCCCTCTCAGCCTCCACCTTGAACAGGAAAATCACTGTACATGAGAAGCCCTATAGTGCCTCCTCTTCTGTTCTTCTTTTAATTAGAGAGTAACTCAATACAGAGAACCAATTAATGATCCTCATTTGCTTTCCCTCAATTAGGTAACTAAGTACTTAGAATTTTAAAATGTAATATGAAGCTATCTTCTACTGTTCTGATTGATATTCGTAAAGCACACACAACTAAGAAACTTTAAATGAGAAAATGACTGAGGTCAGTTTTCAACAGAGGGAAGTAATTGTTATTCGAAGTTAATCTCATAAATATGGATCTGTGTTTTATTGTGATATTAACTATTTTATGTTTTTTAGGTAATCGGAACCAACAATGGAGACTGGTTCTAAAGACAGGCAAATTTCAATTCACTTTCAAAGCCGGATTTCCAGAAAATTCGATGCCAATTTTGAATGTTTTGTAGCTAACATTAAGGTAATTGGTGTAGGTAATTCTCACATTTGTTTTTGAAATTTTTATTGAAGAGAACTGAAAGGGTTTGAGTTTTTGGCCCTTGCACACTTGTTATTCATCGGAGTTCCATTTGCTGAATTTTTCTATTTCGTTTATTATGATGATGGAAAAACTATATAATTGAAGGTCTTTAATGTATATTCTTGAGATTAACGAAACGCATATTTACTTTACTTTTGAAGTGTACTTCGGGAGGGAGGGAATTGAAAGTATTGGAGAAAGGGTTTATTACCCATAGCCCATAATAATTAGGCTTTTCGGTAGGAGAAAAAAGTGACGATTGTTTTAGGGTGAAAATGTTGATTTTTAGCCAAGAGTATTGGTTGCATATGGCAGTGGAAACTTGCGCTAATGTCAGCAAAAAAACTGATGACTCCACTTTAGCATTTGGCGACACTTCACATCTATTGATTGAGATAATAAGAACTTAATTTTATAAATGGAATTCGTAAAATTAGAGTAATAATTAATTTCTGATCTCAGTTCCTGACAAAAAAAAAAAAAAAAAAAAAAAAAAAAAAACAATTACGATTCTGAAGGAAATTGTCAGGTTTTAGCACAAGAATTTCTCTGACCAAACAAAATGTCAGGTTCAAATTTTAGAAAATTAAGTGAGGAATCAATAATCAGCTTACAGAAAATCCCACCAGGTGTTGAATGCATAATAATTAAAAATAACAACGGATCTGCTTCGCAACTGTGCTTCGCTTTTTTTTTTATTTACGACTTGATAAGAGAATACGACTTTTACGTGGAAAAAGTAAGATTATGATGTCGACAGTGACATCTATGCTTGATATACTATGAGGAAAACATCAAGCACAAAAACAATCCACAGCTCATAGAAATCAGATTTATTAGAAGGACTTGGTTTATCTTGAACTCAGTTATAAACAATAGTTTTGTAGGACCTACATTCTTTATACATTTAACGAATCATGATAATGTTTTCAACGGAACAACTCCATGAAAACAATCAAACAGGTTTAAAAAATATTAGGAATGGATGATTCTTATTTGAAAATTGACAGGTTTTGAAGGGTGTCAGGCCTTTGTAGCTTGAGCCTCGACTGAGTTTTGATTAAGGGCTAAATATTCTGGGCTTGGTCTGTTTTGGCAAGCGTTTTTGGGCCGAACAACCCTTTCCTATGTTTATCTACTATGGTTTGCCTCCCCGTAGTAACATAATATTTGTAGACATGAATATATAATGAGTCGGAGGTAGTAGGCTTGAGATTGTCTGTGCAGGAATATGACTGTTGATAAACAAGAATATCCAAGTTCTGAAAACCATGTAGTGATCAGGATATGCCCAGGATTGCGAAAAGCCTATATTCAACTCGAGGTCCAGGGACTTCTTGGTGTTAAGCCGGCTTAAGCGCATTGGTGTAGATCTGAGATGTGTTAATCCCCGTCCTGCACTGGGTTCCGGGATCAAAGCTTTTCCTGAGACCTAGTAGGGTCTAGTATCTAGTAGTGTCTAGTAGTGTCTAGGGTTAATTTAAAACTGAAATTTCAGATGGGTAACCACCTTCCTGGGAGATTATGACGTTGGTAGACTCGAGGAAGAAAATTTCAAGGAACTGTTGAATACTATACTGGAGAAAATTTGACAATGTAGAAAATTGATGGAATAATTTTAGAAAAACCATTTGTAAAGCTGCTGATGGTGTGTTTGGGAAGAAGGTTAGGAGTGTAGCTCGGAATACTCGTGAAAAGCTTTATTTTTAATAGAGAGGAGAAGGGGCTTGCACAAGTATTATCTGAGTGGTAGATCATATAAAAAACAAAGGGAATGTAAGGAAAGTGGAGAAAGCAGTAAGGTATGAACTAAGGTGGTGTGAAGTGGAGGCCATGGATAAAATTGCCGAGGATGTGGAAGATGCAGCTAGGCGGCATAATAATAAAATATTTCTGGGAATCAAAATTAATCTAGGAAATGTTTTTTTTTTTAGAGAAACATTAGTAGCGGTTAGATTTGTATGTATTTGTAAGAAATATTTGATAAAAATCTCATGGAAAATCCGAAAATTATTCGAATAATTTGATATAGCTAATTCTAAGAATAGGAAAAAAGAATTTTATTTGGCGAGAATTATGTGCTGGTAAATGAAGGATGCTGATTGCATGGTGAATGAAATTATCAGGGTTCCTTTTTCTAAATTTTACAGAAAAAGCGTATGCTATGTTATTGCCACCCAGCCTTAAAAAGACAAAACAAAAAACTCATTCTTTATGCATTTAAAGCTAGGGTTGAATGTAGAGTGTCAACCAGGAGAAAATAGTGAGGAAGTCTGAGAAGGTATTTTGGCTTTTATCCCTGAATTAATTGACGCTATTTAATTAGCGTCAATTTCCCATATGAACTCAAATAGCGTCAATTAACTCAAGGATAAACGGCGAATTCACCCTTTACCGATAATTAGAATTAACTCAAGGATAATTCGTGAAAGTTTTCCTCTCCGTTAAAAAATAATATATTTTTTATACACACCAAAATTGGTAGCCTCTCCCTGGCCCCTCTCTCTAACGGATGCCGATAGAGCCACAAAAGCCGCCCATTAAAAACAAAATATAAATTACTAGTATAATGGTTCGTGCGAATTTTCCCTTTGTCTCTCAGTCAGGAAAATAATATATTTAGTGAAAGAGATTTCGTTTTCTGAAAGAAATCTAAAGAAAAAATTTCAAGAAGGGAAATTTAAAGGGGACTTTAGATAAATTTGTTACATTAATGAAGATTATAAAATTTAACAATGTGCACGGGTATTCATAAATAGTCAGTCAGTTAGAACTGACTATATAACTTAGTATACAGTTCAAGTTTTCAAATATTCGAAATTTTTTCATTGGTTTGTCATTTTTTTAAATTTTTTTTTTTTTATCTGGCCAATGATTGTTATTTTAAGATTGATAAAATAACGTATTCTCACAAACATTCAGAAAATAGTGATTCTCAAAATCATTCAGTTCTTAACCAATAATTGTTGAATGACCGAATAAAAATAAATTGCTTAAAATTCAATAGTGTTTTTTTTTCAACAAACTTACAACTGCTTTTTTCAATCTAAAGTAGACAATGAGCATTTAGGTAATAAAAGAGGCTAAAATATGAAAACAACATCATAGTCCCGTGATTCCTAACGTGGGGCACAAGCCCTACCGGTGGTGCTTGAAAATATTTTGTTGGGTCATGGGCAGGACGTGCACCCTTTGGATGACTTTATTTTAGAGCCTTTATTAAAAAAAAACGAATTTTTTTTATGTGAACGGCGTCACATTCAAATGCATGTAAAAACCACAAATATAAGAGGTGTGGGTCTGGCTGAACCAATTTAACTGAGCTTTTGTGCAACTCAACCCCATTTAACTGAATCTTCGTAAAACCGAATTCCCGTTTAACTGGTCCCTCTTGCAACTCAGCCCTGTTTAACTGAGCTTTTTTGCAACTAGACCCCTTTACAGCTCAACCCTATTTGACTCGACCCGCGTGCAACTGAACCTCCAATTACTGGGTTTTGTAAAACTCAGCCCTCGTGCAATTCAACCCCACTTAACCGAACCCTCGTTTGACTGAGCCCCGCACATTGCAACCCCATTTGACTAAACCCTCGTTCAACTGGACCCCCGTTCAAATCAACCTCTCTTTTGAAATAACGCTTATAAAACTCACCCATATATAAATTACGCCTGTTTCACTGAACTCAATTCAAGGCCTAAGAATAAATTTGAACTAGTACTGATTAGAAGGTCAAAATATGCTTCTCGCTTCATTCGGAGTTTCTGACTTATATTACCCATTTGGGCGAGCTCAGCTATTTTGCACCAAAGACAAAGAACCGGCAGAGCCGCAATTGCAGTTAGTTTCTGTCACTGGAAGCCAGTGAAAAGCTAAAGCCAATGAAGCCGACTGAAAAAAAGATTTAAGCAAATGCAAACACCATAAACTGCAAACGAAATGTACTTCAGAGTAAAAACTACAACTTCATTAAAAAAAGCTTATAGACGCCTGAACATAAAAATAACAGGCAAAATAATGCACCTTCTTTCTATCAAAACAATCTATAAAAATATACGAATAATGGAAACCCAAGTGGTTGGATCATCGTGACACCACGCATTCGGTGATCGTGAATATTATTTGGTGATTGTTGATATTGAGAAGAGAGTGGGTGGATGAATACACTAGAATTTTGATGAGGTTGTTTATTATACAGGTTTGCAATAATGTAACTAAGTAGGGATTCTTTGACATAACTTTGAAACTTTTGGAGCTTGCTAGCAAAATAACCTAAGGTACTTGGACAGTTATCTGCCCACCCGCAGTGTCCTCACTCGTTTGGTGCTGATAATAAATCGGTGAGAATATCGAGCATGATGTTGATTCCACCATTTTATACAATAAACAACAACTGAATCCTTTTTTTTGGTGTCAGGAAGGTTCCCAAAGCTCCTTTTTTTGCAATAAACTCCTCATCTTTGACTCCCTGAACCTGTGGCAGCTCTGTAATGCCGCAAGGCTTTGTACAATAGAAGCGGGGGTATATGTAAAGGTTTATTGGTGGTAACTTCAGGGGGTTCAGGTAGATTGAAATCTTCTCTCCAATCGAATAATTTTGTATCCTCAAAATATACATTTTTTTATTTGCTATCAAACAATTCTTCAACTTTATTTTCGCAATGATCGAACAGTTCCTGAAAAATTGTTCTGTCTTCCCATTGAATTGATTGATGGCTTTATCTCTGGAGCCCTTTTTTTTTCTGGAAAATAAGCATTTTGTGGAAAGCAGTAATTCTTGTTTTAAGATTTTGTAAATTGAAAATATCGGGCTGATCTTTGGTATTCAGCCAAGTAATAAAAGGCAGGAAAGAAATAATTTTAAAGAGGGTTGTAAAAGCCCTTTTCTATTGAAAAATAATACTTAAAAGTTTTAAGAGAGAGACAAAAGGAGGGAGATAATGCTAAAAAAAAATCTGATTAAGATTAACATCAAGATGGTGTTTCTCCTTGTGGTGGTATTTTTTTTAAATAGTTGGTATTTTAATAGAAAAAAAAAAACAATTGAACAATATTAACAGGACTGGGGTGTACTTACGGCCAGATACTCAGCCAAAGGATTTCATCATACTCAGATAAACAAGGGCTTACGGTTATTTTGGGAGAAAGGTTACTCTTAGTAAAAAAGTATACCGCCACCACCCCTTGTCCAAGAGCGTGATCTGAGAGACAGAGTTTAAATAACTGAGAATAATTTATCAAAGGGTGGAATCGCAGGTCATGAGACTACTTTGTTACAGGTATAACATCTATTTGTTTTTATTCCGATAACATCTCAGGCTCTAACACTACTACTACTACTAACAACTTACCGTAGCCTCAAGCCACCTGACGCCAGCACAGCCTCGCAAGCTCCTCCTCCATTCCAATCAATTCAAAGTTCCCCTTTACACCCTCCCACGAAATTCCCATTTTCATTAAGTTTTTCTTTACGATATCCTCTCATTCCAACTCCGGACGACCTGCTTTCCGATTAACCCAAGACGATTAGCCAAAAAGGACAATCTTTGGCAATATGTCATCCTTCATCCATAGGACTTGCTCTAGCCGTCTCAACCTATCTGTCGTTGTAGCCCTACAAAGTGGGATTGAACTACACTTTTCATTGAGCCTACTATTTGAAATACGGTTAGTCAGTCAGGGACTCAAAATGATCCGTAGGCAATTTTTCTGGAAAATATCTGAACATTTTGACTTCCAGTGTTAGTAGCATGGATTATAGAAAATTTCAAACAATTTGGGAAATGACCCTAAATGGCTTTTGATTGATGAGACAAAATGGTGCAGTGGAGGAATCAACTCCATCGAAGCACATCTCTCAAACCTGATCTATATTGATAGTATGGGCGCTGGCAGAAAATGTTCCGCTGAAGGGGGGGGGGGGGGGGGGGAGACAAAATAATATCAGTTGTGGATCGGGGCATGGGAAAACATTTTAGGATACATTTTCTCTGGATTTTTTTTTTTTTTACACATTTAGAGACAAAATTCCAAATAGAAAGACTAAATGCTTCAGTGGGGTTTGTTTAAATGACAATGAATTTAGAAAGTTTCAAACGGTGGGGAAAGGTGGGGGGGGGGGAGGAGCTTCAGAACTGATATGATCTCTCTTGATTCCCAGGAATATTTTAAATCTACGCTTTTGCCAGTGGTGTGTGGTGGTGGTGGGAAGTAATAATGCCCCTTCCAAGATGTGCTATGTAAGTAAGTAATGCAGCATTGAGCTTTTACAGTCCTTATTGGGGGTGCCGTTCTCAGTTTCGTGGTCCTTCAGCCAGGAATTGTAATTGGGGTGGGGGGAATTTGGGTACAGCCATCCTATTCTGTTGCACACCCTTCGTGCTTACTTTCCCCAGATATCTCCAGGTACCCATTGAGAGCTTGGTCGACTCTGGCTGAGTTTTTTATAGAGACACGCTACTTTACCCCGTCCAAAAACCAAATAACCGGTGACACCAGGAACCGAACCCCCTTCCCTTCGGATAAAAGATTCCAACTCTATGGCTATGGCTACTTCAGTTTTCTACGTTCTCCCCCCCCCCCCCCCGAAAAATACCCCCTGTGTATTTTTTCTAAAACTCTGTATTAACAGTTTTAGCAGAGTTTGTGCCAAAAGTCATTTCCCATCTATTTCCCATTTAGTTTATTTCCCATATTTTCCCTTTTGATTCATTCACAAACTCTCAATTGTGCTGATGCAATACCCCCTTTCAAAAATATCCCTCCCCCTGGAAATATTTCTCCAGGGAATGTCCCCTTGTGGAAATTGCTCCTAAAATGTAACTTTTGCTATTTTTACATCTGACATTTCAACAAAAAGTTTCTAGTGCTGTTACAGTTCTAGAAAACCTTGCGTTAAACAAAAAGAACAACAGAAAACAAAACACAATAACTCGTTTGCAATGTATGTTTCTATTATTATGAGAAACTAACTGTTTGTGGTTTTGATTCATTTGGGCATTTCATTAACCTAGCATTTGGGTAACAGGCTCATATATTTACAGCATCTTCAATATGATGAGAAAAACTTTTTCTTTAAACCTGCCCCCCCCCTTCTTCCAAAAAAAAAAGACAGCTATTTTTTCAAAATGTAAGAGCGCAATTTATCTGGGGGACAGTCTTCTCTAATTATGTCATTGATGCCTAAATATGGACTTTTTCAAAACGAAAATTGATCCATTTATAGTTTCCACTATATTTTCTTTTATTAGCCTATTTACTCACTAACAGCCAGTAGCGTAGCTAGGGGGGATAAAAGGGTAAAGTGGCGTAGCTAGGGGGGGGGGGGGTAAGTTATCCTGTGCAAAGTCGGCGGCCTGCTTCATTCACGAATATTTATGGGATAAGGCAAAATATATTTTTGAATATCTAGGGGAGGGAAAAAAATTCGTCTTTTTTAGTTTTTTCTTCAGTGGAAATAAAATAAGACTTATGAAATTACCCCCTCTAAAGGTATTTTTTAAAATCTACCGGGGGATATAGGGGGGATTCCTTATTAAAATATCTTTTTGCACCACTTTATTCAGGTGACGTCAGCAATTTTTCTTTGGGAGGCATAGTTAATAAATAGATCTTGAAGTATTTTTTATTTTTGTTTGGTCATAAATTATATGCAACTAAAACTCAGAAAAAAATAAAAATTGCATAAAAATGTAATAGAGGGAAATATTATTGTACAAACATTGACAAGCATTGTTCGAAGGCATTTTTCATGTATGAGATTACAAGATAGGTAATGTTAGAAGCTATTTTTCATTGTTATTTAGGTTAAAAAAAAAATGTTTGTCCTCTCGACTACCAACATCATACTAATTAAATTGCTGCATAAAATTAGGAAAATAAGTTTCTCAACTTCTTTCTTTTAAAAGATTTTCTGAATCCTTGCCAGTCTACCCCCCCCCCCCTCCTGCACCTACCATAATGCTTGGATCCATTTTTACCATAATGCTTCCCTCAATACAAGTAACATCATAGTGTAGCGAAAAAAAAACTTCTGTTACGTGCTTCTTAGAGGCTTTGCCGGGATAGCTATCCCCTTTACCGTCCTAGCTACGCCACTGGCTGTTTGTGAGAAATAGTCTAATAAAAGAAAATACAGTGGTAACTGTTAAAATGGATCAATTTTCGTTTCGAAAAAGTCCATATTTAGGCATCAATGACAATTAGGGGAGGAAAATGTCTCCCCAGATACTTTGCCCTCTTACATTTTGAAAAAACTTGTGCATTTTTTAAGAGGAGGGATGTTTTTTATAGAAGAAAAGTAATTTGTATTTTGATTGAGAATGAAAATACCGGAAACCAGATAGTGACCTTAAACCCTAAACCGGAAGTGACTCTGAAGCAGCAACGAATAGAAATTTTGTGAATATTAGGTAATTGGAATTTTGTTTAAAACAGTATTTAGTTCCCAATGAGACATAAGTTAGACTAGTAGTCATTTTGTCTATTCAAGAAAACAAGCTTGGATTTATTTTGGGCCAAATGTACGAGGGAGAGCTTTGGTAATTACCCCGATCATTTACCACCCTAAAACTCCAAACTTTTTTAATTTTTGGGCGTCACATAATCAAATTATCAAGAATTTCTGTTTTACACTCCCCCTCAACTGTGACCATTAAATTAATAAGTTAAAGTCAAAACAATAGCGTCAAAGCCGGGGTATTGAGGAGGGGGAAGCCCCCCTGACATACGTAATAATTGTGTTCATTTTAAACTTTGATATCGCTTTTTACTTTTAGTTGAAAGAACTACGTATGACTGTGGTTGAGTCAATTTGTATCTGCTAGTGTGACTACTTGCACCTTCGACGATTTGTAACTCTTAACTACTTTTGACTGTGAATACTTGCGAACGCGATTATTTGTGACTATGATTAAGACCATTTAATGGTTGTTATTTTTAATAAGACTGAGACCATTTGCAACTTTCATAAGTGATGGCCGTGATTACTTCTTACCATAATACTTTTGACTAAGAGTACTTAAGCCCACGAATACTTACAACTGACACTATTTGTGAGTCTGACAACAAAAGACTGCAATTGCGGTGACTTTCAGCTGCGAATTTAATTAGACTGTTACTGCGTCTGCGATAGGGACTCTGACTATTGAAACTATTGCAACTTTTACTATTACATTAAAATTATTGAGCTAAATAAAAAAAAATTTACAATATCCTTCCTATCAAAGTGATACAATGCATCCAGTTTGCTGATCCAGTCTTAGTAACCTGATCCAGTTTGCCCAAAAAATCTTATCTACAATATCTCAAGAATGTCTAAGGTTATTAATTTTGGTATATCATTGAATATTAAGTGGATGTTGAGCTAAATCAAAATATTCTGATATTGACCTCAATTAGAAGATACTATGTGTGTATCTTCTGTCAGAAGGGTGCATCTTTAATATTTGATAGAAAAAATTTAATTGAATATTGAAGTCAAACTTAAAACGAGCAAAAGTCGTTACAAACTGGAGTTGGGCTACTGCTCCCTCCCCTAATCATAAATATCTAATAACGTCATTTGCACCTTACTAAAGAATGATTTATATTGCATATATGTTCTTTTATATTTACAATATTGAAAAATAAAATTAAAATATACAGTGAAGAAAAATCTCTAACTACTGAGTTTCCTAGGTTGATGTCATTATATATCAAATTTTTGTTTTATATATACATTAGTACTTTTAGTCTTATTGAATGTTATAGTCATTTAGTTTTCATTTGCCTTCGAAATTTCAAAAACAAAAGCATATTATTCTAGACACATAGTTTTCAAAAAAATACAAATCCAACAGTTCGTGGTAACAAACTGTAAGTTAGGAGCGACTCAGCTCAACAGTAACGGAAACTCTAAAAAATGAAGTTTTGAATATCAATTGATACATCAAAACAATCAGCTTATTATGTTGATTCCAAAGATATAAGTTTAATCAAGTTTAGTGATTCCCATCAAAACTTACGAGCATGAGGAAATTCGCCTGATTTTTAAATCAGGGGGGGGGGGGGCAACCCCTAAGAGTCAAGAAATCTTAATAAAAACCACACCATCAGGTTCAGCGTACCAGAGAAACACTACTGTAGAAGTTTCCAGCTACTATCTGAAAAAATGTGAAATTTTGCTATTTTTGCCAGAAGACAGATCACAGATGCGTGTCTAGAAGGAATTTGACAGGGGTGGGGAGGGGGGGGGGGGGGGGGGGTGTTGTGTTGCACTTTACGTTGTATGAAATTTCCACGGAGGAGTCTTCTGTGAGGGGGAGGGGTATATTTCATAGAGGGTGAGCCAGATTTATCGGCATTATTTGAAAAACGAATAGAAATTTTGCCACATATGAAGGGTTGCCCCCTCCTCCATACCTTGCTCATTCCGCTAAAGTTAGACAGTTTGTCCAAATTTTTTAAGAGTGTCTACTGAAATACGGGGGAAGTTTAAATTAGAATAGGAAGCTTTTTTTAAAAGTGCTAACAGCTTCAGCATAAAGAGCAAGGTATTGAGGAAGATGCAACCCTTCATAGGCGGAATAAATCTGCCAAAATTAATGTACAAATTTTGTTTTTATTTTTGTTGTACGGTGAGCCAAATTTCAACCTGCATTAGTTGAAAAATGTTCCGAAATTAAATAAAAAAGAAGAAGTTTTTTTTCAACTGCAAGTAAAGAGCGACATTAAAACTTAAAACGAACAGAAATTATTTCGTATATGAAAGGGGCTGTACTCTCCTCAACGCCTCACTTTTTACGCTAAAGTTTTATTGTTTTAAGATTAGAGTTGTGACAAAGTCAAACTTTAGCGTAAAAAGTGAGGTGTTGAGGAGGGGACAGCCTCTTTCATATACGGAATAATTTCTGTTAGTTTTAAGTTTTAATGTCGCTCCCTACTTTCAGTAAAAAAAAATAAAGCGTTTTTTTTTTTAACGACGTAATAAACCCAGAGTAGAAGAGGCAGTAGCCGAAATACTGAAGTTTTGTTCGTTTTAATTTTGACTTGAATATCCAATTTAATTTTTACTGGTTTTAAAATTTATTTTCTTATTTATATTATTACCTATATCTCTATGTTTGCTATGATTGTTTGTTATGTAATTTCTGTTTGTTGTAGGTTTTATTTTATTCTTTAATAGTAATTTTAGGTCGTTTTGAGTTTGAATTATTGCATTAATTGTTTTTAATGTGCTTAAATTTCTATGGCTTTTTGCTTTTCCTTGAAAAACCTGTTTTTGGAAATTTTGTTTTAATTTCTGAAACAATCAAAAGGATTTTGGTAATTGTAGCTTTCTGTAGCTTTCATTAGTTTTTCTGTAGGAAGCAACCTACTATGTATGATGACATTTTTTTTTACTTCGAGATTTTGCAGATAAGGTATTAAGAGAAGAACACTTCGATTCTAGGTTGGGGAGAAGACTTGTCATCAAAGTTTGACTTGTCAAACTTTGAAGACTTTGTCATCAAAGACAAATCAAAATTTGACTTTGCGATAGATAATTAAAAGGCAAATGAGTCAGCAGACACTTCATCACTTATTTTCATAAATTAAGAATGAGCATTTGATTCAGCCGAAATTTTTAGAGAAGGTCCTGTATCCTGTATGGGGTACCCGACAAATGAATCGAAGTGATAAGGCTATGCACGAGAACAAAATTGTTGTGGTTAACGTAGGAAATGAGGCTAGTAGTTTGTTTTGTAATAAATCAGGGGTAATACACGGTTGTATTCTATTACCTTTTTATATTGGCCATCTTGATGGGCTGGTTTCTAAAGAACGCGGTAAAGGCTTGAGGAAAGCCTTGGTTTGAGTGGCGTTGAGGAAAATTTTATTATAATCACTTATTTTTCGGAGTTTTTCAGATTTCAGAATTGCAAAGATTGGACGCTTCGACTGGGAGTTTTACTTACTAGGTAGTATTATTAGTGAAGACGGCAGATGATGTGAAAGCGTTAAAAGTAGAATAGCCAAGGCCCAGAACGATTTTTTACTGCTAGATTAGTTTTGGAGAATAGGAGGATGATTCATACGAACTATGATCTGAATAATAAAAGCTACATGAGGGATGACTGCATTCAAGTGTGGTTCTGAAGCTTGTGTGCTCCGAAAGACGAAGGATTTGTTAGATGTTTTCCAGAAGAATTGTTCAGGGGGCTCTGGTATACTTGTCTTAATAACAGTATTTCAAGCAGTAAGGCTTATGAAAACGTGGTTTTATCCTGCTTTCTAGGGCTATATTAAGAGAAAGGCTGAGAATGCCAAGAAACGTTCTGTGGAAGAAGAATGAAAGGTTTTCAATCATTGTCCGTTGGGTGGGCATACCGCTACTACTAAAAACTCACTACATCACCAAACCGCTTGAAGCCAAAATAGCTACGCCCATCCCTCCTCCATCCCATTTTATCGAGGCCTCCATATCTGTCATCGTTCATCCGAAAATCGTGTCCTAGGTATCTCATCTTTTCTCTTATTATAGCCCTAGTAAGAGGGATAGGACCATTTTTTTTTCGAACATCCTTGCTATTTGACCTAAAGTCATTTAGGGGTCCAAAATAATCCGTATGCAGTTTCTCTGGAACACATCTTCCGCAACTCCTTTTTCGTTTTTCAGAGTGGCTGCGCTTCAGAACCATACTTGACCACTTTCATTACCGTAGCTTCCAACGATATAAAATTAGTATGCAGGCTTTTTTTCTTATTATTCCAAACTATTTTCAAATTCGGAAAAACACAATGGGCCTTTACAACTCTAATTTTAGAGTTCTCACTGCACCCACTGACTTTATTGATAATACTATCTAGGTAAGTCATGGTGTTCACTTCGTCAGTCTTTTCGTTTTCAAACATCACCTTTTCACTTTCATTTCATTCCTAGTTTTAGCAACTTAGCCTTCATAATATCAATTTTCAAACCAATTCTAGCACCCTTAGTTCACACAAAACCTCTATCTTAACAAATCTTACAATCTTAACAAAGTTAATTCATTTTGTTAAGATTTTCAACTAGGATACTTAAATCATCAGCTAAGTCTAATTTTAGCAGAGTTTTACATCTTTACTGTAACTTTACTTCCTAGAGGACTTATACCATAAGATTTTCGCTAAAGGTCTTCTATCAAAAGACTAAACCAGCTCCTCATAATCTATAAAACTGAGGACTACGACCGCCTGATGACTCTGGTACTTCTTAATTATTAAACTATAAGAGCTAAAATTTGATTGACGTATCCTCAACCTTTCCGAAAACCACACCCTTCTTCTCTGAAAACATTATTTACAGTGTCTCTAAGTCTAAAAAGTATCGTCATACGAAGTAATTTACTTCCTACAGAAAGCTGCTAATGCCTTTGTAATTACCTTTCTCGTTCTTATTACCTTTTTTATGAAGCTATTTCATTGGTAGGTACTTCCCCCTTTTCAAAAATTATATTCATGATTTTCAGTAACTTATCTCTTACCTCACCTACCACCATATTTAAGATACTCAAATACCCCACGATCGGAATAGTAAGAGCATCAGCATATTTGAATAATATGAGTAAATTAAAAAAAAAAAAATCTGAGAAGTCCACTAAAATATGGTGCAAATAAAAAAAAGATAAATATTAGAAAAAATTTCCTACATATTAGGACGAATGATAAAAAACATTTTGTGTCATATGCCTCAATTTTTTTTTAAAGAGGCGTGTTTACTTTGGACAAAAAAAAACCTTAGCAAGGCATACTGTGCCAGTTGTCTTAACCTGCGGTTGTGTTTGATTTGGTAGAACTCATAATTTACTAAACATTTAAATGCTTGATTTTTCTGTTTACATTGAACTCTTACCGGTCATGATTTTACTAAAGATTTGACCACTTGAATTCATTTTGTTTTTGAAGATTCCCCCACTGAGTGTCAACACAGTAATTCCGTAGTATAATATAATGTATGCATAGTTAATGTGCGTTTTGCTCCACCATTAATGATTAGAAGGAAACCCCATCAATTTTGTTATAATGTTTGGTTTTGAAACAAGTAACGTGTTTAGTTAAAAAAGAGATTTCCACTTACACTTGGAAAAAGTAAAGCTGAACAGGTGATGTTGGGTGAAAAGAAGATTAATCAAGTGAATAATTTCGCTTACCTCTGTAGCATAATTAGTATTCATGGTGGATGCTGTGAAAAGAAAACAAACGAATTATGTTTTTATTAAACACATCGCATTACAAATAATTACCTACATTTTAACGTAGGGAACAGAATCCTTTGCTAAACAAAACTTTCTTGCGAATCAAGGTAAATCTTATCCTCAAAATTTCAAATAAACCTTCTACTGCTTGGTTTTAGACTGTGAATCTCAATTTGTTGAAATATAAATTGTATGTTGCATAGTCAGGGTGCAATTCAAATTAGTGAGTTTAAGTTTACTGGAACTATACTTTAATGGAGCACTTGTTTCACTGTAAATGTCTGTTATTGTATTTGAATTAATAATAAGCTGCGATAGTTTAATCAAAATTGTGCACTTTTTTAGGTTCAAAAAGCCTCGTCGCGATGTGAAAGAAGTGCAACTTCAAAAAAAGAAGAACAGTGTCTATAGAAGTAAGTCAGAAATGGCAGTTGGAATCTATTTAGCTAAAAAGAAGACTTAGCGACATCCAATCTAATACCATTCACTTATAACGAAGTAGGACAGACGGTAGTAGAGATCGACTGGGAAATCAATTTACATTTTTTTTTGGATAACGGTTAAGGGATATCGGGTGCTTAGATATAAGAGGGGGATGGTCTTTTTTGGAAATTTGATTGAAGGATGAAACTGATTTTGAATGTGCATGGCTGGCAGTTATTAATTTTCATTTTACTATATTATTATGGGCAGCAGCTTGTATCGTTCTCTGTGATTTTCTCTCAAAAATGGGTTTCTCTTTTTGAATTTTGACTAGCATTATGGAGAGGCTACCAATTTCGGTGTGAAAAGTTTGCCCACTTGTTACTCTAGGAATCAACCTCAATCTTTATTTTATTGTTTCTTTTTTTTCAGAAAAAATATTAGTGGTGGATAAATTGGTCTGAAGCTGGAAGGTGTTAGTGCCTATTGAAATATGAAAATTAATTCTTTTTAGGTTTTCAAACAGTTAAGCCTGTTATCTTCATTTCTTTAGCCCTCCTCGAAATAAATGACTGCAAGTAAAAGCGACTACATCCAGTAAAGCCAAATTTTGATCGGGTATCGGAAACCAATACCTAATTTTTTTACATCTGGTTCAGTCATACTCTATGCCCTTTGTGTACATTTTTTAAGCAATTATACATTCCCTATTTTTTATTTTTATATATATCTTTTGACTTCGTCATGTTTAAGGGAAGATTGTCAGCGTCCTCAGTGTAGACATGTAAGACCTCAGTGCTCTTTTTAACATTTAAACATTATCGGATGATTTGAAGAAAAAGTTAGTCAAAGAAGAATTTGGGTGATTTGAAAAAAAAAACTGACAGCAATAATGCACAAAGATTCTGTGCACTGATTTAAACCAAAACGAGGCTGAAAATTTCAATCATTATGGTTGAATCAGAAAAATAATTCTCCGGTAGATAATTGCAAAGCTGATACAAGTTTTATCTGGGTTGAAAGCTGAGCTGATTCCATTCTGTTGGATTCTGTAATACGACTGTTACCTGAATGTGTATGCTAAATTGATCTGCACCCTGGCTTGATTTCCAGTCCTGACTGCGTCTAATAGTATGCTAGGTTCAAGCTGCTCCAAATTTTTCTAGAATATCCAGATTTTAAGAGAAAGCTGGATGTCAGATTTCACATTTACTAATGTGACATTTACTAATTTTTATTTTAAAGATGTAAAAATGTAATTTAGAGTCTCTGACATTGTACTGGTAAATTGGTAAATGAAAACTGAAATTAAAGACGGCCTTACCTTTTCTGGCCGATGTCTTCCTTCTATTAGAACAGTTTTTTCAGTCTCAAAGCTGAATAGCTGAGAATTATATATACAATAATTTACGACCTTCGGCTGTTTACAATAGCTGAGAATTTATATATAAATTTGGTAGAGAATATATTTTGTAAAGAATTTAGTTGGCTTTGAGCTAAACGACTTTTGTTTGAACAATAACACTTTTAAGAAACTGTTTCTTACTGTTTGGTTGAATAAAATTGAATTATTCAGTTAGATGGTGGTTTGAAAGTGATTATAACCCCTTCCTGCCCCCACAAGGCTCCAATATATGGTCCGCTCCACTAGGCTCCAACATATGGTGAGGTGATCCCTCCTAGGTAACGATATTCTGCCTTCTTACTTCCGTTCTTTCTGTCTGTAATTTTTTCGCCGGGTTTTTGCACAGTGGTAATTATTTAGTTGAGTGTCAAGCTCGCCTGTGACTCTGGCTCATTTGTTGGTTCTGTGAGAGTGCAGCTGCACTAAAAATTCTTATTTCGAGCTATGTATTGATGTTTCTCATCATGCAAAAAAAAGAAAAAATATGATCATAACCAATTTTACTGAATAAAACAAATGAATGTTTTCTGACAGTTTAATATACAGTTTTATATGCTGAAATTCATTCCTGAAAGTTTTATATAGTTTTGGATTTATTAAATTTATGCGACGAGAAAATATTAAAATGTATTTTGTTTTCCGTATAGTCCAAACTATGTACTGGTCCTTAGAAAGTTTTGGTTCGGTTTGAGTCTCATATTTTTATTGATGGTGATTTATGTTAGTTTTGTGCTTGAGAAATTGTTTCCTTTATTTTTGCTGATATTTGTTTTAATATAGCCCATTACCTTCTAGACAAAACTTCATTTGTCGAAAAAGATATTAAAATTAATATCTGTTCGTTTTTAATTGACAGTCTTTTCCACTTGTTATGTAAACAATATTTTAATCTTCTGTTTTTTTCTTCTAAAAGAATATAGATTTTGAGTTACTTTTTATATCTTGACCAAAATCTTCCGCAATTTTTAGCAAAACACGCCTTTTTTGAAAATTTGGATGCACAGTATATTTGTATTTAGTTTCACACCTCAACTTTCCATGAAAATAAAACTTCAAACCCCATTCTCTTCTGTTGACATTGTATTTATGCCCCTTATAACCTTTTGATCTACTGCAGTAATAAGAGTTGAAGTAGTAATAGTAGTAGCCCTAGAAGTCTGAACTTAATATCCTCGGTTATTCTTAAGATATTGCTGAGACGTCTGATTGACTGCACATAATGTCTTTTGATTTGATTTTAAAGCAAAATATGTTTTCTTTGATTGTTTCGACTTTACTTTTTATTCTAGTTCTAAGATATCCCGTCTGGATGTCTTGTCAACTTGGATTCATTGAAGCTATTTTTATTTGGCTCAAAAGCATACGTAATAATAGCAGTAGTAACATTACAAGTAGTAGCAAAAGCGGTTATAAAATGAAAGTCCGGTAAGCAGTACCCACCGATGTGTGCACACGTCTTGTGTGTTACAGACCTTCTCCCCTGAATCAGACACTTCGAACTGGACGTTAGGATTTTCAGATTCTCATATCCCAGGAGTAGGAAACTTAAAATTAGGTGATATAGAATTTTTTTCTGGCAGGAAGGATGGGGTACATAAACAGGGAGTAAGACTCCTGGTGAGTAAGAATGTTGCTTTTTTGTTCAGGCTGGGGGTGTGTTCTATTAATAATAGAATGCTAATCGCTCATTTTATGATAAAAAAGTGCAGGGTATTAGTCATAGTAGTTTATGTCACTGTAGAACTGACTGACGGAGTTGGTAGTGACACAGATGAATTTTATTTAGTTTCAGGAACAAAAAGACAGGGTCCCAGGTAGAAATTTTGAGTTTTATCAGTAGATTTTAATACCCTGGTTGGTAGAAATAGGGATAGATGACATCCTAGCCTAGATAAATTTGTGCTAGGAAAAGGAAACGGATGCAGTTTGTGCAATTTTGTAGGAATAACAATCTAGTTATAACCAATATAGTATTTGGTCATAAAATGGCCCATAAGTTAACCTGGTATCCACATGATGTTAAGACAGCTAGCCTTACTGATTATGTTATTGTAAACCAAAGACTTGCAAGATACTAGGTTATGCTGAAGTGCTGTTATTGATGTTAAAAGTAGAGATCACGTTCTAATAATGTTAAGGGTTAACTTAAAGCCGAAACTTCGAAAGGGTAACTACCTTCCAGGAAGCTATAACGTTGGTGGATTCCAGGATGGGACTTCGAGAGAATCAATTCAGGAATAGTTGAATGCTAGACTGAAAAGTTTAAAATTCGACTATGTAGAAGATGGATGAAATAATTCTAGGAAAATAATTTGTAAAGTTGCTGATGGTTTCTTAGGGAAGAAACTTCAGAACGCAGCTAGGAATATTAGTGAAAAAGCTTTATGTTTAATAGAAAGGAGAAGCGGCTTGTACAAGAATTATCTGAGTGACAGATCATTTGGAAATAAAAGGAATGTGAAGAAAGTGGAGAAAACATTAAAATGTGAATTAATGAGGTGTGAAGTTGAGACCATAGATAAAACTGCTGAGAATGGAAGGTTTAGCTAAACGGCATAATAGTAAAATATTGTATCGGTATATTAACATATTGAGACGGAGTAGTGAATTTGGATTGGTCTCGGTTAAATATAGGAACGTGACCACAATTAGTGATCAGAAAAGAGTTAAAGAGAGACGGGCTGAACATTTTGAGAATGTTCTAAAGCGGGACAGAGTTACAGGAAAGATATTGGAGATAATCAAAAAATCTGTGACACCTTGGATGTGAAAGAAGATTTATTTTGTGACGAAGAATTAGCGACAGTACTAAAAGGATTAAAAATTAATAAGGCCCCATGTGCTGTTAGTGCGGTAAATGAGTTTCTTAAATATGGTAGCGTTGAGGTTAGAAATAAGTTACTGAAGATCACGAATTTGATTTAAAAAAAGGGGAAGTATCTAGCGATTTTAGGAAAACCCTAATTAAACCTTGCATTAAAAGGGGACAAGACTGAGTGTGGTAATTATAGAGGCATTAGCCTGGTCATTGTTAGTAGAAAATTAATTATTATGATGATACTTTTTAGACTGATGTGCTGAAGACAAAGATTTAGAGAAGAGCAGTGCGATTTTAGGAAGGCTAGAGGATGTATCGACCAAACTTTCCCTCTTAAGTTAATAATTGAGAAGTTGTTGAGTCATTAAACACTTTTAGTTCTCAGTTTTATAGATTAGAAGAAAGCGTTCGATTCAGCTGATAGAATAGCTTTAGCGAATGCCTAATCTTTCTAGAGTATACCAGACAAGTATATCAAAGTTATTAGTGCTAAATACGAGAATAACAGTGCTGCGGTTAAGGTAGTAAATGAGGCTAGTAGATGGTTGTGTATTAAATCAGGAGTTAAAGATGGTTGTTCTCTATCCCCATTTATAGGGATCGTTCTGACGGACTTTGTCGTAAGGAGAAAAGGAAAGATAATAGGAGAACATGGAATCAAATGGGGAAGAACAACTTTCCTGGACTTAGATTATCGTCAGTCGGGTATGAAAAGGTCGTATCTCCATAATTGCAAATTTTCAGAAAAGCAACAAAAAACCTCAACTATGTTTCTCTTTTGATAAATGTAAAACAAAAATGGATTGATATGCATTGATTTTACACATCGATCTGTGTTTTGTTTTACGGTTATTAGAAGGAAAAAAAAGTTGTAAATTATTTTTGTTCTTCTAAAAAATAAACAATTAATTATGGAAATATAATCTTTTGATACCTAACTGGCGTTATGTTGATGATTTAAGCATCCTAGATGAAAGTTTGAGCAAGATGGATACACTCTTCGAGGTTATGCCTGTTCAGGGTGCTAGAATAAGTTTGACAATTAATGTTAAGAAGACTGAGCGCTAAGGCTAGAAATCAATGAAGATGAAAAAGTGATGCAGGATAACGAAGAAGATTTGCTAGATGTTTAACAGAGAAATTGCCCACGGATTGTTTTGGGTGCACAGCTGAATACCTGTATTTCAGAAAGTAGGCTGGAAAATATAAAATTTGTGGTTCTATCCCGCTTTTTAGGGGCTATAATGAGAGAAAGGCTGAGATGGCTAGGGCACATTCTGCGGGTGTTTTATGACATATTGTCAAAGATTCTCTTTTTTGGCCAACCATCTAGAGCTAGACGCAAAGTAGGTCGTCTGTGGTCGGGACTGGAGAATGTAAAGAACTATTTAAGGGGTTCGGAAACTTTCTGGGAGGATGTAAATAGGGAGACTTTGAATAGATTGGGACGGAGCGGGAGCATGCGTAGCTCTGTTGGCCTCAAGTGGATTGGTGATATAATGAGTTGTTAGTACTACTAGTAGTAACAGTAATATTCATTGTAGCAGGAGTAGTATTAGCAATAGTAGTGGTTGTATTATTAACGTTGTACCTTTCTGGTCTGTTTCAACATCCCTTCCTTATATCCTGTTTAAATTTAAAAAATCAAGATTTTTTTTCAACTGAAATTAAGCAGGAACATTGAAAGTTTCTACGAACAGGAATCATTTTGTTTATGAGGGTAGTTACGCCCTCATCATTACCGTGTTGTTCACGGAAAAGGGAGAGGGAGTTTTTCCTCCGAAATATTTGAAGAAGTTCTTCTTCCAAAATATTTGAACTTTTCCCTCCAAAATTCTGAAGAGGTTCAAGTTTTAAAAAATGGCTAAGTAATTCAACTTTACCAAAATATTTCTAAAAATGAAATTTTTAGGATTCACTTTTCAAGACCGATATTAGAATTCGTTAAATTAGCAAAACACTGATGCTTTTATTCATGTGTCTTGAGGTATCCATTTTGTTATGGATCCAAAAGTATATTTTATAATATAAGAGGAGCATAGACGAAACCTATGATTAGGTATAGAATTAACAACTTTCACTTATACCTAGGTTCTAAACCACCGGAGTTGGATACACTCGATGGTGTAGAATACGAAATAGAAGCAAGGCTTCACCGTGGGAAGTTTACTCTTTAATACTTCAGTTGGCATACTCAGTGATGAAGACTCTTCGAGGAATCTCGGTATGGCAAGTTCATTGTGATAATGTCTAATCTATGTAACTTTTCGAATTTTCTGACAGATGACTCATTTTGAGCTAGTTTATGATGTCTGCTCTTTTTATGTTGTTGGAATTTTTTTTTTATCGAAGTTGTTTGGAATTTTTTTTTTTTTTTTTTTTTTACAAAAATTTAAAATAGAAGTGTTGATATCCGCGGTGTGTGTTATGAAAGAATCTGATGGGTATGACTTGTTCTGAGATTCTGTAATAACTATTGATGATAGTCGCTTTTCTTTGGGAGATGTGGTTTCTTGCTGTTTATCAGTATTATCATCAGGAAGTTGGATTGGAGTTGTGCTGTCCTGAATTATATTATTCTTAAATTCTACCTTGTTGATTGTAGTATTTGATGTAACATAATTGTTGAGGCCCGTGCCCCCTTTTTTATTAGATAAATATCCCTTCTCCTTTTTGCTTAGATTTACCCACAGCACAAGTTTTATATAGAAGCTAAAATTTCGTTGTCTAGGCAAAATTTTTGCAAAAGAATATAAGTTGGCTTCGTATTTAAATTCTGTATGAATGATCACATGGGTATGCTAATTCCGGGGCCATTTATTCAGAATTTATAGACACGGCAAATTCAATTTTGGGGCTTGATACGTTCCAATGGTCCGCGTCTACACTAGACCACGTCAGAGGCAACTTTTCGTTTTGTGTCGATATATAATTTTATGGTTAGTTGAAGTTCTTTTTGAGAGCTGATAATAGATAGATTGTTGGAGTGGAGATTGGAAGTAAAAGTGATTTATTTTCTAGATCTGTATTTGACTTTTTTTTCCGAACCCCGGTCGGAATTCTCAACAAAAAATGAAATTATCTTCAACCCCCAAGCCAAAAAACTTGTTGACAGTATAACATATATAGATTTATTAGAAAATTATCAATACCAGAAAATGCACCCAAAGAGATATTTTTAACAACAAGTAAATGCAGTAAATTCTGTACACCAAGAAATATACCCTATTCTTTTCTTATTTTTCTTTAAAAATATTTTGTCAACTTGAATATTCCTTTATTGAAAATTGATCCTTTAGTTAAGCGGGCTTTTCCAGGTATATTTAGTGCTTTCAATGCTTTGGCAATGTTTCTGATTGTAATTTGAATGAGAGAAAAAAAAAGTTGCTATACAGTTTTAACTGGATTTAAAAATAACCACCGGATAATATAAAAGTAATGACGTTTATAGCAACTTGGCATATTTCACTAGAATGGTAATTGAAAAATGTAAAAGACGCATTGTTTCACTAAATTATTATCCAAGAATTTATTTTGATAGCTTGTAGTGTGCTTCTATGTACATACATATCTCGAAGAGAGTATAAGAACTATTAATTATTCTGGAAATAAAACTAGTGTTCAACTACTGTGCCTTTCCCCTCCATTTTTAGAGGCCAAGTACCCATTTGTACAGATAAATGTATTTCAGTTATTGTCTACTTTAGCTTATAAATATCTCACTTCAAATGGCTTTTCATATGCATGTAGTTCTTTTAGAAGAGAGCGGAGGATCAGTCGAAATAGCCTAAAAAAGTAGCATATGCTAACTTTGAAAGAACCATGTTGAGCATTGTTGGTTCAAAAATATGGTTCAAAAAGAGCCATGTTGAGAATTATTGTCATTGTAGTACCTCTAATGGGGGGTTTTGATAAGCCAATTCCCATGGGGGGATTGTATTTTGCGTTTTCAAATGGGGGTTTTTTGCTTCTTTGTAGTGGGATTATGTAAATTTTATACCATAGTTTGTGGGGGAACTTCGTGTGGCGGGGGATTAAACAGTGGGTCAATCGGGAAGCGTATGTTAATGGCCATACTGAGTCAAAATCTGATTACTAGGATTCAGGTTCCCCAGAGAGCGGTTGGAGAAACAAAGACTAATTATCTTGAGAACTACTAACATGAAGAATCAAAAATAAGAAAGTAATGTATTTATTTTTACTCACATTTGCGATACAAAAACTGGATCAGGAATATCGGATAATCTGCGCTTCAATTTACTGTCATAGACACTTTGATAAAATTATACACTGATATATATATATATATTCCAACGCGGGTCTTATTTAAAATACAAGTTCAAAAATTGGGTTAAACATGGTAAAGGACTCACATAACATTGTCAAAATTGTCAGTGGGCTGATAATAGATTCACTTTAAACTTACATATGGTTGGTCAAGAACTCTCAGAAAACTCCTCTAGACTGACTTGAAATTGCCAAGTCCTAACTAACTATACTATCCAATTTCGCCAGAGGTTACATTAAGGCGCTGCTAAAAAGTATGTTACATTGGGCTCATTGGTCCAATGATGTGTCCTATATTCCTATTGGACAGGGAGTACACCAATTGGCTACTTCAACTTTCATACGATTTATAGCTATAAGATTTTCACTTCGTAATTTTTCTTGACAAACAAAGTATTACTTTTGTAAATTTATTGCTAACGACTTGTCACTTAGTTTCCAGATTGCTTATAATTTATCACGGTGAAACTTGTTTTGGGACAATACAACTTAGTTACATTGGAATACCTAACTCTAAACTTAGTTTCAGAACAATACTTTGTATATCTCGTGGCTGTTTTTTGTATAATAAATTCTACCTTCTCTTGACAGTTTGGAGATTCAAGCTCTTAAAATTAAACTAAATTGTTTGTCTCCTGTCGCGTAACATTTGGTCACACTGATATTTATTGCATATTTTTGTGACACTTTGTCCTTCTGCTTCACGATGGATTTATTTATTGCTACTACATTTGCTGTGGGAAAGATTATACAAAGTTTATTCGATCAAGATACATTTGTTTGCTACTTTTTAAATTGCATGACCAAGCCTTATTTGATGTCTGTGGGTTACCTTATTTTAGGTTCATATTTTAAGTGGTTCTATTTTATATTGGTAACTTTAATTTGGAAGGTTTGAGGTTTTTGAATTTTTATCCCGTTACATATCACCCTTCCCATTGTTAACGATGTCCTCATCGTTGTGTTTACTACTTCTCTTTTTATTTTTGAATTTTGATCCCGTTTTATCATTGTTAATTTTTAAATTTGGCACTTATTATTTGAATTAACTCATATTTAGTAAGACGTGTATTTTTTTTTCATATTCCTGATTGCTTTATGTTACTACATATATGAAAATATTACTTAAAGATCCATCACCTTTCACTCTATTTGTCGAAAGGGCCAAAGAGTTTCTACTGACTAACGCATTTGATTATATAATTAAGTATGTAAATATTACTTTCCTCCACCTAATACTGGAAATACCTCCACCTGATATGCAAATATTTCTATATGATTCAATTGTCTAGCTTTTGACAATACAATTACTATACTACCTGATATGATATAAAAAAAAATGAAATTACACGTTCACGATTTCTAAATCTATATAATATTTCCACCTGACGCTTTACTATTTTACTACCTGACATAATACTGATAATGAGATTATGCGTTCATTATTTCTAATTCTACATATTGCTTTTACCTGACGCTTTACTATTCTACTACCTGATACAATAGAAATAATGAAATTATGCGTTCCTTATTTCTAATTCTACATATTGCTTCCAACGTGACCTCTTTTTCTTGAGCTATCTGGAGATCCGATTCCCTGGGAGCGTTACCTTGGAGACGTGCGAACTAATTACCTATTATTAGACTAGATCCAGACATATAAAATGAAATAAACACAGATAAAAAAAATAATAGGTTTATTGGGACTTACATACTTAGGTGCACAGCAATGGATCACTTCAAATGACAATAACGGTGACAACGATGGAAAAATATAAGAATTCTGTCTGAATGGTCCTGAATCTGATTTACGAATCTCAAAAAGCACTTCTACCCCACTATCAAACATAGCTCTTTTGTCTTGCGCTGTAAGAACTGGCTCACCATTGGCCCGAGTGGACCAAGGATGTGAACCCGTCGTCCAATAAATTGTTTTATTTATTTCTGATGATTCAAGCTTTCACACGGCTCTTATAGTTTAAACTTCCTTAGAAATATTGTACGTAGCATATTTTTTATTACTCACTCTCTTAGCGATATCTAAAGCTTGGATAGCGCCGTTCTTTGTCTGGGGGTGACTGCACTTTTTCTCTTTGCTGATTAAGGACTTTTCATTTTTGAAACTAGATTTAACTTAATTAGAGGAAGTCGGAATTATCTTTAAAAAGAAGGAACTTTGGTATTTTAAATACATCGCATTTTACTCATGATAAATATTACCTTGTCATGTAATGACAATGTAATGTCATGTCATTACCAAAAGAATACTTCGAAAGAATACTTCGAAGATTCTTGTGGTACTTTGTTTTAACTTTTGTATTTCTGTATTGAATAATTCAAATAGTGCCTGCAGTCTTTGTCTATATAATATTATGAAAGATTGGTGAATCGATACTCTTAGAGCGTTTTTCTCGTTTAGCTCAGGTAATGGCTCAATATCTTCCTTTGCCGGCTCGTCGGCCATTGCTAATCTTGCACAAGTACGTTTGCCATCTATTGTCCAACATTTCTTATGTACGTAATCGTCTTCTTCCTCTTTTTTAGTTTTATTTTTCTTTTCTACTGGTTGAATCGCTTGTACTTTTATCGTTTGTATTTCGGTATGCCTTACTGGGAGTCTTGCTCTAAAGCCTATAGTAAATACGCCAATCGACTGGGTGCGGTAATACATGGGTCCTGTTGACCACGTCCATTTTGTAAGTATCGTTGGTCTTAGATAAGTTAGTGTGGTCAAATTTTTAGGTGCTTTCTTGCTAAGTGCGCTCATTTCAGGGATTGTGCTCGTCGTAACTTCTGACATTGAGGATTGTATATCTCTTACTGGGGTCTCATATGTAGGCGTGGTTGTCTTGGTGTCTTTTCTTTTTCTTTCTGTAGGATTTTTATTCTTATCATCTTGTTGTGTATTTGAGAATTTTAATTCCTTTAGGTTAATAATTTGTCTGTAGTCTTTTTCCTTCGTGAGTTTTGATAATATTTGCTTTGTAACATTTTGTTCAGCATGATTTTGCCATAATTCCTTGAGAAAAGTCCATAGGCTCGGTAGTTCATTTAGCATTGCGTAATTTCCATCATAGAGTTTATTTCTCTTGGAAGTTGCCAAGAAGGAACCTGTGGTATATTTTGTCGTAGTATATTCGCTTATAGATCCGTCCGCATTACTTAATTCTCTTTTTCTTCTGTTTTCTCTGTTGTTGGTTCCTAGAGCTTTATCAATTTCTGCCATTTTCTTGTCAAAGTCGTCTATTATGAATTTCGACTTTAGTTTAGGAAGAATGAGGTGTAGATTTCCTTTATTTTCCTTGTGGTGCATGTCTTTCGTGGTCTGCAAGCTTTTGTCAGATTTTAAGAATTGGAATATAGAGTCCTTTAATTCATTGGTATTCTTCTCTAGTCTCATTACTTGTTGAAATAGGGTTTCAAACGGTTTGGGATCCAGTTTCATAAATATTTTCCAGGCATTGTGGCTTGCAAGTAACGAGTTCTCATGTTTGAAGATTATTCCATTTTTTTACGATATCTTGGGCTATAGTTTGTGAAATGAAGATTGTTATGACATTTGTAATCCACATCCTTTTTGTTGTCTCTGGAATTAATGTTTCATTAGACATAGTACAGGAAAACTTCTTATGATTGATTCTCGAACGATAATTTAGGTTCTTGTTATTTGTTCTTTTTTTTTCTTTTTTTTTTCAGGGAAGGAAACAGGGTGCTTATGACATTATATTTATATTATTATATGATAATTTTTATTGCCCAAAGAAAACAAGATGAGATTAAGATTCATATCCGTATAACTTATTACTTTGCTTATGTTGAACGTACGGTTGATTCTTAGGCTGGGGGGATAGATATTTCAGTTGTTTTCACACAAGGATTTATCTTTTAACAAAAAAAAAATGCGTACGTTACTTAATATTTTGATTGGGACATTTTTTTTGATTTCTTGACTACTTTTGATTTTGCTTCGTAGGTTTTTAATCTTTTGAATATAATTTCATTTCTTTTGGCTTTATAGGTCACACTTCTAGGATTATATAATACTGTTTGTAGTATTTAATCTCTTGGAGGGGGTCATGCTTTCCACGGTATTTAATGCAGTCTGAATTTCCTTCAATCTTATAAACTAACTTTTGTTTTCTACATTTGTCAAGAAGTAATAAATCTGTCTGACAAGGTCCTTTAACATACCAGTACCGGATTTTATATTGTTTTTGTAACTTCCTAATTTCATGTTGAATAAAATGGAGGTATTCCCCTTTCTACCGTTATATTTGATTCCTAACTTGCCTCTCGCTGGCCGATATTTTGGGGTGTTTGCGAAGTTTAGTCCGAACTCATAGGATTTTACGTCAAATTTCCTTAAATCATACTTAACGTCCCATTTTTTTGCGAAGACTTCCTCCCCTGACTTATTCACGACGATCATTGCAGCCGAGTATATGACGTTTTCTTTTGCATGTTTTATACATATGTACTCCGTATCAATAATTGCTTTGGCCATTGTTCTTTGTTCCAGCTCTTCTTTTTCAGCTCTAAGAATCCGAACTTGATTCTGCAACACTTGTAACTCCTCTTCTAGTGCACGTATGCGGTCAATTAAATAAAGAGTCATCTCCTGATGTGAGGCAGACCGGAAATTTTCAGGTCCCTATTGAGGGACCTGAAAATACCTTGCACCAACCCCTTAACCCTACTTAAAATGTCTAGCAGGATATGATATTATCTAAAATTTTGCAAGGATTTATTTATGCTTTGATGATCTTAAAGAGAATTTGTTTTGGTAGTTTCAGTTTTGAACTACAATTTTGCTCGTTACAACGAACCAAATTTTTGTAACGTTGTGAATTTGGTTCATTACTTGCAATTTTTTGAACTTTCCATTTCGGGTTGTTTCATTGGTTTCATTATTTGGACATTTTGAGACCATTTGTTTGTCCTTCGTGTTCGCGTATAAACACTAGCTTTGTCTTCATCTAATTTAGTTCAAAACTTATTATGCGTTAGTAATTACGTGGTGTTTTGAACTCAACTAGCCTATATTTTTTAAATTGGGATTTCCATGGATAGCATGTTGACTAAGTTGCGTTTCCTATTTATCGAGATAGGCTATTGCCATCTTAAGTGCCACGTTGGACTTAAGTGCCATATTGGAAGGTTGGTGCATTCGTTAATTGTTTTAACTTTTTTTTTTTTTTTTTACTTTTAACATTGGTAAAACAGTAATACTCCTTTTTTTTTGTTTATTTAGGCTTTTGTTTTAACAACGAGATATACAGGGTTAAAAATGATTTAATGGCTTGTTTACATATATTTGTGGTTATCTCGGACATTTAAGGCATATTAACTGTTATTCTAACTTACATCCATATTTTGAGTTTAATTTGTATGGGTTTAATGAATCCACGGCGCCCAATTTTTGATGGTAATTAACGTATTTTAGGACTTCGTTAACTAGCCTTATGCTTTTTATTCTTTTAGAAGGCCTTTCTCACTAGACTACCCATCTTGCGTATATAACTTACGATTGATTTCTAGATTGTAGGTATGAATTATTGAAATAGCTTTATTTAAGGCAATTCCCACATTTGACTCAAGAGATTTGTGATTATTCTTGGTGGTTAGTCCGTGCCTTGGCAGGATTATATTAGTCTTAGTTTCTTTCATTTTTGCAAAAGAAATGTTGTTTTTTGCAATGACTTGCGAATTAGGGCCAAATCGCAGTTCTATTTCTACCAGTACGATGGTGAAGTCCTTTATTTTTTATTTTTGTGCAAAAGAAATGTTGTTTTTTCCAATGACTTGCGATTAGGGCCAAATCGCAGTCTATTTCCTACCAGAACGATGGTGAAGTCCAGCTTTAAAAGTTCCCTGTTAACGAAATCGTTCTGTTTGTGACGCTAATCTTTCATGGACTTCTTTTTCAAGTTAACATTTATTGTCTGACTGCAAGGCACAACAATATTATCTCCTGTTTTAGAAGATATCAGCCTAGTCCTATATATTGGTATCGTCACAGATGCCTTACCTAATTGCTCTATCTACGAAATACCATTTTCAATTACTGTCTCTACAGTTGGTGATTATTCAACCATAGACATGCGATGTCTATTACCGCCCATAATGCTTTAATGAGTTTAAGTTTGTTTGACAACGGGTCGTTATCGTGAAATACGATGTATGGTTGATATTTTTGGAATAAAATAATTGGTTTTATGTTTTTAGCTTTTTGGAAAGTTATTTCCGTAATTGCGTATTATACATATCATGCAATTTATAATTTACCCCTCAAAATTGCAATCCGGGAGTTTTTGAAATATTTCAGGCAAATAGTTATATTTGAGGTGTGATTATTTCTGACTACGTGGCGATTTTTGCAAATTAGGCAATTACTAGGCCTATTTCACAATGGAAGTGGCAATGGGAACTTTCTATGCCAATTTCAGCTAAAGCTATTGATATGATTGTTATTTTTTGACTATGCTTCCTTTGCCTAGCGCGGAGGAAGTTTGCGTATAGTTGAACAATAATAGGAAGTTCGAATAATAGTTTGCGCCAGGCATATTATTCAGAACACATACAGCCGCTAGTTACGATCTTAATTCATGGTATACGATTTTTCGTCGTATAGTTACCTGGCAAAAGTACATTTTCTATATTTGCTCATCAAAATTGAAAGTTAATCAATGCCTCTTTTTTTTTCGAATTAATTTTATCTTAACTGAGACTTTTTGATACAATATTTTGGAACATTGATAATATATCGAAAATAGCTATTTAAGTTGCTAGGCAGCGTGGAGTCGCTAGTCGTCAGATAAACTGTCCACGCTATGTTTATCGAAATAATTCAAGGTACTTGACACACTTAACATGAAGATATATTATTTAGCATTTAGCTAGGCTATGGAAAAAATTTTCTCTTTCGTTTTTTACAGGTCAAAATTTGCGTGCCTAAACCGGCACTTTAAGTTTTACAATTTAATTTGGTGAAAGTACTTCAGTAGCCTTTTTCAGTGGTCAGTTTCTGGATATGATTTGTTATTTACTTTCAGGGTTACTACTATTTTTTGTTTTGCGCCAATTATCTAACGATATTCTTCTTCTAAGGACATATTGAGGCTACAGGGGCGGGGGAAACACTAAAAAAAAAATGCGTTTGTTAATTAGATCGGACTTAAATAATATTTTCAAATTGAGAGGGAGGGGGATAAAAAATATACGATGGGTAATTTACTGGAGTAATTTCAACTTTATTGTCGTTTTTTTTTGGATATTTAACGAATAGTTAATTTAGTGAACATTTACCATGCTAGGATGTTACTTCTAAGATATTTGTTCTTGTTGAATAGACTTTTCACTATGGAATCAAGGTGTAACATTCTGAGCTACCTTTATTATTTCATCTTTACTATTTTTATATATATATATATATATATATATATATATATATATATATATATATATATATATATATATATATATATATATATATATATATATATATATATATATATATATATATATATATATATATATATATATATATATATATATATATATATATATATATATATATATATATATATATATATATATATATATATATATATATATATATATATGTATATAAAAATAGTAAAGATGAAATAATGATTAATCTCCTCAATTTAGCCGTAAAGGAGGAAATAAAGTTAGGGAACTACTCTATTCTTCTAGCAGAAATATAGTTATCTAGTTTAACGAGTTTTTCGCTCGAATTATAAGTCTTTTCATCAAATTTTGTCGCTATGCGCTATATTCTATGAGGTGAAGTGGATGCGCATATTTTGAACTTTTAAAAAAAATGTTTCTTTTTTTCATTTATCGATGAAAGAATATTTTACCTCCCCTTTTTCTTTGTGTTAAATTATTTCCATGTTTGATATTCCTTAAACTTCCGTACCATCTGACGATAGTTGTGTTTTGGGCGTTCCTTGTGATGCAGATACTTCTGGGGAACTTTGGGGGATGTCACAACGGGCGTAACATTTGTTCTGGCGTTGGGGTACTGGGTCCTTATAATTACGTTACTGTTCGTCGGAGGATTCTGTTGAATAGCTTCTACTTGGTGTTTGGTGTATTGACACGGGGCCTGGTTTGGAATTTCAAAATACGCGGTTTTTTGAATGCGTCGAACGTGGCCCTTCGTTGTTAGCAAGAATACTTCCAAAATGGGGGTTGTGGGGTAGATTAATTTCAACCGTAAAATACGTTGCTACCATCATCTCTAGGTTTGAGCAAAATTCTTTTTGTCTGTGTAATTCTCTGGCAATTTCGACTCGGTTTTCTTTCAGTTGCTTCTCTAGATTGTCTTGTTGGAGCTTAATTATTTCTCTTTGAGCTTTTAAGTTGTCGTATGTATGTCGTAATCCTAAAATCTTTACTCGTTCAGGAGCTAAGTGTTCTTGCATGGATATTGTTGCGGTTAACACAGTACTTTTTCTATACTCTTGCATGTTTTTTTTGCCAATTTCTTGCATTTTATCGTATAAAACTTGTAATTTGATGGCCTTGTCGGGACAGTATCCCTTAACGAGCGTGGCGTCGCTTATTGATTCTATTTCAGTATGGATTTTTGCGATCTTCTCTTTAATCTCCCTAAATTGGGCTTCAAGTGGTTTATTCATTTGTTTGGATACTAAGACTTCATTTAATTTTTTATTCATTTTCTTCCTGAGAAGCCTTAATTTCTCTAAGGGACTTAAGCGTAGCCTCCATCATATTTTCGATTCTCAGTTTCTCTGTTGTTAGTTGTGCTGAAGCGTTTATATTTAGATCGTACTTGTAATAGCTGGTCCATATTCGTTCTGTCTGTAATGGGATGGCACTAGGTGTTTTGTTTTGTCTTTTGGAGGATGGGTTGTACAATATTCGTTCTTCTATCTTCAAGGATTTTTTTTATCGAATCGAATCCCGGCTCGATACAATTCATCTGGAAAAATTAATTATTACTTCTTTTGACCTTTTACGGTAGCTTTTGTTGAAGTGTTTTATTTATATACTTTTGTTAAGGTTTTTTTTTCAAGTTTCTCATTTCGATTTTATGTTACCATATGGTTTTTTTTTTTGGGTTAGAGATCAGATATCCCAATACCTGATTTCTAGACGTATTTTCATTTGTCTGGTTTTCTACTTATTCTTCCAGATTTCGTGGTAACTTCCTGTTCGCCTTCTTGTGTTTTATTCTTTTTTGATTCCCTGCAAATAATTGCAGAGAAAAATTTTCAAACGTATAAGAGAACCGCATGGATAAGAAGCCCGGAAAATATATACAACTTCACGGACTACGGGGGGAGGTTGACCAGCCCATAAAACCAATTGGGAGGCTACGCCGCCCTGTCGGAAAAGCGAAATACTTGAAACGCATGTTCGAAATATTGATAATCCACAAAAATGGAATGCGGAAGTAAAAAGACCACAAAATATTGAAAATAAGACGCGCGAGAATGATTTTTCGGGAAAATTTCCAGAAAATAGAAAACTTGACAACACTTTTAATGAATATGAGACGCTAATAAGTACAGGCCAAAATGAAGCGCTGATTGTACCAGAGAATAAGAAGACGATATTTATTGTACGCACTTTTCCTCGTAAAAATCGAGAAATTTTAGTACAATATGAAAAACCGAATGTCGGAATTCAGTTCTCATTTGATAACGAACTATTTGTTTCGGCGGTAAGAATAAAGAAGACTAAAAGAGAGAAAAGAAATATTAAACGGAGCTACAATGAAGTTATGCAGTCAAAGATGGTGGACACTGGAGTCCAATCAGATTTAACGATGATTTATTATTTTGCGCGAATGACAAAATTGAGAAAAGTACAGATGAAAAGAGGAGTGTAAAAAAGAGACAAAACTTGGAGATTCAGTCTGCAGTGGCAAAAAATAAAAAAATGTTGGATGGGCTGTGCCTTGAAAACATAAATAATAAGGGGGAAAAAGAGGTCAAAGACCCATGGGGAATAAAACAAGATGGTTACAAAATAGAGATGAATGACCTACAACGGGTTGGGGGAAAGTTGGGAGATATGGAATGTCGAGTCGGATTGGAAAAATTTGGGAAGGAATCCGATATTGGTCTGATCAACTCAAAAGAGGGGTTGTTCCTTTATGAGGGGGAGGAATCCCTTGGGGAAGATCCCCAGCGGTAAGTCGCGAAAGATAGCCCTTTTCCTCAATGCACAACTGGCGGACAAGTTGTGATCCCTTTACCGAGATTTTGCCTCTCTGATCGGGAGTCCTTGGGGGATACTCTCTCCCAGTCACTTCATACTTCACCCAAACCTTTGTCCAGTAATCCTATTCATAGCTGTTATTCTTCCTGGGTACCGACAATTATTTCCGGCAAATTGTATTCAGTGGGAGATGTACCCAAATTTCATTTTCAACTAGCATCAACACATACTCTTCATTTAATTATCCCAGGGGAGGGAACCCAGAAAAAAGGCGATTCATGGTTCGCGCAAAATTTTACTTCATTCCCAGTACCCTTATCGTTTTCACAGGCCATTGCATTTTCGGCCTTAGATTATTTGAAATTATGCCAAGGGGCAATTTACTTTTTTATTGAGATTTGGGGCGGTTTCTACAGATGGAAATTAAGAGGCTAGCACAGCCAAATCTTTCACGATGGCTGGCATCATCACATGTGCCAGAAACTGATTCTCTGCTCCTCTCAAATGTAAATTCGTGAGAGCGAGAAAATTTTTTGTTTTGGACTGTGCTGTGCACAATCATTATCTACGAATCTTGAAGACTTCAACTTTCAAAATTTAATGCAGAGACTATACGATTTAGACCATGGTGGTCCTACAGTAGAAACGTGTCGATGACGACCGATCCAGTGCCAAGCGGTGGAAGTAGCAGCACAGACACTGGTGGAAGAGAGAAGGCAAATGGATTTTGTAAAGTTGAAGTTAAGTGTTTATGTTTGTAAGGGTGGACCAAGGTAGCGCGTGGGCGGTCATTTTTCTTACGGGGGAAGGTGTTGGGGTTCCAACCCCTGTTTCTTTTCCTTTCTGATAAATGACCTGTTTTCGTTTTCTTAATTACATTTGCTTATAGTATAATTTCAAAAGACAGTTTAAATTCCGTTACTAAGCGATAGTGGTTATGCAATAAATAAGCTGTGAACTAAGTTTTATTTTCGTACTTCCTGGTTTTGGGAGTCATTGAAAGATAAAGCTAAGAGGTAGAATTGGATTTGAATGGGATGTAGCTGATTGGTTGTGTCAAGTGACTATCCACCCCTACGGACAGTGCTGTAAAGATTATTATTTTTTAGTCTGCGTTTTGACCCCATTCGGGGATATATATATTTTTGTGGTACTATTGTGACCTTTCGGAAGAATACAAGTAAGGTATTTTCTACAAACTGTGAACTACTTTCCGTAACCCAGGCAGGGTAGGAATAGAGCTACGAGGTACAGTCATTATTATATTGACAGGGAGGTTTGTTACCTCCAAGGAGAGAGTTAAGAGCATTTCTAGCCTTAACCCAAGGCAGGTACATTTGGCTTTAGAAAGTGGCCATTTGACCACTCGATCGCGTTATCACACCCTGGGACAGGGTATACTGTAAATAGGGTAGCACCAAACCCCATATAGCATTATAATTTGGGGCCGGGGCTTTCCCTCCAATAAGTGGTGACACCCGTATATTACCACGCCAGTGGCGTTGTGGCCTACCAGTATAACACTGGTGGCATAACACCACGAACATTGGTGCCAGCGGTAGCTAGCACTACGAACAGCTACCTAAACCATATCTTAAGATCCATTGATTATGTCATCTATGAAAAAAAATGAAAAATTAAAGGAGAAAACAAAAAATATATACCTCTGGCAAGAAGGTGTCGAGCACAAAGAACAGGGCAAACTGAAACATGACGAACCAGGGTGTCTCTGCTCTTGGTACCTCCCATGTAAAATAAAATGCCTTTCACACGGCTATCACCAGGTTGTTGATCACCATGCCGACCTAGCTTCTCTTCTGGAGGCAGTCCTAACCCTGGGAAAGCATTTACACCACGGCAAGCAATATCACCACGGCAGTCTTTCAAAATTGTAAATTGCATTTGCAATAGAATATATGGATGACAACAGCAGGAGAACAGAAAATTGAATTGCATTCCATGGGTTCAGAAGGTGGTAAAAGAACTCATAAGCTGAAACAAAGAATGGTCTGAATTACATTTCAGAAAATGTAGGAAAATATCCCAGTATAAAATTCAGATTTCCTGTTTAATCAATAGGCAGAATCAACCTTCAATTAACAAACAAAGAAAATCAACATTAAGTATCTTGCGAAATAATTGTCTGTTTAGCATTCGTCACAGCTTTTCGACTATGATAGATATAGATAGATCAACACGCGTTTTGAGAAAAACTGCCTATTTATAAAAAATTGCCATCTGGCATTGATTCAGGAATGGTAACTTTTATTCCATTTCATATTAAAATTAAAACCTAATTGCGAAAAGAAATTCGCTTGGGAGCTTGGTGAATCCATCTGCAAATTTCCGTAAAATTCTCTTCATCTTTCGCGTGAATTTTACAGCGTGTTGTAAACTGCAGTAGTTTATGGAGCGATTCTTTGGCTTTCAGAATTTCTTCTGGTGTGAAAAATCCGACGCCTGTATCAATTATTCCCTCCAGTTTTTCTCCTCTTTCCATACTACGGCTCACGAAGTTCAACATTTTTAGAAGTTCTCTGAATGAGGATTAAACGGAACTGGAATTTCCAGTTTATTTAAAATTTGTTTAAATTTGCTTTGAAATCACGTTTTCGGAATTTGTTTATTTTTTTTTTGTTATGATGTGGCTGTGTATTCGAAATGTATTTAAAATTCCTTGACGAGGATGAAATATCGTATAAATCATCTCTAAACATGGTGATTCACGAAGAAGGCGACGATCTATATTTATAAGATTGTTGAGCAAATCCACACATTTGTATATAGTATAGAAGCTATGGCTTTTTTGCCCTACTTGAATTGTCTTTAAGACAAGAAAGCGCTTTTCCTTGGAATCTTGTGTTTCCTCGGCTATTTTACGAATCTCACTCTCTAATATAGGCTGGTGCTTATTGCTTGTAGTCTTCAGCACCAAAGCTTCTAGTTTGGATCTCTTTTTTAGTCGATTCATGAAGTTTCGCCGAAATTCTTTTACTATTCTACAATTTGATTCTGTGTATTTTTTCCAGCCTTTTATAGCCGCAGCCGCTATGCCCATCGCGGCTAAACCACCAATTGTGCTACCAATCGTGCCTCCAAGCACAGTTAAACTAAATGGATCAAGCATAATTAATCACTTCAAAATTTTCAAAATTAATGGTATCAAAGCCTTAGGAATCTGAATATAAGGTAAAAATGATGTCACAGGTTACAAATACAATGACGTCAAATTAAAAATCTCACTGTAATATTGAAATGACGTCAAGTCGCCGTGCAAAAATTTTTAATGGTTTAGTAAAATTTGTTGGCTGATTTTGTCTGAAAATACTATTGCTTCCACAATCCCTAAAATATTTTGGATTTTTCCAAAAATCTGTCTTCTCGAAGAAAATCGATTCCCAAAAATCCTCTTTTGTTTAGGGTTGACATCCCTAGTGATTTATCACCTGTGAAAGTCCACCCCTAGTAAGTATTACTTAACTTGACATAGTCTTTTCACTACTTTCCAAAGTTCTTGTCTCAATTATTTACTACACATCAAAACCAGACATAAATCATTGAATTACTGATATTTCTTCCGATCTTAGTAAAAGCATAATGTTTATAAGACTTTACCATTTTAACAAAGATTCTCTTTTGACTCATGGTAATGAACTTCATTTGAACACGCGTACATTCAGTGTAACTCTGAGCATCTACACAAAGAGGATGATTTTAGCTGGACCGTGAGCTTACATTTTGTTTTCTTTTGTTATTCTGTTTAGTTTTCAGAGGTCTGAAAATATAAGAGTTAGATTGAAAAGTTTTTCTTAAGTGCAAAAAGGAAAGCAATGTTCCTATGCAGAGAGGGGGAGGATGTTGAATCTAATGTTCATGATGTTGAATCTAAATTAAAACCCATAAATATATTTATTCTAAGAAATTGTTGTTTTTTCGTCGTCATGTTGATTTAAATATTGATATCTTTTTTATATTAGGGTAGCAAGGAGAAAGAAATTAAAATCTATTCAGTTGAGCTGGTCAAGCATTTTTTTTTTTTTTTTTTTTTTTTTTTTTTTTTTTTTTTTTTTTTTTTTTTTACGAACTTTGATGGTTGTAAGGCCGGATCAGATTTTTTTCAGTGTTGTCACATTGAATAGTGAAAATAAATAAGCAAAACTAATTAGTTTTAATTTTACAACGGTTTTTGTCTTTATAAATTTAAAATTGAAAAATCTGTTGAATCCCAATGACAACTACACATTAAAATGTAAGCTACCCTATTCTTAGGCTGTTTGGTTAACATGTTTTAACTGATTTTTGCTGCTTTTTAAACTACGTCTCTTTTTTAGTTTTGTGCTGGCTACAACCAAAAACTGCATAACTACGCATGGATGTCATTTTCATTAAAAATTAAGTTTTCTACGCTTGTTAAGTTTCGTATAACCTATCTAATTTTCATCAAACCGATCCAAGCCATTGGATTTTGTTTTCACTGTTCTTTTACATTAAATGTATCAGGTTCTCCGACGTCTTACTGATTTTTAACAATTTCATCTTTTCTAAGCGTTGAAAAAACATCAGAGGGGGCATCTGGGCTCACCTTTTCTAGATTAGCTATAATAATAACAAAAGAGTAACACATTCGATTCTCCTTCAACACTCTTCCAATTATAATAGTTGTTATCGTTTCAATTATGTCTTCAGAATCTGAGAGATTTTACATACCTTAAAATAAATGTTCAAATTACAGATCAAATCTTTTTTAACAGACAGTGTATAGAAATTCACAAAAATACCAGATATTTCGATCGCCATATACTGTGACCGAAATATCTGGTATTTTTGTGAATTTATATACATTGTCTATTAAAAAGGATATTATCTCTATTTTTAACTTTTATTTTATCGTCATGGAAAGGCACTGTGGTCTCCGAAATTATCTACGACATTTAACCTTTAAAAAAATTGACTCATTAGTGAGCAAGCACATGTATCATTAGCTAAGGTCACCTAATTAATTAATTAATTAATTAATTAATGCTAGCTTTTCCTGGATGAACAAAAGTTAAAAAAAAGTTGTGTGTTTGCAAGAAACGTGTCATTAATTTTTTTAGTATCGGCAAAATAATGCCAAGAGTCAATAGCTTAAATTTCTGTATTCAAATACTTGTGCCCTGAAGAAAAAAGTCAAGTTGATCTCTTGTTAGTAAAAAGTAAGGAGAAATATGAGGGAGAAATAATGGCTGTTAGGTTCATGACTTCTAAACTTTTTTCTAGTTTTTGGTTATGTTGCAATGATCTTGAAGTAGAAGTTCACTGAAACATCGTTTTATTAGTTCTATTTTTTACCCTCCTCCTTCTTATGCGTTACTCTCTACTTCCTCTTTTGTCATTTTACATCTGTTCCCTTTGTTTTGTATACACCCTACCGCTCAGGTTTCTACCAGGTTTCAGGTTTCTCAGGGTTCAGGTTTCAGGTCTACCAAAAGTGACATCAGCATTAGTTGTAAAAACGGAATTATTGTGACTTCTTTTTAACACATTAATCCTAGTAGAAGTTAGGAGGTGTTCTTGAAGGAATACTATGTCAAACAGGTCACGCAATTCATCAATCATATAATCTTTTAAACAAGTACCATTTATATTAAGCGAAGCAATCGAAACAGGCACAATCATTTCTTCTTGGCAATGATATCTCTCAGCACTTTGCATCTAAGATTAAAACAGGCATTTTTTCTTCACCACAATTGGTACATTTTGCATCAAGCTGGTAGGGAGAATCCTTGTTGGAAATATGAGGACCCGCACAGCGTGCACACTTCGCAACCAAACTTGTACAATCAGCTGCTCTATGGTCTGGCGAACGGCATTTGAGATAGCACCGAGATGCCGACAGATATTCTTTCACAGATAAGTATTCATATCCAAGTTTAACACCATTTTGCATAGCCTTGGCTTTTGACATGGAGTCACAAAACTCAAGCTTAACCGTCCCAGTGTCACCAAGCCGCATAGCTTTTACCACACCTGGATATCCTTGAAAGAATGAGAAGTCTAAGTCCTTCGATATTCCTCTGACTATCTCGAAAAACCGCTTAGTGTTCATCTTTGGTTGCCTGGTAATACGAGCTAGACTCTCAGCCGAGAATACCCATATTGTAGTTGTATTTAGTTTGTAAATAAAAGAAGCTGAAACTTGGAGGGAGATTCTGCTAAAATCACTGAAATTGAGTCTATGAATTCTTCAGCAGCAGATTTTTCAACATTAAATTAGCCATTTGTCACGTCGCAAACTCAGCTTGGTAACTGCATCATGACAGCTTACTCTATCGAGCACTTTTTGCGTTTTATCGGATCATTTAGTGTTTGCGGCACTTTAGAGACAACAACAGTGGGGTGAAAGTCAGTTGACTGCGTCGCACGGGCAGGCAGTGGTGGAAAGTGATTATCATACGAATCGAACTTACTTGAAACTGTCTTTAGGAAGTGTTCCATTCTATTCAATTTTGCGTTCAAACTAGAATAAACTAAAGCAGGGATGAAAGGTACATCATTTGGAGAACGAATTACAAACACCGGTAGGTCTATGTCTTCATCGTCACAATTCACGAATATGCTTAACATATCCTTCAGATGGCTTTCCAAAACCTTAGGCTCCTGTCTTCTCGGAAGCTCAGTCCCAGGTACGGCCGCATCATAGAAGAATTTTTTTAGCTTCGATTACACTCGGCAAGTCCAGAAAAAACTCCTTTCCAAACTTCATTATTTCGTTTTCATTCACTTCATTATCACGGTTAAATTGCAAAAAAATAAAACCGGCGAAAAAACAAGTCCATTATTTATTATTCACTGTACATATCATAAGAACCAGATACCAATAAGAGCCAGATACCAATAAGCGAAGGAAACGTAGTTTCCTGCTACCAGTTCCCGCATTTTAAGGGAGTACCATTCCTGGCAGGTACAACGGCCCTTGCGACAAGAAACTCCCCTCTTCTCCTCGCTTATTAGCAAAATTGAATTATAATCAGATTATAAATTCCAATTAAAAAGATAGTAGAACAAAAGACCACCTTATATAAGTGAGTAAATATATCCAATGGTAAAATAGTCCGTACATATCAATTTATAATTTCACTTGTTTCGAAAATGTCGGTCACTGCAATCCACTGTAATTTATTCCAAAATTTAATCCGCCTTAAATATCAAAAGATGTTCATAGGTCAAATGCTAAATGATAAATGTATCTGTATTTCTGTATCAATGATAACTGTATCACATAAATATATCTTCCTTTTTAAGTCTAGGAGACACCAAGTAAAGAATAAAATGGAACTGCTCTTTGCTCATCTGATGTCAGGAAGAACATCTGCATCATGATTTTCCATCTCTCTTATTAAAGTTGTCATCATGCCATGCTCATCTCTCAACTAGAAGGAAAAACCGCTTGATGAACAGGAAGGCTAAAACATTTCTTTGTTGTCAGATTAGAGCAACTTATATGTCATTATCATAATGCATCATATCATTTGGAAATGGTTTGGGGGGATGTGGCGTTGAGATTCATTCGGAAAAATTGAGATTTTGGGGAAATTGTATAATCAAGTTCTTCTGAACTCTCCATATAAGACGAATCACTTATTCTATGTTTTGGGACAGTTGGGATTTTATTTTTTGGGGTTACCATATTTGTCATAGTTAAAAATTCATTGAACTCCTGTTCTTCGCTATCGTTTTCAAAGTATCCTTGTTTGAATAAAAATAAGAAAGTGATGTATTTATTTACTCACATATCGAACAGAGCTTCTGGTATATCAATACACTTGCAGTAAAAGACACTGGGTTAAAACTGCTCACTGGTAATATAAGCAACGTTCAGTACTTCTGTCTATTTATTTCACATAGGTTCAACATGAGAGAATAATTCTCAAAAATAACTCATAAGAGACTCCTTATCGAATCTAAACTCTTTCTAGGCTCCTCATAGACAGAATAAAAACTCAGATAAAGGCTGGTGCAAGACTGGAATAAGACTACTCCAAAATTGCTAAGTTCTGGCTATCTACTCTTTCCAATTTCCCCAGAGGCTACGTCCGGGCGTTACTAACAAGTATATTTTTCAGATTCTATTGGTTCCACTATTTGTCCTATGTTACTATTGGACCAATCAGCTAGTTGATTTTAATTAACTTTTGAACCGGCTTATGATTCTTTAAAATTTCGCTTTGGAATTCTTCCTAGCATGATACAATTTTTTACTTGATACATAGTTTCACATTGTATTTCACGCAAATATTTTCTGAAGCTTTACCTTGTAATTTATGCAATTTTTGACACATTTTATGCAAATTTCAAACCCAAGATTTAGATTACATGGTTGGTTGCGTGTTATGTGAAATTGATCATTCTGAATATTTATTGCTATTACTTTTTTTGTGGAAAGATTTTTTGACTCACACATTTGATTATATGATTGTGTAATAATTATCATTCCCTCCACCTGACACTAAAATTCCTTCACCTGATATGCTAATAATTCTATATGGCTCTAATTAATTGAGTTCTACCTTTGCGACTATTTTATCACTTAAAATGGTACATATTTTCTTTTTCTCTAAACTTTACTATACTTCCACCTTAGGCTATAACGATACGATACGTAATTGATTTTCTACATGGTTCTAACTAATTGAGTTCTGCCTTTGTGACTATTTTTAGCACTTAAAATGGTATATATTTGATTTTTTTTTTTTAACTTGACTAAGCTTCCACCTGACGCTATAACGATACGATACGTAACTGACTTCAAGAGCACTGATATATATTTTATATATATATATATAAATTAAACGATTTGCAAACAAAAGGTCTCACAATATAATTTTTTTTTTTTAACTTAATGTCTGATTGCAACATTGGGGTAGTGTAATCTACACTTATTTTCATTCGATTATGAAAATTTATTCAATATTCACTAAAGTTTTAATTAGATACATAAGGTTCACACTTACTTCATCATTCTACGTGTCTATAATACTCACATACGTTGTCACTTTCTTGGCTTTTCCGTTTAATTAATCACTGGGTTGGCTAATTGTTTATGGTTTGTCTTCGTGGTGTTTTACTTTTTGCTACTTGTTCCTTGGGATAATTGTTTACATTGTTCATAAGTATGACTACTTGCACAAAATTGTCCGTGCGTGGTTCGTCACTTCAAATACGAGGGGTTGATGTCACAGAGTTGTTGAAATGTTTTTAGATATGTAACTCTTGGAGAATTGATTACATGAAATGGTTATCTTGATCGCTGTTCTGGGTGTTTCTTCTCGGGCTCTAATATCCTCGGGAAAATCTAATACTCGTACAGTCTGTGTTTCCCGTAAATTGTTCACGTTTAGTCCTTCTTTCATTTGGACTATGGGCTGTGTTACAGCATTTAACGTTAACTATGGTTGAATCAAAATTTGATCCTGGTTCTGGCTGGGTATCCTTTCTTGGACACTTTTATTCTCGGGAAAATCTCATGCTCGTACAGTCTTTGTTTCCCGTAAATTGTTCATGTTCTGTTCTTCTTTTATTTGGACGATGGGCTATGTTTCAACATTTAACGTTAATAATGGTTGAATCAAAATTCAATCCTGGTTCTATGTTAGACGTATTGTCTTTGATTTTTGTTTTAATGATACATCATCATTGAGGGATTAATGATGGGGATTAAAACACTAATGACTGGTTGGTTCTCTTCTCTTAACACTTCATTTTGGGAAAAGTTTAGCACGTACAGTTTATATTTCCCACAAAATTGATTATGTTTTGATCTTCTTCTCATGGAGGATGGTTTGGTTTTGCGACATCTAACAACGATTGGAATAGGTCCAAAACTGAAATTTGGAATCTTGTTCCGATATATTGTCTCTGATTTTGTCTTAAATCTTCGAGGGATTTATTCCACTGATATTTTTGATGTTCCAAACGTTAAATCTTAAGGACCTTGCCGTCTAAGGATAGTAATTTGACGGATATTTCTGCGTTTTACGACATGACTGGTCGGGGTGGTTTTCTAGGTTGTTATTAGTTCAGATGTATATCTATACATGGGGTCCTTGGTTTGCCGATAGTGGTTGGGGTAGTGTTACCTTGTACTAGGCTTGGTTGACTTGGACTGTCATCAGGTCATTGTCTTGAGGGGTTTCCTTAGTGAGTACTTATCGGTGGTTGACGAATGATGAGAGTAGATGCTACTTGGTTGTATCCGTGTTGCATGCTGGTACACCAATAATTAATTTGCACTGATTACTCTGCTTCCTGAAATATAAATATCTGGGCAGAATCATACGCTCTTTATAATTACATAAGTAAAAAAAAAACACGTGCGGCGATAATATATAGTTTATATAATATTATTCGAGGATTATTGTTTTAAATAATATTCTTGATTAGTCGTACTAATCATATCAATTTAACATGGGTATACTTAAACTCAAAAATAAAATGAATAAAAGCATCTTCATGCTTTTATAAGCATATTACAGCAATACTAGGTTGCTATACTAGATTGTTTATCTCGTAGTAACCTAGGCAATCATAAGAAAGATGATTATGTTTACTAAAAATAACACTATATAAGATTTTCAAGATTTGGTAATTATGTGATACATGTATATATGCGCATTTAGCACATGTTCAATATTCAATATATTTTAAATGTTATTTCATATTCATTTACCTTAGCATTTAATTTTCTATTCTAGGACTACATACGAGGTAGGTTACATGGTTTTATGTGAGGTCTCGATTTACCATATTGAGGTTTTTACTGTTTACGCGCGTCCATGCTGCTTAAGAAATACGTTCCTGCAGCCGCATGGGTTTACGCAAACAATAAGTATAAATTTGGGACTGGACATGGCATGAATGAGGACCTCTGTTCTCATTCGTTCAATCATGTCCTCCCTTTTTTTGTTTAAGAATTATCAGGGAGTTCCGGGTTTAGGTTTTGCATCTCGCTCGGCTCGATGTGATCTGTCTTTGTTCTTTTTCTACGCGTTATTCTCAAAATTCTTCCGTAATTTAGGTTCAATAACCTTCTTATAGTCATAGAGATCATGGATACTAATCCTACCGTCAGGAGGATATTCCACCAAAATTTGTTGAGAATAGTCCGTATTTACTTTCTACATACGTCAATCTTTGGTCCTCATTAGTAAACAAGGGAATTTGGGAGTCTAAGGCTTCTCTTATTTTTGTTAGTGGTAAGGTTCCCTTGATATTCTCTACTTTTGACCGTATTGTGGCTTTTACTTCTTCATCTTCAACATTAGGAATTGTATACGATAAATTGACTGGTTTGAAGTTGACCACCTTGGGGCTTATTATATTTGTGCTTGTGGTTATCAGTGGTGTTTGTACCGTGGTTTCTTTGGTTACTAACCGACACCCTTGTTTTATAGTTATTGTTCCCACGTCTTGTAATAGTAGTTCAGTTCTGTAGCTTGGATCGATTCTTTCAGTGTTATTGTAACATGAAATAGTCCCGACAGTTTCTTTTGGGACAGAAAATAGCCACAGGTCATTTCTAAGATGAATGGATATTTCTCGTTTAGTACTGCCTACTAGCGCTTCGCATGAATTGGGAATTTCTTCTTGTTGAGTTTCTTTTAAGAATATATCTAACATGCAGGAATCCAGGTTTTACGTTATAAATAGGCAGGGTTAGTTGACATACTAGGTTTTTGAATGTTACACATTCCTTAAGGTCCTGTGGATTTGCTAAGGTGTATTTCCTTCTATCTTGATCAACTAGCAAGTATTCCGCTTCGGGGGTGATGGTCATGAACGAATTAATTCTCCCTATATTGGCTGGAAACGTAGAAATTTTATACAAGTCATATATGGATTGTTGATTTATTAATGGAATTGTTACTACTGCAAATAGTTGTTCGTTTATTTCCGTGATGTGAACCTTTAGTTTGGTGTAATAGTGGAACAGGTTAGCTACTTGTGGTTCTGTTGGTAGATGTAGACCGAACGTTAAATGTGTTTTTATTTCATCTAGGATATTTTTTAGGTTCGAAGGGTCCACGAGGTCATATGACAAGGTTCCTCCAGTAAGGGCAAATAATGCAAATTCAAATTTGCTCACATCGGTTGCCAAGTTAAGTAATGACATTGTCACTATGTCTAATGATACCATGGTGAGGCTCGAATCGGAAATCACACGATCTACTTTATTTTTTAAATAATTCATTATGCTTACTGTCTTTGATGTTTTCTTCGAGATTGCCTCGATTTTGTCTCTCTGATAATTGGCTATACTGGCTTGTATTTTTTGGACATGTAAGGTCACGTTCATCGCGTTATTTAGTTTTCCTACGTTTTCCCTTAGGATATTTAGGTCTTCTTCAGTCGATAGCCCAAATAAGCGTGAGGCTAATTCTCCTACGATTGGTATTAGACTAGCTGATCTGCGGTATTTGCTCTTTCGAAAAAATACTTCGAAAATTCTTGTGGTGCTTTGCTTTAACTTTTGTATCTCGGTATTAAATAATTCAAATAGTGCTTGCAGTCTTTGTCTATATAATATTAAGAAAGATTGGTGAATCGATACTCTTAGGGCATTTTTCTCATTTAGCTCAGGTAATAATTCGACGTAGTTTTTGGCTGGTTCGTCTGCCATGGCCAATCTAGCACACGTGTATTTGCCGTCAATTGTCCAGTATTTCTCGGGTACATATTTTTCTTTCTTTTTATTTTCGGGATTTTCCTCTTGTTATCCGAATGGCGTCCTTGAACTAATATTGTTTGCGTCACGGTATGCAATACTGGGAGTCTTGCCCTAAATTTTATATACATGTTGCCGAAGGAGTTGGTCTTTGTAAATGTTGGTCCTGTGGACCATGACCATTTGGTGAACGTCGTTGGTTTCAAATGTGTTATCGTAATTAATTTTCCTTGGGACAGTTCATTGAGTGTGATTAATTCTGGTCTTGTATTGGATGTGATATCCGTTAGTGATGATTGTATTTCTTCTGTTCTTGCCTCGAGTTTGGGCATAGTTGTCGTGGTATTTTTCTTTCCTTGTGGCTTGTCTATCTTTTCCTGTATTTCTTTTGGAGTTACTTTCTTTAGTAACGTTGCTCGTCGTATGGTCTTGCCATAGTTGCTTGAGGTATGTCCATATGCTTGGTAATTCGTTTAGCATGGCGTAATTTCCATCATAGAGTTTATTTTTCTTGGAAGTTGTCAAGAAGGAATCTGTAGTATATCTAGCCGTAGTATATTCGCTTATAGGACCGTCCAAATTACTTAATTCTCTTTTCCTTCTGTTCTCTCTATTGTTAATTCCTAGAGCTTTATCGATTTCTGCCATTTTCTTGTCAAAGTCGTCTACTATGAAATTTGGATTTAAGTTTGGGGAGAATGGGAGGTAAATTTCCTGTATTTTCCTTGTGGTGCATTTCCTTCGTGTTCTGCTAGCTTTTGTCCGATTTTAAGAATTGGAATATAGAGTCCTTTAATTCATTGGTATTCTTTTCTAGTCTCATTACTTGTTGAAATAGGGTTTCAAATGGTTTGGGATCCAGTTTCATAAATATCTTCCAGGCATTGTGGCTTGCAAGTAACGAATTCTCATGTTTGAAGATTATTCCATGTTTTACGATATCTTGGGCTATGGTTTGGGAAATGAAGATTTTTATGACATTTGTTATCCACATCCTTTTTGTTATTTCTGGAATTAATATTTCATTAGACATAATACAGGAAAACTTCTTATGATTGATAATCGAACGAAAACTTTGATTCTTATTATTTGTTCTTTTTTTTTCTTTCAGGGAAGGAAACAAGGTGCTTATTATGATATTATGTTTATATTATTTTATGATAATCTTCGTTGCCCAAAGGAAACAAGGTGAGATTAAGATTCGTGGTCGTACAATTTGTTACTTTTCTTATGGTAAACGTACGGTTGATTCTTAGGCTGGGGGATAGATATTTTAATTGCTTTCACGCAAGAATTTTCTTATAACGTAAAAGGTGCCTGGGTTAATTTTAATTATTTCGATTGGGACAGTTTTTTTTGATTTCTTGATTACTTTTGATTTTGATTCATAAGTTTTAATTCTTTTAAATATGATTTCTTTTCTTTTGGCTTTATAAGTCACACTTCTTGGATTATATAAATACTGTTTGTAGTATTTAATTTCTTGGAGGGGGTCATGTTTTCCACGGTATTTAACGCAGTCTGAATTTCCTTCAATTTTATAAACTAACTTCTGTTTTTTACACTTGTCGAGAAGCAGTAAGTCTGTCTGGCAAGGACCTTTAACGTACCAGTACCGAGTTTTGTGTTGTCTTTGTAATTTCCTAATTTCATGTTGAATAAAATGGAGGTATTTCCCCTTTCTGCCGTTATATTTGATTCCTAATTTGCCTCTCGCTGGCCGATATTTGGGGGTGTTTGCGAAGTTTAGACCGAACTCATAGGATTCTACGTCAAATTTCCTTAAATCATACTTAACGTCCCATTTTTTCGCGAAGACTTCCTCCTCTGATTTATTCACGACGATCATTGCCGACGAGTATATGACATTTTCTTTGGCGTGCTTTATACATATGAACTCCGTATCGATAATTGCTTTGGCCATTGTTCTGAAATGAAAGGTAAATTCTATTGAATTTTGTCTAGTTATCTTTTTCAAGATTGGTTATAGTCATGGTACACTCTAGGTCGAGGTCAAACTACCTTTTTACCGGCATTTCCTCAATACATCGGGTACTCATTCATTCGACCGTAATTCGAGTCATCTAAAGCTCCATATTAACCAATAATGAATAATTACTTTGAGTGGAAAATAAGGTCACTTCAGGTCGAGGTTGAACTGCTTTTTCACCGGTGCCACCTTGCACCTGGCTATTTGTGTGTTCGAACATAATTCGATCTCTAAAGCTCCGTAATCTAGTTTAACGACTTTGCGGTCGTTTTTAACGAATTCCATATAAACTTAAAAGTATACAGACTTTCGAGTAACTATCTTTTTGTCAACGTATTAACAGTATATTTAGACTCTTGACATCAATGTAATTCATAGTTTTATAAATATTAATACACTACTGATTGTATCATATAACGCACTTCTACATAACAATAGTAATCACTTTATATAGACATAATCCTTTCAGGTACTATTAGAGGGTTCTTTTAATATTCATTTCAACGAGATTACCTATATATACAGTTTCTTCCACTAATATTGGGTTTTAATTTCAATATGGGTGCATCATCCGGCAGTGCCGCCTTTGAATTTGGGGATGTAAGCATATCGAGAAGTCGATAATCTTTCCATGACGAAACATTTGAGCTGAGAAATTTGAGTTCAAATAGTATATTATTTTTTCCGGTTTCAGGTATATCTAAATACATTAAATACACTAATAATCGGTTTGGGAGGTGTAGGCCCTCTAGTGTGGCCGTTATGTCATTTTTTCGCATATTTTGTCGAATGACTTTTCGGCAGAGCTGAGATAGCGACAGTTGGTCATTTATTATTTTTACTACGGAGAAACTTAAGTTCACGTGTGATTGGCAACAGCATAGTTGTTCACGCACGATTACGTCTATACCAGGGAATATTTTTCTTCCAAAGTTTTCGTCTTCTTTGAAGAAATTTAGTGTTATTTTCTTTATGTCTTTATACTCTCTTGGGATAACTTGAAAAATGGCGGATTTCGTTAAAGGGTTTATTGGATTCAAATACGTGTTATTTACACAGTTGACGTGTAAGGCCTTAAGAAAGTTTTCACCTTTTAACATGTGTCCGTGGTCTATTAGTATGGAGAGAAATTTAATAGGCCAAATTGTAGTTATATTGTTATCGTCTTGATCGTACCAAATATTGTTGGCGATATAATTAGACAGTGAGCTATATTTTGTTGTTGGAATATCTTGTATTAAAATTCGGAAAGCCAGGTTGGCACTTAATCTAGTATGCTCTAGTGTTCTTGTCATTACTCGTGCACTGAAGTTATAATGCACTAAGCTTGATGTTAATTTTAGGATTACTCTTTGTTCCAACCTTGTTTTTTGAGATTTTAGAAGATGATATAGTTTTGGACAGTCTAGACTTTCTACTGTTCTGATAAGTTCCTCTTCTTTTAATGCATTATCAACAATTCCCCATTCTCTCAATGAAACATTGATGTTGCTTAAGCTATGTCTTTTCTTAAGATTCCGTGAGTTTACATTCTCTAGTTCACGATTATTTAATTGTTGATGGCTTGGGCATTTTATCATGTTTTTTTTTTCTTTACTTTATTCTATTAGATTTTGGGTTAATATAAGCAACTTACCGTATGGTTGCTTCTTTCGGCGTTTCCCTTAACCAGTGGTTGAAGGTTATTTCATGTACCGTATTCATTTATTTGTTACGCATCGAGATATAGACGAGAACCGCTCCTAATATGTAAAACACTATTGCTACCCCAGGTAGTCCCGCGTACAATCCAAGCTTCAATTGCCACAATTGTTCTTTCAATTGTTCAATTGTTGCATGTGGAAGGAATGTAGCAATATTTGAAGGCGGGCACCGTGCAACCGGTTGATGGCACGCACCTGTATGTGCGTTTTTTCTGATATATTCTGACAACAGATGAGCTTCTAACCACTTCTTTCTTAATTTTGTTAGGTTCACTCCAAGTCTCAAGCTGGTAGCCCATAAACCGCCCTCTGATCATCGAAGGATCTTGATTTACAGGATTCCAGCTCAATAGTACCTTTCCGTCTGTAAATTCCTTCACAGTCAAATTCATAGGAGCCTCTAGAGGACATATCGAACAGAGCTTCGGGTATATCAATACACTTGCCGTATAAGGCACAAGGATAAAACTGCTCACTGGTAATATAAGCAACGTTCAGTACTTCTGTCTATTTATTTCACATAGGTTCAACATGAGAGAATAATTCTCAAAAATAACTCATAAGAGACTCCTTATCGAATCTAAACTCTTTCTAGGCTCCTCATAGACAGAATAAAAACTCAGATAAAGGCTGGTGCAAAGACTGGAAAAGACTACTCCAAAATTGCTAAGTTCTGGCTATCTACTCTTTCCAATTTCCCCAGAGGTTACGTCCGGGCGTTACTAACAAGTATATTTTTCAGATTCTATTGGTTCCACTATTTGTCCTATGTTACTATTGGACCAATCAGCTAGTTGATTTTAATTAACTTTTGAACCGGCTTATGATTCTTTAAAATTTCGCTTTGGAATTCTTCCTAGCATGATACAATTTTTTACTTGATACATAGTTTCACATTGTATTTCACGCAAATATTTTCTGAAGCTTTACCTTGTAATTTATGCAATTTTTGACACATTTTATGCAAATTTCAAACCCAAGATTTAGATTACATGGTTGGTTGCGTGTTATGTGAAATTGATCATTCTGAATATTTATTGCTATTACTTTTTTTGTGGGAAAGATTTTTCATAATTACAATTGTAATACAATGTTTTTAAATTTTACAATTAAGTGTTACTTTAATTTTGTGGGTTTATACTGGGCGATCATATTTTACTTGGAAAGTTTTCGGGGTCTTGAAAATCGATTCCATTAAAAATTTATCCAAGTGGTGGATTATAGATAATAATTCTAAGTTTGTGGCGGAATAACTACTTTTGCCCTTTGATAAGGTTCTACTCGAATAGCCTATAACTTTCTATTTTTTTTTATTAGAAGGTCTTTGTAAAGGATCAGGGTTTCCTATGGGAGTTATTTGCGAAAGAATAGCCCCAATGCCTTTTGAACTAGCATCGGTTGTGACCACAAATTGTCCGTTTTTGAAATCAGGAAGTGATAATATTGGTTCAGAAGTGAATGCCTTTTTGAGACGGTCTAGGGAAGTTTGAGCTTCCTGGGACCAGGTAACATTTTGGGAGTTCCCTTTAGTTAATTCCGTGAGGGGTTTCGCAATTTGGGCATAATTGCGCACGAATTTTCTAAAGTAGCCTGTAAGACCTAAAATTCCTCTTAATTCTTTCATGGTTCTAGGGGGTTTGAGGCTTTCAACACATTTTATTTTACCAGGGTCTGGGGATATCTCTCCCTGTGTTACTACTACTCCTAAAAATTTGATTTTTGGTTGAAATAAATCTACTTTCTCAGGCCGGCATTTTAAATTGCCCTGTTTGAACTTCTCGAACACCATAGCTAATGTTGCTAAGTGTTGTTCAGCGTTTTCTCCCACGCATATGACATCATCAAGAAAATGAATGATATTTTTTAATCCTCTTAACAGGTGTAATAGGGGTCTACATAGCGCGCTTGAACTTGTTTTAAGTCCAAAAAAGTACTCTTAAGTATTCATATGAACCGCATTCAGCTGTTGGAAATGCAGTTTCATGGACATCTTTTTCGGCTATTTTCACTTGGTGGTAGCCTTGGGTGAGGTCCAAAGAAGTAAAAATTTTGTTTTTGCTTGAAATTGAGTCAAGAATTTCATCTATTCTTGGTAAAGGAAATTTATCGCTAACTACTTGTTTGTTAAGGGCTCTATAGTCTACTACAAGTCTGAGATCATAACCTAACCTAATTCATAACCTAACCTAACCTAGATTCAATATCCTTATTTTTTAAATTTACTTCATCTCTGCAATGTCCCTCAGAATAATTGAACAAATTTCTAACTATGCCATGTCCTTTTTGCGAGACATGAGGTTCAAAATATTGCGACATTATACCATCAGAAATTTTATTTACTGTTACGTTGTCTTCGTAACCTCTGTTATAATTTCTTAAGGTAGAAATTTCTTCCCCTACCTTTGCCGGGTAGACAAGCTTTTCGTTAGCCACGTCTAATAGTACTCTATTAGACCTTAAAAAATTGGTGCCTATAATTGCTTCATACGGAAAGTTATCGCATATTATAAATTTGTCGGAAAAATCCTATTGTCCCTTTTTACGTTTAGGCGAATTGAACCTCTTGCATCCAATTTATGCCCTGTCACGCTAGTTAGATGAGGCAACATATTGAATACGCATGAGTTTATGATGTTAACCGTGGCACCACTGTCAATCAAAGCCTTAAAGTAAACGTTTTCTACACAAAAATCATTAAATATAGGTAACTTATTATTACTATCACTACAAGACGGTACTACTATTGTTTTGGACCTATAAGTGACTATCCACCCCTACGGACAGTGCTGTAAAGATTATTATTTTTTAGTCTGCGTTTTGACCCCATTCGGGGATATATATATTTTTGTGGTACTATTGTGACCTTTTGGAAGAATACAAGTAAGGTATTTTCTACAAACTGTGAACTACTTTCCGTAACCCAGGCAGGGTAGGAATAGAGCTACGAGGTACAGTCATTATTATATTGACAGGGAGGTTTGTTACCTCCAAGGAGAGAGTTAAGAGAATTTCTAGCCGTAACCCAAGGCAGGTACATTTGGCTTTAGAAAGTGGCCATTTGACCACTCGATCGCGTTATCATATCCTGGGACAGGGTATACTGTAAATAGGGTAGTACCAAACCCCATATAGCATTATAATTTGGGGCCGGGGCTTTCCCTCCAATAAGTGGTGACACCCGTATATTACCACGCCAGTGGCGTTGTGGCCTACCAGTATAACACTGGTGGCAAAACACCACGAACATTGGTGCCAGCGGTAGCTAGCACTACGAACAGCTACCTAAACCATATCTTAAGATCCATTGATTATGTCATCTATGAAAAAAATGAAAAATTAAAGGAGAAAACAAAAATTATATACCTCTGGCAAGAAGGTGTCGAGCACAAAGAACAGGGCAAACTGAAACATGACGAACCAGGGTGTCTCTGCTCTTGGTACCTCCCATGTAAAATAAAATGCCTTCCACAAGGCTATCACCAGGTTGGTGTTCACCATGGTCGACCTAGCTTCTCTTCTGGAGGCAGTCCTAACCCTGGGAAAGCATTTACAAAACCGGCAAGCAATAACACTACGGCAGTCTTTCAAAATTGTAAATTGCATTTGCAATAGAATATATGGATGACAACAGCAGGAGAACAGAAAATTGAATTGCATTCCATGGGTTCAGAAGGTGGTAAAAGAACTCATAAGCTGAAACAAAGAATGGTCTGAATTACATTTGAGAAAATGTAGGAAAATATCCCAGTATAAAATTCAGATTTACTGTTTAATCAATAGGCAGAATCAACCTTCAAATTAACAAACAAAGAAAATCAACATTAAGTATCTTGCGAAATAATTGTCTGTTTAGCATTCGTCACAGCTTTTCGACTATGATAGATATAGATAGATCAACACGTGTTTTGAGAAAAACTGCCTATTTATAAAAAATTGCCATCTGGCATTGATTCAGGAATGGTAACTTTTATTCCAGTTCATATTAAAATTAAAACCTAATTGCGAAAAGAAATTCGCTTGGGAGCTTGGTGAATCCATCTGCAAATTTCCGTAAAATTCTCTTCATCTTTCGCGTGAATTTTACAGCGTGTTGTAAACTGCAGTAGTTTATGGAGCGATATTTTGGCTTTCAGAATTTCTTTTGGTGTGAAAAATCCGACGCCTGTATCAATTATTCCCTCCAGTTTTTCTCCTCTTTCCATACTACGGCTCACGAAGTTCAACAATTTTTAGAAGTTCTCTGAATGAGGATTAAACGGAACTGGAATTTCCAGTTTATTTAAAATTTGTTTTAAATTTGCTTTGAAATCACGTTTTCGGAATTTGTTTATTTTTTTTTTGTTATGATGTGGCTGTGTATTCGAAATGTATTTAAAATTCCTTGACGAGGATGAAATATCGTATAAATCATCTCTAAACATGGTGATTCACGAAGAAGGCGACGATCTATATTTATAAGATTGTTGAGCAAATCCACACATTTGTATATAGTATAGAAGCTATGGCTTTTTTGCCCTACTTGAATTGTCTTTAAGACAAGAAAGCGCTTTTCCTTGGAATCTTGTGTTTCCTCGGCTATTTTACGAATCTCACTCTCTAATATAGGCTGGTGCTTATTGCTTGTAGTCTTCAGCACCAAAGCTTCTAGTTTGGATCTCTTTTTTAGTCGATTCATGAAGTTTCGCCGAAATTCTTTTACTATTCTACAATTTGATTCTGTGTATTTTTTCCAGCCTTTTATAGCCGCAGCCGCTATGCCCATCGCGGCTAAACCACCAATTGTGCTACCAATCGTGCCTCCAAGCACAGTTAAACTAAATGGATCAAGCATAATCACTTCAAAATTTTCAAAATTAATGGTATCAAAGCCTTAGGAATCTGAATATAAGGTAAAAATGATGTCACAGGTTACAAATACAATGACGTCAAATTAAAAATCTCACTGTAATATTGAAATGACATCAAGTCGCCGTGCAAAAATTTTAATGGTTTAGTAAAATTTGTTGGCTGATTTTGTCTGAAAATACTATTGCTTCCACAATCCCTAAAATATTTTGGATTTTTCCAAAAATCTGTCTTCTCGAAGAAAATCGATTCCCAAAAATCCTCTTTTGTTTAGGGTTGACATCCCTAGTGATTTATCACCTGTGAAAGTCCACCCCTAGTAAGTATTACTTAACTTGACATAGTCTTTTCACTACTTTCCAAAGTTCTTGTCTCAATTATTTACTACACATCAAAACCAGACATAAATCATTGAATTACTGATATTTCTTCCGATCTTAGTAAAAACATAATGTTTATAAGACTTTACCATTTCAACAAAGATTCTCTTTTGACTCATGGTAATGAACTTCATTTGAACACGCGTACATTCAGTGTAACTCTGAGCATCTACACAAAGAGGATGATTTTAGCTGGACCGTGAGCTTACATTTTGTTTTCTTTTGTTATTCTGTTTAGTTTTCAGAGGTCTGAAAATATAAGAGTTAGATTGAAAAGTTTTTCTTAAGTGCAAAAAGGAAAGCAATGTTCCTATGCAGAGAGGGGGAGGATGTTGAATCTAAATTAAAACCCATAAATATATTTATTCTAAGAAATTGTTGTTTTTTTTTTTCGTCGTCATGTTGATTTAAATATTGATATCTTTTTTATATTAGGGTAGCAAGGAGAAAGAAATTAAAATCTATTCAGTTGAGCTGGTCAAGCATTTTTTTTTTTTTTTTTTTTTTTTTTTTTTTTTTTTTTTTTTTTTTTTTTTTTTTTTTTTTTTTTTTTTTTTTATATTATGAACTATGATGGTTGTAAGGCCGGATCAGATTTTTTTCAGTGTTGTCAC
>JAPEVW010000674.1:55000-60234 GCA_027921565.1 Artemia sinica | reverse complement strand
TCCCTTCCCCAATGAACTTACTGCTGGAAAGATCCTCATATACCCCCCGACCCCCCCCTTCCCACCTACCAGAAAAATCCCCCTGAAAATCGTCTGTATACTTCCATAACCAATACTATAAAGTTAACATTTGGTAAATTTCAAACTTTCAGCCCTTCTCTCCCCCAGGGATTCCTGGGTGATTAAGTCTCCTAACGACATAGTTATCAATTTTTGACCATGCTGAACAAATGGCTATCTCAAATTTTGATCCAGGTTGACTTTGGGAAAAAATATCCTGGGAGAGGGCCGAGTTGCCCTCACGTTTTTTTGTCACTTAAGAGTTGCTAGAACTTTTAACTTCTGTTCCAATGAGCCCTCCCATGACTTTCTAGCTCAATGGGTCGATACGTTACCATGGGAAAAAAAAATAACACGCACCCTGATCTTCTTCTGGCAAAATGCAAAATTCCACATTTTTGTAGATTAGTTTGCATTGAAACCTCTACGAGTAGGTTTTCTGATCGCTGAATATGATGTTGTGATTTTTATTAAGCTTCTATACTTTTGGGGTCTTTACATCCCTTTTTTTCAAAAATCAGCCAAATTTTCTCGACGCTTAACTTTTGATGGTAAACTAACTTGATGAAACTTATATACTTGAATCAAATTTAAAATGTGATTCTTTTGATGTATCTATTGGTATCAAATCCGTTTTTTATATTTTCGGGTTAAAGTGAGCCGGGTCGCTCCTTACTGACAGTCGTTACCGACGAACTTCTTGATATATTTTTTGGGTGTAAGAGATTTTGGTTAAGATAATAAGATATTTGCGTCTCGATGCCATCTTCTATTCAAAGTACAAACTCCATAACTCGTAATTAGCCGACCCGTATAGACGATCGGTATGGCTTTGTATCGCTTGCAAAAGCCCAACAGAGACATTCAAGTTTTGTGATAAACCAGTTTTTTTGACATATGCCTAGACATGCCACCTTTCGATAGAAGTCGTTTTTGTTTAGAATCGCATTCCATCCCTTCGTATTAGATTTAGACAAAACAAGTCTTGTGACGTCAGCTCTTAAACATGCCCTTTCCCTTTTTCGACAAGAATTCATTTTTGTTCTATTGCAGGCCTGCCACCAAACCTGTATTCAAACATCCACAAAAGCGGCTGATCCTGTTTTCGACAACCCTTTTCTATTAAATGATCTATTTTCAAAATCAAGAAATGGCCCATCTTTTAACAAATATAGCCTTACTATTAAAACTGCGTATTATTTACTTGATTTTCCATTCTACTTAACTTGTGGAATATCGATTCAAACTCAACGAGCAGAAATTAACATAAGTTGGGTGCAAATCCCCTATGGGTGTTCCCATTTATTTTCATTGTAATACTTTTCACTTAACTTAATACGCTAAAAAGATGATCTCCCTGGAAACTATTGCAGTTTCTATTTAGAATGAACGGAATTTCAAATCAATTTAATTTTCATTGAATACTTTTCATTTAAGTTGCAAAGACGCTAAAGATGGTTCCATGAACTATTTGCCATTTCTATAAAAATGTGAGTTCAAATCAAATTTACTTTTCATTGAATACTATTCGATTTTAAACTTACAATACGCTAAAAGATGATTCTCGTGAAACTATGGCGTTTCTTTAACAATGACGAATGTCAAATCAAAATGGAATTTGCATTTCCATACTGTCGTTTAAACTTAAAAAATATGGCTAAAAAGGTTCTCGTGACATATTGCAGTTTCTATAAAAATGACTGAATTACAAATCAAATTACTTGCATTTACGACTTTTCGTTAAACTAGTTGCTTTCTATAAACTTTGAAATTATTTCGTTAACTATTGAAGTTTCTATAAAGTTTCTATAAATTTTTATCAACATCAAATCAAATCATTTCCATTAATGCCTTTCTTTTAAACTTAAACAACGCTGAAAGATGATTTCCCGTAAACTATTGCATTTCTATAAAAATGAATGATTTTTCAAAATCAAATTTAATTTTTCATTGAATACTTTTCATTTAAACTTAAAATACGCTATAAGACGGTTCCAGGTGACAACTAATTGCAGTTTCTGTAGAAAATGAAACTATTTTCAAAATCAAATTTAATTTTCAGTGAATACTTTTCTTTAAGCTTAAAATACCTAAAGTTAAAAAGCTGCTCACCAAGTTTTAGCGAAATAAAATGCGTCGATTTGCGTTCCACTTCATGCTCCAATTGTAAGAAGGACGAACATATACATCCCTTTTTAAAGGCATTTTAATACGTTATATCTTGGAAATTACGCCTCTTCTTATCAATTCAAACGCTTAATTCCACATTGCGAGGAAATTTCACTTAAAGTCTATGTTTCTGATAAATATTTAAGTCATTATGATCAATTTAGTAGAACAACTCGATATCCTGACAAATGTCTGATTCAAATTATTAAACACTACGGAAATTCATATATTTTAGTTGTATATTGTCAGATTATAAAATAGGATGGTTCTATGTTTCCCTTCGCCTCCATTTCTGATGGGCAGGAGAGGGAGTGGGCAGCCTCCATTTCTGAGGGGCATAACATGGGGGTGTTATTTTGAGGGAAAACCAAAATACCCAGAATCGATAAATAAACGGGAATCTGACCAAGGGGAGCTCAGAGCCCCTTCATTCCTCCATTTCTGAGAGCGGGGAGGGGGTTTATTTGAGGTGAGACACCAAAAATACGTGTGTGTGTGTGTGTGTTTTTGTGTGTGTGCGTGTGCGTGTCGTGGCGTGTGCGTGTGCGTGTGCGTGGGCGTGTAGCGTGTGTGTGAGTGTGTGGTGTGTGTGTGGTGTGGGTGTGGTGTGTGTGTGTGTGTGTGTGTTTGTGTGTTGTGTGTGTGTGTGTGTGTGTGTGTGTGTGTGGTGTGTTTTGTGTGTGTTGTGTGTGTGTTTTTGTGGTTGTGTGTGTGTGTGTGGTGTGTGTTTGTGTTGTGTGTGGTGTGTGTGTGTGTGTGTGTGTGTGTGTGTGTGTGTGTGTGTGTGTGGTGTGTGTGTTGTGTGGTTGTTTGTGTGTGTGTGTGTGTGTGTGGGTGTTGTGTGTGTGTGTTGTGGTGTGTGTTGTGTGTGTGGTGTGTTGTGTGTGTGTGTGTGTGTGTTGTGGGTAGTGTGTGTGTGTGTGTTGTGTGTGTGTGTGTGGTGTGTGTGTGTGTGTGTTGTGTGGTGTGTGGTGTGTGTGTGTGTGTGTGGTGTGTGTGGGTGTGTGTGTGTGTGTGTGTGTGTGTGTGTGTGTGTGTGTGTGTGTGTGTGTGTGTTGTGTGTGTGTGTGTGTGTGTGTGTGTGTGTGTGTGTTGTGTGTGTGTTGTGTGTGTGTGTTGTGTGTGTGTGTGTGTGTGTGTGTGTGTGTGTGTGTGTGTTTGTGTGTGTGGTGTGTGTGTGTGTGTAGTGTGTGTGTGGGTGTGTGTGTGTGTGTGTGTGTGTGTGTGTGTGTGTGTGTCTGTTGTGTGTGTGTGTGTGTGGGTGTGTGTGTGTGTGTTGGGGTGTGTGTGTGTGTGGTGGTGTGTGGGGTGTGTGTTGTGGTGTGTGTGTGTGTGGTGTGTGTGTGTGTTGTGTGGTGTGTTGTGTGGGTGTGTGTGTGGTGTGTGTGTGTGTGTGTGGGTGTGTTGGTGTGTGTGGTGGTGTGTGTGTGTGTGTGGTGTGGTGTGTGTGTGTGTGTGTGTGTGGGGTGTGTGTCCGTCCTCTGTGCACGTGTCATCTCTGTGCATGTTTCTCTCTCTGTGTGGCGTCTCTCTCTCTCTGGTGTGTGTGTGTGTGTCGTCTCTGTGTTGTGTAGCTTCAACTTGTAATGGTTTAGGAGGGACAATTAAAAAAAATTGTAAAGATAAAGTTGTGGTGAAAAGGATAGGTAATTCAACATGTAAATGTTTTAGGAGGACATTAAGAAAGGAACTGTTCTGAAATGCATTTTGACAAGTATTGCTTGTGTTGGAGCATTCAGAAAATCAGTATAGTAAAAGTTGTGGTGAAAGGAGGGGTACTTCAACTTGTAAATGGTTTTTAGGGGGACATTATGAAAGACCTTGTTCTGAAGATGCTTTTTGAAATCATTGCTTGGTGGTTGTGGCATCCAAGAGCTTGTAAAGTTAGGTTGCGGGTGAAAGATGGGTACTTCAATCTTGTAAATGGGTTTAGGAAGGACATTAAGAAAAGAATTGTTGTGAAATGCATTTGAGAAGTATCTTTGGTTTGGAGCATTCAAAAGCAGTATAGTAAAGTTGTGGGTGAAAAGGATTGGTCTTCAACTTGTAAACATGGGTTTAGGGAGGGGACATTATGAAAGAACTGGTTCTGAAATTGCATTTGAGAAAGTATTGCTTGTTGTTGGAGCATTCAAAGCAGTATAGTAAAGTTGTGGGTGAAAATGGATGGGTACTTCAACTTGTGAGAATGGGTTTAGGATGGACATTATGATAAACAAAAAAGGGGAAAAAAGAAAAAAAAGAACTTGTTGTCTGAAATGCCTTTTGAAAATGTGTGTTGCTTGGTGTTGTGGGCCTTCAGAGATCTGCTACAGTATAGTTGCGGGTGAAACGGATGGTCGTACTATCCATTTGTAAAATGGGTTTGAAATGCGACATTAAGGAAAAGAAATTTGTCTCTGAAATGAATCCTTTTGAAAAAGTATTTAGCTCTTGGTGGTTGAGCATTCAAAAAGCTGCAAAGTAAAGTTGGGGTGAAAAGGACTGGGAACCTTCACAACTTGTAAATAATGGGTTTAGGATGGTGGTCTATTATCGAAAAGAACTTGTTCTGAAATGCACTTTGAAAAGTATTGCTTGGTGTTGTAGCGCATTCAAACAATGCTGTAAAGTAAAGTTGTAGGGTGTTAAAGTAATGGGTACTTCAACTTGTAAAACTGGGTTTTAGGAAGAGAACATAAGAAAAGAACTTGTTCTGAAATTCCTTTTGAAAAAGTATTGCTTGTGTGTTGGGCATTCAAAAGCTGTAAAGTAAAGTTTTGTGTGTGAAAAGGATGGTACTTCAACTTGTAAAATGGTTTTAGGAAGGACATTACAAAAAGAAGTTGTTCCTGAAATATAGCCCTTTGATGAAAAGTATTGCGTTGGTGTTGGAGCATTCATAATAGCTGTAAAGTTAAGTTTGATGTGTAAAAAGGGAATGTGTACTTCAATTTGTAAAATGTGTTTAGGGAGGGACATTAGAAAAGAAAACTGTTCCTTTCGGGTGTATGTATGTATGTGAT
>JAPEVW010000674.1:0-50000 GCA_027921565.1 Artemia sinica | reverse complement strand
AGGACAAGATCTCCGGGTGCGTGTTTCATTTTTTTTTTTTCCTCTAGGGGTAATCGTATCGACCCAATATGTGTGTCCTAGAATGTCATGGGAGGGCTCATTGGAACAGCGAAGGTTAAAAGTTCTGAGAGCAACCGTCTTAAAGTGACAAAAAAACGGAGGGTCGACTAGAGCCCCCTCGCCATGCTCATTTTTCCCAAAGTTCAAACCTGATCAATGAATTTTGAGATAGCCCATTTTGTTCATGCATGGTCAAAAATATATGATACATGACCTATGTCGTTTAGGATGACTTAATTCCCGAGGAATCCCTGTGAGGAGAAGGCTGAAAGTTTTGGAAATTTTACCAATGTTTAACAATAGCTTGGAGTGGTTTATTGGGAAGTATTACAGACGTTTTTTCAGGGGGAATTTTTATTCATTGGTACAGGTGGGAAGGGGGGGGGTCGGGGGTTATATGTAGAGTTGAGTCTATTCCCATGCTGTAGTAAGTTTTCCATTGGGGAGGGAAATTTGCTATGTGGGGGGCGACGTCATTTCCAAGCATTATTAAAGAAAAAAGATCAGACATGATATTTTAAGAAAAACACAGTTTTTTCCCCTAGTCAATACCTCCGCCTCTTCAAGGCCAACGGAATTTTAGTAGCTATTCATAAGACAGCTTCTTTTTTATACTCGAATTCTAACGTGTACCTTTGTGGCAGATTAAGGGAATTCCTGATTCTTAATCTAAAGAAATTTGAAAAAAATTTGAACTTTAGCTATAACAGAGCAATGTAGTGACGTCAGGGGGCACACACCCTCGAATTACTATATCTCGTTTTAAAAATCAATGAAAGTAGCAGTGAATAGTCTGTCTGTCATCCGATAAAAGGATAATATTCGTAGTTACGTAATCTACATATATGAGTACAAGTTACATACGATATTTTCAACCTCTCACACCTGTCACGTCTGTAAATATAAATCATAAACACATAGTTTTCGTGTGTGTGATCTGTAGAACGCCACTAATAATAAATAACACAGTAAATCATATATACATATGTGCCAACTGTGTTTATTTTACCGCTCTACGTCCATGTCTATCGCATGACATTTGTCTATCACAAATATACAACCCTAGCCTACATTAATTCTAATAAACGTTTCAAAAATTAAATAAATAAAAAACACAGTTCTTGTTTTGACATACTGAAAAGTTAAATTAGGACTCCGATCTATCTCCACCTATTAAACTATCGAAACTTGAAATGCGATGCCGTGTATATTGTATCAATGTGATAAAGGTGGCCTTAGGATGCGTGTCGCTTGCCTCCTAGCACAGCGTCCAGGGCTCCCTAGTCCTGTACCTTTTTTACGCTTAATGTTTTGACCTTTCTCATACTGACTCCTTGTTATATTATTTTTTTCGTAATAACTATACAATAACGAACTATTAGCGTGTAATGTGTGTAGCGAGGGCGTTTGAGGAGGAGGCACAGCCCCCTCTCGTATACAAGATCATAATTTCTTGGGGCTGCATGGTGACCTAACATGGTTGTAATCCTCAACCGTTCGTGTCTGTTAAAACATTTCAGTTCATATGAGAAATAACAAAGACGGGTGGTTCCTTCTTTAACATGTGTCATCTAGTTCGTGAGGACAGCATGCAAAGTAGGGGATTTCGTTGTTTAGTGCGAGGTGTCCGTATTTAGAATGGATCTTATTTAGGGTTTTTTGTGTGACATGTTGCCGTAATTGTGCTTCCCAAAATCAGTCCTGTGAGTGTGTGCAAGGGGGGGGGTGGTGGTTGAGAAAGTCTGGATGCTCCAAGTTATCCAAATTTACGTTGAAAATGCACAGTGAATTTTTTTTTGGGGGGGGGGGAGTGCAACGGAAAACGGAAAAAAGAAAAAATGCCAATTGAAATGTACTTCCTTATGATTTCTGGGAATACTTTCTGGGTGTACGCTGTTTGCTATGAAAGTAACAGAGTGAACATTTTAAACCCCAAAACGAGGCAGATTTTATTCCGTATGGAAAGACTGATCCCTTCCCTCATCCAAACCTTTTGCCTCATGGGTCCCCAAAAGCTTCAGAGGGTGCTCATTAAGATCGGAAATTGAGGAGTTCATATGTTACCTTTTTTTCCATGAAGTCGAAAAGTGATTGTAAGACCAATGAGACTGCGGCCTGTGGGTGATTGGGGGTTTATTTTCTGAGGGTCACAAGAACCTTCTATGGCTATGATTGTTAACTGCAAAGATGAGGATACTTTGTATCATGCAGGGAGAGATTTTTTCCATCATTACATTATTATTTGAATAACTGTGATTCCAGAATGGAAAATTACAAAGAAAGGATTTCAAGTAAGTTTTAGATAATCCGCCTTAGTTTTTTTTCAACTGATATAGCGAAGGTCAGACCCTCACGTGCCGTGAGTTTTGAGGTCAATAACTCCATTATAAGCAAAAGCCATACTTTGATAAATTACCTTATAGATAAGCAGGTGAGTTACTCTTCTCCTTTTGTTCGCCTAGGAGGCTTTATATCGTTTTGACGTGGGCCAGGTGGCATGTACTTTTTACCCGCTCTCGTGTCAGCTTATAGTTGGGTTCGAGAAATAAAATTATTTATTATGTAAGACTTAAGTACCGATTCCCATGTGACGTTTCTTTCCAGGATACTTGAATTATGTGCAGAGCTGCTTTATCTTAGTTTTGTGACATAAGACGTTGTATCTTGCAGAATCTGACATTTGCTGCTGGGGGGTGAGGGGCAGACTGAGGTCGAGGGAGGAGCTTTGTCGTTTCGGAAGACGGGTAGTTCCCCTCCATGCCCCATCATCAAATTACGTCCACTGGTTTTGATAGCCCTACTCATGTTAATTTCTGCTCAGTTAGCTCGATTTTGTAGGTACTCCTTGTGTGACATCTCGGTGTGAAATTGTACTTACTATATAATTAGGTCTCTTCTCGTTGTTCGTCTTTTTGGTTTTCAATTATGTTATATATGGAGAGATGATTGGATAATAAGTTGTTCATGACTTTGGACTTGACGAGTAGAGGATCCAATTTTTGATTCTATTTCGCTCATTTCTTATGTTTTCAGAACCCGGAGTTCATTTATCGTAAGTTTTTCTTGTGAAATGTTTGTGAATTGTGAAGGTTGTGTCAAGTAGTTTTTGTTCCATATGGTTGCATGAGGTCTGAATTCTCAGACGCTTGGTAATTGTAAACAAGAGAAAGGAGCCAAGACAGTGTATAGTCCCAAGTAATTGAGAGGCCTTCCTTTGAAAGATTATTTTTTTGGAATCATATGAAGTATTTTTTTATTTAATCGTCCACTAAAGAACCGATACAAACGGGAATGTATCTGCACAATTTAATTGTCCACAAAACAGACTTTTTCAAATCCTAAGTCCAGAGGCTCCATTGAGCCCAAACATGGGTTAAGAAAATAAATCCAAATAAATGTTTATAAGTTTTGCTTCTAACTCTTACTTTTACGGTTGCTTGCTTACAACTAGAATACTTGTGGTTCACACCTGGTTTCTAGATTTTTTAACTACCGTACCCCGACACCAACCGCACCCCCCCCCCGCCCCCCCCTCCTCTCCAGTATTTACCTCCAACCTAAAAAATACCCACCCTCCAAGAAAAATTAGTTTTCTTATACTGTAGAATACTTTCTAACCCCCTCCTCACGAGGAAAATAGACTCCTGAATAATAACTGTCACCTAGAAATATCCCTACGAAAAATATACCCCCGGCTTCCCGAAAATACCAAAGTCCCATGGGTAATAATAAGACTCTTTCCCCCAAAATTTGATATTTTATACTTTTGGTTTTGTTTTTTTATTTTTCCCTAGCGGAAAGGCAATTTTGTGTTTCTTGTGTATGTAGGTAGGCCGACTTGTCACTCAAAGTAACATGCTTTGTAAAACTTCCGAAAACAAATTTGTTTCTTAGTTCGTTTCTTTCACCTTAGCGGTGAGACAAGACAAAGACATATGTGACATTAAGTAGTGTGACCTCTTTATTTAGTATTGGTATCGACTATATTAAAAGTTCTTTCAGTTTAGTGTTCCACACGTCACAAAGAGCGCTAAAAATTTTGAGAAAATTTGGCCTAATTATTTGAAAAAGGATCAGAAGTGGGTACCGCTCCCCCCTCAAAAAAAGCAAAGAGATCTTGAATCTTTACTGAAAAATACCAATTTATCAGTCATTACATCATAACAGATATAACCCTTGACCGTGGAGGTTTCACGCTCCAGATTTTTACAATAAGTGGGGAATAACTATATTTTTAGATTCTCCAGATTGTAAAAGAAGTATATGGCACACAAAGGCAGGACTGGATTCAATCAAGTTGATTCGCTTTTATTTTGTAAATGAAAATTAAAGAGGCTGTGCTTGGGTCGAAGATCTGTGTCTAAACGTATCGCATCTATAAACTGATGGGTGATGGGGAATATGGATTCATTGTGTTTAGTGTGGGGTAGGTAACGAGTGGTTTTCATATTTACGTTCAATGACACATATTAAATTTAGAACAAAAGTTTTTTTTACAATTGAAAGTATAATTAAGCGACAAGATTAAAAACCTTAGAACGCAACAGGAAATTTTTTCCTAATATGGACAAGACAGGGGCTAAGTCCCCTCCTCAACGTCCTCGCTCTTTGCGGCTAAATTCGTTATTGTTTAAAAAAACGAGATATTGAGAGGTTTTAAGAAAGAGGTCAAGACTTTCGCGTAATTAGAGAGAGAGAGAACTTTGAGGGATGGGGACACGCCCGCTTTTCATATAATGGAGATAATTTCTGTGTTCGTTTTAGAGTTTTGCATGTCTGCGTCCTGGTACGCTGTGACTTTCAAGTTAAAAACTGACCTTGTTGTTTTATTATTATTTTTGAACGTTTTTTGAATTAAATGCAAATGGCAGGTTTTTTGAGTTTTGGCTCACCAAATAATTAATACGACGAAATTATACCCCCCCCCCCCACTCCCCAGCGACGTATAACCGTTATCCGAAGATCCACTTTATAACCCACGCCTTCACCCCCCCCTTGACCGCCCCCCCATGTGGAAGAACTACCCGCCCCTCGTTGGGAAAAAATAAGACTTTTCAAATTTGATGAGTTTTTATTTTTGAGTATTTGCTTTTTTTTTTACTTTCGTAGGGAGGAACGGAATTTTGAGTACTTGTTTCTTTCTACGCCCACTCCCTGCAAGTTTACGCTGTGCTTAATATTCGAGAAACACACAGCCCTCGATTTTTTTTCGTGTCGTTGTTTCATTCCTTATTTTAGAAATAACTGATTATGGGCTACTAAATAATGTTTGCCATATAGTCTAGAAGGGTGTGTGGGGTTCTAACAGTATAGCGGGTCTGTCCATTTGCAAAATGTTTTTGGTTTCATAATTATCCTGAACGTATTAGATAGTGATAGATGAAGAAAGCGTTATTATGACACAAAAACTCTAAATATACCGGACGCATGAACATAATACAATAAGACATAATAGTTACCCAAGTTAAAAGTCTGAGATAGAGCCATTTTGTTCAAGCTATTAGTCGGCAAAATCTACTAAAATAAGTTTTTTGTCAAATTTAAATTTTTCACTAAAGGTGCAAAGTTAATGTTTCGGGTGCCTCTGTAGGTAAATGCATAGTGGATTTGACGCGTGTGTGGGCCGTGTAATTTTTTTTTCAAAATCCTGGGAGGGGCGGAGGGGGGATGGTGGGTGTGGGTAAAGCTGGAGGCCAAGTTATCCAAATTAAAGTGTGAAAAAGGACGGTGAATATTTTTATTTTTGTTTTTGGGGGGGGGATAGCCTCAGTAACGAAAAGTAATAAACAAAAATGCTATCAATTTGGTTATGTAAGCTGACCCTTATGAATTTCTTGTGGGAATAACTTCATTTGTAGTTGTATACGCGCTGTTTGCTGTGACGGAAAGTGTGAAAGATTGACTACTATAAACAAAGACTCCGCAAAAATTAGCAGAATTTATTGTCGTATGAGGAAAGTCTTAATGGGGGGGGTTTTAATGAGTGTGGGATGCCGGGGGGATTCTAGTTTTTTGTTATTTGATGACACCCTTCTGATAATGGGAATACTCCCATAAAAATCTGTTTGTTTCGTTTATAATCAAATTGTAATCATTGTTTAATTTAATGGCGGATAAGAAGTTAGAGTTAAAGAAACTCTTTGTGCTGACAGTTTCCGTCGGTGGTTATCCTTAGGGGAGGCTGAAACTTTCTGAGTAGCAAGGGGAGTCTTAAGAACTAATGCAGTAACGGTGTAAGGGAGCTTATAGTTAACATGACTACGGCCATATCCTGTGAATCGAAAATCAGACTGTGATATAATTTCAGATTTCCCTTATGAGGCGATTGGAGTGGAGCCGTCCACAAGGGACTCAAACCAAAACTTTGAGGACAAAATATATACCGCAAGACTGAAATAAAATTAAAATAGTAATTGCATTTATTGTTACTAGTACATAATGACGTCGTCAGAGTTCTTGGTCTGTATCAACGGAACATACACAAATTCGTAACTGAAGACCGAATTGTCACTCCAGCAGTGTTTTTTATCAGAGACATGGTACAAAAGTTTAGTTCACAACATCAATCTATGGTAAAAGTCTGATCAAACAGAACTTGCTCATAAAAGACTGGTGTAATACGTATAACTCGTGTAACATAGTCCTCCCAACTGATAAATTCGACATAGACGTGACTGGCATAGCTAATTTAAGAACGACTACATCAAAAACAAAGACTGGCGTAAAATTGTTAAATCCCTACCTATCTATTCTCTTGCTGCAATTTTGCCGGGGGTTAAACGTTTTACGGGCAATGCGTTGCTAAAAGTTTATGTATTTTAAACAATTCCGTATTGGTTGCATATGTTCGTCCTCTCAGATCATTAATGTGGGGACCGGGGCCATGGTTGCACCAATTGGTCTACTTGGTTTAATTGAGGTTTATGACTTTTAAAGTATGTCACTTAAATTTATAAAAATTTTTCCTAAACAATTCAAACTCATTTACCTTGGCGAGCTGAACATTTGTTGCTAGCAGTTGTCGCTATATTTTATAACTTTTTAAATGTTATGTCCCGCGTCGCGGCTTTGCGATTGGTAATTATTTTCTAATGAACAAATAGTTTTACCATTGTTTAAATGAAGTAATTTTGCGCCCACGGCAGGGTGTCGTCCTTGATTTTCACGAAGACTTATAATTTTATTGTTCCGCGAAAAAAAAGTCGGTATTAAAGATAATACGCATTTAATTACATTTGAGATCTAGGCTACAAGTTCAATACAACTTATGTTTCCAGAACAATACATAACAAAGACTATTGTTGCAGCTTTTGAGTGACTAATTTTTTTTGTATAATGAATCTATTTTATACTCCTCTTGCCACAGTTCTTGTATAGTTTCGAGCTCTTGAAGATTCCATTAGCATATGCCCGTTGGGCTGTCATGTAAGATTTTGTCCAAATGCATATTGTCAAGTTGCGTTTATTGGCGACGACCATGAGGCTGCAATTTCATTTATTGGATTCTTACTAGTGTGATGAAAGTAGTTCTTACGTCATGTTTTAATTATAAAAGTTATTGAGGTTACAATGTATAATTAGATACATGCGTTTCACTATGTTAATCACCTGATGCTTTACAAGACGCGCCCATGCCACTCCCAAAGGCTTGAGTCTCGCTCGATTTGTATGTTACTTGAACTCTCCAGGTGTTCACAGTATTTTGGGTGCAGTTTTTTCATTGCCAGTTCATGGATTTGCCTGTGTGTAACTTACTCATTGTGGAGATTTTGGGGTTTTTGAAAAGTGATCCCATATACATATCATCCTTCCCCATTCTTCAACGATGGCCTCATCGTTGTGTTAAGCTACTCTTTCTACACGTTCAAATTTTGATTTTATGTTTTTAAGGAATTTATCTTATTATTTTATTTACTGTAGAAAATTAGATTCTGCTTTTGGCAAAATTTATATCGTTGTCTGCAATATCTTTCCCCGTGAGTGCTCTATTAGACTATATATAGTGTTACAACATTACTTTTAAAAGTCCATCACCTATCTCAACTCTATTTGGCGAAAGGTTTCACAAGAGTCTCTAAGGACTAATCGACATAAGGATTATAATGACTTAACATTGATAATTACTATTCCGTCCACCTAATATCAAAATTTACCTTCCACCTGATATGTTTATCTTATCATTGAAAATGGTATAACTATTTTGCCTTTTTTTTACAACTATGACTATACTTCATCCACACCTGACGCTACGCATATGAGTCTTTGTGTATAACTTATATTATTATTACCTTATACCTTACACTAAGTTATTAAAATTTTGTACAACGGACTGATAATGGCTAACTTATACTACCTTCCTACAGTCAGACTCCAACTAGTTAACGTTCCGCTTTGGTGTGTATTACGCCTTATAAGTGTTGGTACCTATTTCGCTGCTTTCTAATGTCTAGTTTAACTTTTTCGCACCTGACGTGTATATATGTTACTGCATAATAAGTGATCATATGTGTTGACATCATACCACTCAAATATGTAAACAAAATCTATAAAGCATATTAACTACAGATCACACTTGATATTCTTGAACTAAAATAGCTTGGATGGAGAAAAAAAAATTATACACCATTAACATTTTGTAACTTAATGTTTAATGGCAACACTGGATAAGTTAGCTTGCACTGGTTTTTCCATCTGTTTTCTGAATAAGTTTTTAACATATTTATCAAAGTTGCCTAGTTAGATACATAAGACTTCATTTCACCTTACTCATTTCTATCATTCTAGGACTAGACGTGTCTATAATACTCACGACATACGTTTATCACTCTTACTTTGTGGCGGTCCATTCAGTTTTAATTATTGTCAGGTTGGCTAATTGTTTATGGTTTGTCCTTTCTTGATTTGTTTTCGTTTTTCTGGCACGTTAGTTTCTTGGGGTGAGCGTTTACATTGTCCTGAATCAATACTAAATTGCAACAAATCGTTCGTGTATGGTTTGTTCATATGAAATACCGCGGTTTGACGTCACAGGGAATGTTTTGAAAATGTCTATTGGGTAGCATATCCCTTGGGGAATTGATTACATCGAAATTGAGCATCTTAACGTCTGGTTGGTTAGTTCTTCTTGGACCACTTGGTTTATCCTTGGAAAATCTTAATACTCGTACAGTGGATCTGTTGTTTTCCGTAAATTGATCACGTTCATCTTCTTCTTTTATTGGGGGCACTTTTTGTTTTTTGGGAACATCTAAATACCTCGTACAGTTTGTGTTTTTCCCGTAAATTTGTTTCGCGTTTCAGGGGTCCTATATCTTGGACCTATGGTGCTGTGTACAACATTTAACGTTAACTATGGCCATGGATCACCAACTTGATCTATAGTGTCTTTGGCTCGACGCATTTGTCTTTGATTCCCGGTCAAATGATTTACATCAGTTTGATGGCTTAAAATCTGAAGAGTAGAAACACATAAATAAGTACTATAACTGGTTGTTTTCCTCTTCTCCGAACGACTTCAGTTTTGGGAAAAAAAAAAATTTGATCTACGTACAGTCTATATTGAAACATTTAATTGGATCATGTGTTGATTTTTTCTTCTCATTAGGTGTTGGTTAGGTGGTTTGCGACATCTAATACTGATTGGATAGAGTCCAAACTTATGACCTTTTGTGATATCTTGGTTAGCGTGTATTGGGCCTCTGCTTATAGGGCTTAAGATATAATACACTTTCTTGGCTGCTGGTTGGATTGACACTTGCTAGCGGTTACTTGCTTTGATGTTTCCAACATTAGATCTTAAGGCCGTTGTCGTAATATTAGGTAGTTTAGGCTCGAACGGTTCCTCTATGTAGTGTTTAAGCGAACGTTGGGCGGTCGGGGTGTGTTCCCCAGGTAGTTATTAATGCAGATATATAAACGGATATGTGGGGTTCTTGGTTTTTGCCAATCATTGCTTGAGAATAAGGTTACCTGGTACTAGGCTTTGGGTTGAACTTGGAGATTTTCATCAGGATATTGTCCTTCATGAACTTTCCTTGGTGAGTACTTTTGTCGTTGGTTGACGAATGCTGAAAGTAGATGCTACTGGGTTGTATCCGTGTTTGCCTGCTGGTAATTATTTTTGCACTGTTATTCTGGCGTCCCTAGACTGTAAATATTCTGGGCGAGATATCATATTGCTCTTGTATAGTTACACAAGTTATAACAACCACAATACAAGCAATAATATACTAATTTACATAATATACCGATGTTGGCAGACTAGATTTCTTCGTGGAAACTATAAATCTAGATCGTGGGATGAAAGCATCCATAATGAATAAATCATTCTAGTATGGTATAGGTGAGATTACAGTTTAAATTCAACGAGGAGAGTCAACTCAAGGGCAACTTCTCATTTGCTTTGACATGTCATGCTTACAAAGGCAATCATTAGATTGACTGTATAGGACAAAGTTATTATAGTGAAAAATGATTATGGTTTACCACAATAGAAAGGCTATCCACCTCTCTTAGTCGAGATTTTGCAAGATTTATATTGACTATGATGGTATACATGCCACCTTGTGCATTTGGGCACACGTTTCAAATATTCAATTGCCATTTTTTAAATGTTTTGCCCACACTCATCTACTTTATCATGCTGATGTCAAGTTTTCTTGTGTCACTTCTACTACACTACTTGCGAGGTAGTAGTTTATATGGTTTTTATTAGAGGGTACTCTGGGGGATTTACTATAAATTTTTTTTCCAAATCTTTAACTTGTTTGTATGCAGGTCCACGCCCGCTGCCAAGAATATATATCTTTGGCAGCTGCATGGGCTTTAGCACACAAAGAATCAAGGTGAGGAAGTTTGGGACTGGACATGTGTGGTCACGAATGAGGACCTTCTACTCCCATTCGCCTTCGATCATGTCCTCCCTTACTCTTTTTGCTACAAGGGGGTTCTCAGGGAGTGTGTCCGGGTTTAGGTTTTGGGGCATCTCACTGGTCGGCTCGATTTGTTACAATGATTTTGCTCTTTTTCTACGTGTTCTTCCTCAACATCTTCTTCCGTAATTTAGGGTTAAGTTTAGCTCCTTCTTATGAGTAGGATAGACCATAGAAGTGATATCCATGAAACAACTACATATCCTACTGCTCAGTATGGATATTTCCACCAAAAATTTGTTGAGAATAGTCCCTATCATTCTACTTTCTGACATATGTTTAATCCTTTGGTTTTCATTAGTGAAGTAGGGGAATTTGAGAGTTCATAATGCTTCTCTTATTTTTGTTAGTGGTAAAGTTTTCTATTGACCATTCTCCATTATTGACCATATTCTGGGTTTTTACTTCTTGACATTTTCAATGTTAGGGAATTGTATATGTGATAATTCACTGCTTTAAACTTGACCACACTTTGTGGCTTATTATATTCGTGCTGGTGGTTATTAGAGGGTGTTTTGTACTGTGGCTTCTTTTGGTTTTTCCAGTCGGCATCCTTGCTTTGATGGTTATCGTACCTAACATCTGTAGTAGTATTCGAGTTCTGTAGCTTGGATTCGATTTTTTCTGTGTTATTATAACAAGAGATTTGTCCCGACTGTTTCTTTTGAACAGAGAATGGCCATAGATCATTTCTAAGATGAATAAATATTTCTCGCTTAGTTACTACTACCTATTAGTGCTTCACATGGAACTTGAATTTCCTCTTGTTGAGTCTCTTTTAAGAATATATCCAACATACAGGATCCGGTGTTTTACATTATAAGATGGGGCAGTGTTAGTTGACATACTAGGTTTTTGAATGCTACACATTCCTTGAGGTCTGTGGATTTTGCTAAGGCCATTATTTCCTTCTATCTTGATCGACTAGTAGGTAATCCGCTTCGGGGGTAATAGTCATGAACGAATTGGTTCTAGTCTACCTATGTTGGCTGGAACGTAGAAATTATTATACAATGTCATATATTGATTTGTTGGTTTATTAACGGGATTGTACACCACTGCAAATAATTGTTCGTTTATCTCTGTGATGTGACCTTCAGCTTGGTGTAAATAGTGAATAAGTTTGCTTACTTCGGTTCTGTTGGTAGGTGTAGTCCGAACGGTTAAATGCGCTTTTTATTTCATCCAAGATTACTTTTTAGGTTCGAAGGATCCACTAGGTCCGTACGACAAGAGTTCCTCCGGTAAGGGCAAATAATGCAAGATTATTCATAATTTGCTAACGTCAGTTTGCCAGGGAGTTAAAGTAAAGGACATTGTCCACTATGGTCTAGTGACCAGCCATAGGGTGAGGCTCGGAAATCTCGATTTATAGATCGGTAAATACACATACGTGAATTATTACACGATCTACTTCATTTTTTAATAATTCATTATGTTTACGTCGTCTTTGATATCGTATTCTTCGAGATTTGCCTTCCAATTTTGTCTCTCTGGTAATGTAGCTATGCTGGCTTGTATTTTTTGAACATGTAAGGTTACGTTCATTTCATAGCGTTATTTAGTTTTTTTTCCTACGTTTTCCCTTAGGATATTTAGGTCTTCTTCAGTCGAAAGCCCAAAACACAAGCGTGAGGCTAATTCTCCCACGATTGAGGTATTAGACCTAGCTGATCTTCGGTATTTGCTTTTTGTCGAAAAATACCTCGAAGATTTCGTGGTACTATTGCTTTAACTTTTGTATGTTCGCACGTTCTGTGATTTTTGTAACAATTCAAATAGGGTGCTTGCAGTCTCTGTCTAGTCTATAATATTCATAAAACAGAGTGGTGCCTGAATCGATAAACTTTTAGAGCGTTTTTTCTCGTTTAGCTCAGGTTAATGGTTCAATATCTTCCCCTTGCCGCTCGTCGGCCATGACTTGCTAATCTTGCACAAGTACGTTTTACCGTCTATTATCCGAACCACTTCTTATGTACGTAATCGTCTTCTTTTTTTCTTTCATATTTTATTTTTCTTTTGTTCTGGTTGAATCGCTTGTACTTTGATCGTTTGCATCTCGGTATGCCTTACTGGGATTCTGCCCTTAGGCCTATAGTGAATACGCCGAATCGCTGGGTTGCGATAATACGTGGGCCCTGTTGACCACGTCCATTTTGTAAGTATCGTTGGTCTTGGCGCTTAGAGTAAGTTAGCGTGGTCAAGTTTCTAAGTGATTTATTGTTGAGTGCGCTCATTTCTGGGGACTGTATTTGTCGTAGTGTTTTCGACATTGAAGATTGTATATCTCGTCTCATTGGGTGACTCATATGTAGGCGTTGGTTGTCTTGGTGTCTTTTATGTTTTCTTTCTATAGGATTTTTATTCTTCTCATCATGTTCATGTTGTCATATTTGAGAATTTCAACTCCTTGAGGTTAATAATTTTGTCCGTAGTCTTTTTCCTTCGCTGAGTTTTGACAATATTTGCTTCGTAACATTTTGATTCAGCATGATTGTGCCCACAATTCTTTGTAGAAAATTCCATAGGCTCGGTAAATTCATTTAAACATCATGCGTAGTTTCCCATAATAAAGTTTTATTTTGCATTGGAAGACGTAGTCAAGGTAAAGTAACTTGTGGTAGCCTATTTAATTGTAGTATTCAGTTGTTCGCCTCGCTGAGTCATGGCAACTTACTCCACATTATGTTAATGCTCTCCTTCTTCGGTTTTACGTTCTTGTTAAGTCCTAGAGACCTTGTCAATTTCTGCCATTTTCTTGTCGAAATCTTCTATTATGAATTTCGATTTTAGTTTTAGCTGAATAGCTGAGGGGTTAGATATTCCTTTATTTTCCTTAGGGTGCATTATCTTTTGTTGATTGCAAGGCATTTTAGTCCTAGTATTTCAAGACTGTGGCTCATGATCTAGGAATTCCTTTTTAATTCGTTGGTATTTTTGTCTCTATGTCTAGACTCCAGAAACCAATAACTTAGATAACTTGTTGAGATAACAAGGTTTCAAAAACGGTTTTGGGGGGTCGCAATTTCACAATAGTATTTGCCAGTCATTATGACTTTGCGGAGGCAAACGAATTAGCGGTCCTCTAGCCCCTTTTGGTCATCTGTATTTAACCTCGTAGATTAATTACCATGTTTTTATTAAACAACGATATCTTGTGTCTATAGTCTTGGAGGAAATGAAATTGGTTGATGACATTTGGTTATCCCACAGTTTATCCTTTTTTTTTGCTGTTTCCTGGTAATTAATATCTGTCATTAAGACCATTGCTAATAGGAAAACTTGCTCTTACGAATGATATATTGACACAGTGTATTTTGATTCCTTTATTTTGTTCTCTGGGTTTTTTTGCTCTTTTTTTGAAAGGAAAGTAGTGTTAATTATGATATTATATTTGATATGTTATTTTATGATTATGCTTATGTTGGCCACAAAGGTACTACGAACAAGGTGAGACTCAGATTTGTGGTCCGTTTCAATTTGTTACTGTTTGTCTTATGGTCATCGTACTGCTGAACTTCTTAAAGGCTGGGGGGAATCAGATATCTTAATCTACTTTTCATGTAAGAATTTAATTGTTTTTAAAAAAACGTAAGAGTAATTGTGGTTTTTAAATATTTTGATTGTTTCAGCTTTTTTGTTTTCCTTGATCCCTTTTTTTTTCATTTTTGACTGATCAGTTTTTAATTCTTTTAACCGACAATTTCATTTCTCTCTCTCTCTATATTAGTACAACTCCTTGGGGATTGTACAAGTACTGTTTTGATAATATTTTATTTCTTGGAGTGGGGTCATGTTTTCCTTGATATTTTAGGATATTTTACCAGTTTGGAGTCCCTACAATTTTTGATAGACTAATTTTTTTTTGCTTTTTATACATTTGCTCGAGGAGTGTATTAATTCTGTCTGCGGCAGGACGCTTTACATACCGTGATCACCGATTATTGGGATTTGTATATTGTTTTTTTGTAATTTCCTATTTCATGTTGAATTAAGAAGGAGAGTATTTTCCCTTTCTAAAGATACCGTTATAATAATTTGATTCCTAATTTTGCCTCTCTCGCTGGGCCGATAGTATTTTGGTGTGTTTTTGCGAGATCTAGCAAGACCGAACTTTATAAGATTTTAGCGTTTAACTACTTCCTTCTTAAAATAGATCCATAGCTTATCGTCCCATTTTTCCCTCGAAGACATTCCTCCCCCTGACTTAAATTTTTTTTTTTTGTATTGGTTCACTGACTATCATATTGCAGCCGAGTAATATGACGTTGTTCTTTGGCATGTTTTGATACAAATTACTTACTCCGTATCGATTAATTGCTTTTTGCCATTGTTTTCTGAAATGAAATGTAGTTTCTATTGGTCTTCTGTCTATTATAATCTTTTTGTCAAGATTGGTTATGATCATGGTATACTCTAGGTTCGACGGCCAAATTACTTTTCATCACCGGCATTTCCTCCATACCATCGGATACTTAGTATCATTCACATACTCGGATAATTCGAGTCATCTGAGCTCCATATTAAAAACCAATTTTGAGTGAAAAAAAAAAACAAGGTAACTTCAGGTTGAGGTTGCAACTCCTTTTTTTCACCGGTGCCACTCCTTGCACCTGGCTATTTGTGGTGTTGCGAACATAGTTACTTTACTACTAACTTAACCCTAAAGTTCCCGTACTCTAGGTTTAAACGACTTTGCGGTCGTGTTAAAAAGTATAGAGACTTTTGAGAAACTACTTCTTGTTAATATATTGAATAATGTACTTAGGGTCTCGTGATTATTTTACTCTAATTCGAGAGTTCCATAAATATCAATACATTACTTGGTTATATAATGCATTTTTTTTTTTTTTTTATTACGATAATAATTTGATTTTTCATGTTTATAACCACTTTCATGTAATAGTATAGGGTTCTTTCATTCATTTTATCCTTAACAAGATTATCTATATACACAAACAGTTTCCTCTCTCCCACTGGAGGTTGGTTTTTAATTTCAATATGGGTGCATCGGGTCCCGGCAGTGCCGCCTTTGAACTTGTGAGATATAAGCATGTCGCCAGAAAGTCGAGTAATTTCATTCCCCATGACGAAACATTTGGGCTTAGAAATTGGAGTTCAAACACTACTATCTTTTTTTGTACCGTTTTCGGGGTAGATTTAGGTTACATTACTTACACTAGTATTTGGTTTTTATTTGGGGGGGGAGAGTGCAGGCCTTCCAAAGTGGCGGTATATATCATTCCTTCGCATATTTTTGAACGAAATGAACTTTCCTGGCACAACTGAAGATAATGACAATGGGGTCATTTAATAATCTTTACTGTACAGAGAAACTTAAATTTGTCGTGTGATTTGGCAACAACTGACAAAGCAAGAGTTGCTCACGCACTGATTATGTCTAACACAAACCCCAGGGACTAGTTTTTCCTTCCAAAGATTTTCATCTCCTTGGAAAGAAAGTTCATGGTTATTTTTTCTTTATGTCTTTATATTCTCTTTGAGGTGAGTTGCAAATTGCGGCTCCCATTGAGGGGTTTTATCGGATTTAGATACGGTGTTATTTACAATTGACGTACAAGATTTTAAGAAGGTTTCACTTTACATATGTCCTTGGTCTATTTAATATGGAGAGACATTCAATGGCCAAATTGTAGTTATATTATTATCTCTTGATCGTACCAATATTGTTTTGCGATATATTCGACAACGAGCTATACATTGATGAGGGGATATGTTTTAATAAATTACGGGAGGCCGGTTGGCCACTTCGTCTAGAGTGTGCTCTAGTGTTCTTGTCTCTCTATTTGCACTAAAATTATAAGCCTAGGCTTGTTGCCGTTCTTAGGATCACCCTTTGTTCCAACCTTGTCTTTTGAGATTTTAGAAGATAATATGTTTTTGACGTCCAGATTTTTCTACTGCTTTAATAAGTTCCCTCTTCTTTCCTTAATTGGTGGACAATCCTCCATTCCCTTACGGAGCAGTATATTGTCTACGCTTGTCTTATCTTAAGGTTCCAAAGATTGCTTTCTTCATCGTCTACGATTATTTTAATTGTTGATTGCTATGGGTATCTTATCATAGTTACGTTTTTTCTGATTTTCTACTAGATTTAGGCTAATATAAGCAACATCCGTATGTTGCGTGTTTCGGCGTTTCTCTTACACGTGGCTGAAGGTTAGTTACTACCGTATCTGGAACTGTGTTCTTATGTAATTTATAAGTCATTGTGAAATAATTAACTTATATGTACCATGGTTAAGGCATATATACTAATAGATTATTTAGGTGGCCTTTAATTTGGTGTATTTTGTTATTATTTTTTAGCTGTTTTTAGTTGGTTCCTCTAATTTTATGGTATTTACTTTCACTGGTACCCTTGGTTTTCTTTCCTATTTGAGTTGATTCTTGCGTAGGAAATACTTCTCGCAGTGCCCGAACACAATAAACTACTCGAGTCCCGCCCCGCGTCAACCATATCCCACGCATCGAATTTTGTCCATTTTTCAGTCCATAGTCTCGTATGGTCACTTGTGGTTATCACATTTCTATAATTGTGAGGGTTTAGTATGATATATTTAAGGCGGGCCGCATAGTTGATTCTACTAGTCTTATGGCATTTTTTCTTTCGGTTCTGGTTGTATTTCGCAAGTATCTCTCACTCTGCAACGCCTCCCCCCCACTTAGTCAACAGAAAAGCTTACAAAGTCACGGCATTCCCATGTATTGGGGCTTATGTTCATCTTATTTCAAATTCCCGATGGTCACTTTTTGTTTTACTTAATTTTCTTATGAAGATGGTGAGTTAGGGTATTCTCTGCGGGTCCTTTTATAGAGAGGTTAGTTGATCTTCCTCGTGAGAAGTTCCCCGTTCAAAACGATAATGACTAGTGAATAAAAGACATCACGGTCGTCATCGCTGACCGTCCGCTCCCCACGACGTGACGGGAGCTTTGTCCAATTCTCAAACTGTAGTTTTCATTATGTGATGAGTCAATTATTGTACTGCCTGGTCGTACTCATAGAGCGCTAGGGCCCCAATGTAATGGCAACAGAAAGATAATACACCATGGCCATTCCCCTTTGCACCGCCACCCACGACCAAAGGTCCATTTGTTTAGGAGTTTGTTGGCTAGACCGTTTTAGTACTTGCAAGTACGTCTTATTGTGGCAAGTCAATTCTCGTTTCTCCTTAACCCGCTTTCTCAACGGATGGTGAAAGTCATAACCTGCTCATGCCCTGGCTCTAACCCTCCCATTCTTTGGGTCCATCCGTTTCACTATTACCGTCGTGTGGATATTTGAGTTATTTTCCTCTCTATTTTCAGGTATTTTATGTGTTGTCCACCGACGGTTTTTTATTTTGTTTTTTATTATTAGAATTGCCATGTATACTGTGCTTTTATTAATCTTGAGAGAAGAAAAAAAAATTTTATTTTCACCCTTGGAAGCGTATAGGGTACTACTACTGACTTTTAGTTGAAGTATCTTTTACCTGTTTAAAGTGGGTTTGGGCTTAAGTAGTTTATAAAGGTCGTATTATATTGTTCGTTAGTATATTCAGTGAATGCTTATGCATCGTTTGAGGGAACTCTGTTAATACCTTAATGTGGCATCCAATTTTCCATACTTGTTTTTTCATGTTGTTTTTAAACAATCTTTTTTTTTAAAATATCTTAATTTCAATTAATTTCGTTAATGCTTTTTTTTTGAAAATCAGTCTTATATTTTTTTTTTTTTTATACTTTTTTTTATACATTCTATGGGGGGGGTTTTATGAGTGGTGAGGGGATTTCTAGTTTTGTTTATTTGATGACACCTTCTGATAAGGAATCTCAATAAAAATGTTTTGTTTCTTATATCAATTGTTTATTTAATGGGGAAATTAAGTAAAACTCTTTGCTGAAGTTTCGCGTGTGGCTACCTGGTGAGGCTGACTTCTAGAGAGGGGAGCTTAAACTAGAGTACGTGTAGTGAGCTTATGTTAACTGCCATACTGATCGAATCAGACTGATAAATTTCAGTTTCCCATTAGAGCGAGTGGAGCCACAAGGACTACAACTTGATAATATTAACGCAAGAGAATAAAATATAGTAATGCATTTATTGTTGTAATGGGATCATTTTCAAAACCCCAAAATCTCCCAATTTAATTACACAAATAAAGAATAAGATCACCCAAAATATGGACCTGGAGAGTTCAGTAACCTACAAATCGAGCGAGACCTCAAGCCTCAATTTAAACATAGTGAACGATTTATCTGATTAGACCTTGTAACTATACTTTGTATAAACTCGTAAGATCTTTCCCACGAAATCCAATAAATAAATCCTCCCATGTCCGCCACTAACTCAATTAAATTCATTTTTGACGCAATCTTACAGACAGCCACGAATAAGGATTTGATCTTAGAGCTCGAGAAATACCAAACTGTCAGAGAGATAAGAATTATATTAGACAAAAAATAGTCACTCAAGATGGCAAAATATCTTTGTTGTATTGTTCTGGAACTAAGTTTAGAACTAGCAATCTCAATGTAATAAATCGTATATCTTTTACGATTTTTCGCGAATAAATTATTCAGTCTTCTGAAAATCAAGAGACACCCTGCTGGGAAAATATTAACAATGTAAACTTTGTTCATTAGAAAATATTCCAAATACTACTTATTACAAGTCATAAATTAAGCGAAACACCTGCTAGAAAATGTTGCAATGTAAAATTTTGAATGGTTTAGAAAAATTTTAAAGTGACATCTTAAAAGTCATAACCTCAATTAAACCAAGTAGCCCGATTGGTGCAAGCCGGCCTACATAGATCTAGGACGAATAGTTTCACCAGATAGGAATTGTAAAAACATACTTGTTACCACGCCTAAACGTAAACCCCTGCAAAATTGCATGAGAATAGATGTTAGGACTGAACAATTTTACGCCAGTCTTTATTTGAGTCTTATGCCAGTCCTATGTGAATTTTAGTGGAGTCTATTTCGAGTTTTACAACAGTCTTCTAGCAGTTCTTTTGATCAACTTTACCATGATTGTGTTGTAATAAACTTTTGAAGTGATACAAACTCTGAGTGAATTCGTCTCTACAATTTGTTATTTTGTTGAGTACAACCAAGAACTCTCTTGGTTGTTATCAACACTCGCTGGTTTTGAGTTTTGGAGACTCTCTGGTCTCCAAAAAAAAAAAAAAAAAAAAAAACACAAAAAAAAAAAAAAAAATTCTAATGGGGGGTTTTTATGAGTGGTGAGGGGGATTCTAGTTGTGTTATTTTGAATTGACACTCTAAATAAGGGTCTCAATAAAAATTGGTTGTTCCTTATTCAATTGTTTAATTTTAATGGGGAAATTAAATTAAACTCTTGCTGACAGTTCGCGTGTGGCTTACCTGATGGAGCTGAACTTCTAGAGAGGGGAGCTAACTAGGGAGTACGTGTAGGGAGCTTATGTTTAACGTCCATACTGAATCGAATCAGTACTGATAAATTTCAGTTTCCTTAGAGGCGAGTGATCCACAAGGACTAACAAAACCTTGAGCAATATTAACGCAAGAGAATAACAAGTACAATAGTAATGTATTTATTGTTCTTACATAATAGTTCGCGGTTCGTGGTTGTATCAACAAATAACAATTGTACTGAGACGGATTCACTCAAGTTTGTACACTTTCCAAAGTTTATTCAACCAATCATGGTAAAAGTCCTGTCAAATACTGCTAGAAGACGGGTGTAAAACTCGAAATAGACTCCCGACTAAGAAATTCCATAGGGCCTGTCATAAGACTCACGAAAGAATGGCGTAAAATTGTAAGTCCTAACTACTATTCTTCTGCAATTTTTGCCAGGGGGTTACGTTAGGCGTTGCTAAAAAAGTATGTTTTTACAATTCCTATTGGTTTGCATTATTACGTTCCTAGATCATTATGTGGTCCGGCTTGCACAATGGGAACTTGGGTTTATTGAGGTTTAATGACTTTAGATGTCACTTAAAAATTTTTTCTAACAATTCAAATTTACATGCACTTTTTGTCTAGCGGTGTCCGCTTATTTATGACTTTTAAGTATTACTTTGGAATTTTTCTAATGACCAAGTTTTTACATTGTAATATTTTCCCGCAGGGTGTCTCTTGATTTAGAAGATATATTTATTTCCGCGAAATCGTTAAAAGAATAATACGATTTATTACATTGATATTGCTAGTTCTATAACCTTAGTTTTCTGCGAACATACAACCATATATTTTGCATCTTTGAAAGTGACTATGTTTTTTGTTAAGATAAATTTCTACTCTCTTGACAGTTTTGGTATTTTCGAGCTCTTAAGTTCAATTACTTATTCGTTGGCTGTCATGTAGATTTGTCAAATGATATTTAGTGCGTTTATTGGCGACACCTGGGCCGGTTTATTTATTGATTTTTCTGTGGAACGATTCTTAAGATTTTTATTACAAGTATATGTTTACAATGTATAATTAGATACATTCGTTTCCTATGTTATATTGAAGGTGATCTCGCTCGGTTTGTAGGTTACTTAAGTCTCCAGGTTCATATTTTGGGTGATTTTTATTTCTTTATTTGTGTAACTTAATTGGAGTTTTGGGTTTTTAAAATTGATCCCATTACAAAGGACTAGCCCTTCTCATCCACACCTATGCCTCAATGTCGCAAAGCTTCAGTGTGCTCATTAGATCGAAATTGAGGAGTTCAAGTACTTTTTTTTTATAGTTCTCGAAGTGGTTTGTAGACCAATGAGCGCGGCAGGGGGTGGGGGTAGTTTCTGAGGGAAAGACATTCACCTGTTGAGGTTGAAAAATCTTACAGAGTATTGAGGTTTTAAAGTTTAGAGAGTGTTGACAGGTAATGTTAAACATGGGGAACCGACAAGAGGAGCAGGGGGGCATGGCCCGCCCTTGACGTTTGGGACTATAAAGTAATTATAAGTACCAAAGGAAAGAGAGCAGAAATAGGGAAAACCATGGAAAAATAATTTGTTGCCCATTTTTGGCTGCCATCATAGATTAGTGATTCGCATAATAAGGAAAATATAAGGTTCTAATTTGTGACTGGTAGATACCCTACCGGTTTTCACACAACATTTTTCTATCTGATATGGTTATTAAACCCCCGTATATTTACCCCGGACTATTTACCCTTAACATCTCGGACGCGAAAATTGAATCGGTAAAGAGAAAGCAGACCTATAAGTAATTTCGTATATGATTCTAGCAATTCACCCAGTTTTAAAATTTCTCTGAAAATTTTCACACCCTGGAAAGCGTTCCCTCTCCATTGAAATTCTCCCGGCAGAAAATTTCGTCCTCCTGCCCTCAGCCGAAAAATCATTACACATTCCCAATACAAATAAAACAAAGACATTTTTTAATAGCTTAAAAGCTTCCCTCCAGGGGCGTAGGGGTCATTTAATCTTCAAAAGACAGTTTATTGGGCCTTTCAACTATTATTGAAGAAATAGCTATCTCCATTTTGTTTGGACTATTTTGGCATTGAAATGCACTCTCTTGGTCTGATATCCTCAACCAACCGGATAAGGGGTGGCAACCAATGCGTTTTCAGTGGGGCTCAGAGATTTCCGTGTGGAATTTATCGAGGGGGGACAAAAATCCTTTTGTCCCCCTAATTTTATATGGTCACAAAATTACTAAACAATAGAGTTTTTGGCTACTGCCCCTTTCCTCCCTTCCCAACCATAAAATTCTAAGGTATGTGTATTCCTTTCCGTTTTATATGAAAACTATTTTCTCGAACAGCGGGCTTGTGTTTTCAAAACATCAACGACAAAAGTGTAAAATCAATATAATAGATCCGTATACTGTAAGGACTATTGAAAATAATGACCATTAAGTTCCAGGAAGCTCAGTCGGTTTTAAGTGTTTTTTCACTGTAATTTTTATTACAAAAAACTGTTTTATTTTACCCTGAATTTTAATGTATTTTGAAAATATTTACCAGCATTAATTAAGCCCACTTTATAAGAAAGGTGATAAAGTGAGTGTTGGTAATTATCGAGCATTAGTCCTGGTCTCTGTATTTAGCAATTGCTTAGTAATATGATACTTCTCTTAAGACTGAGAGATGCCGTAGACAAAGTGTTTAAGAGAAGAGCATGCGGTTTTAGAAAAGTAGAGGATAGTGTTGACCACATTTTCACTCTAGGTTACTAATTGAGAAGTGCCTAAGTGTTTCAAACTCCTTTGGGATCTCAGTTTTTAGATTATGAGCAACGTTCGATCTGTTGATAGAGGAGCTTTAGTAAGGTTTTATCTTTGTATGGTATACCAGGACAAATATATTAAAGTGATTAGTGGCTTGTACGGAATAACACTGCTGCGGTTAGGTCGGGAATGAGGTGAGCAGAGCTGGTTTTGTATTCATCAGGGGAGTAAGCGCCTGTGTTCTATCCCCCTTTATATGGATTATTTTTGATGTTGTTTTTGTTTTAAGGAAGCACGGAAAGGCATGGGAGCCACGGAATCAATGGTGGGAAAACGTCTCCTGGCCTTGGATTGATGCTGATTATTTAGCATCCTAGAAGATTTGTTAGCAACTGAATGAAGTTTTAGAGGTTTTGCGAGTGTTCCAGGGTGCTAGTATTGGTTTGAAAATTAGTGTTAGGAAGACTACGTGTCACATAGGCTAGGAATAGGACGATGAAAACGTGATGTTGGGTTAATGAAAAGATTGATCAGGTGGGCAGTTTCACTTATCTTGGTAGTATTATTAGCAAGATGGTGAGGGGGGGGGGTGTAGTGTATGCTGAAGATGTTAAATAATTAGAATATTAGCCAGGCTCAGGGTTTTTTTCACAGTTACAAAGTCTGAAGAATAGGAGATAAGTCTTAGCCAGCCTAGATGTGAATCTTAGAAGTCTACAGTGATGACAGTGGTCAATATGGCTTTCTGAAGCATGGACGCTTCCGAAAGCGGATGAATATTTGCTACGATGTTTTCCGAGAAATTGCTTTAAGGATTGTTCTGGGTCCCGGCTGAACTGACCGTATTCACACATAGGCTTAATGAAAATGTGTTCAATAACCGCTTTCTAGGTGCTATAATGCAAGAAAGGTTGGGTGGTTGGGGCATGTTGTGTCGATGACGAGATGACAGATTGCCCGAAGATTGTTCTTTGGGGGGCGGCCAACCATCGTAGGGCTAAACGGAAAGCATGTCGTCCCGTCTTGGTGGGTATACGTCATAAAGAAAGATTTAAAGGCATGGAACTTCCGTGTTCAGTTTGTACAAAGGGAGGCCTTGAATAGATTGGGGTGGAGAGGATCGTTGCGTAGCTTTGTTGGCCTCAGGCGGCTTGTGCTGCGATGAGTTGTTAGTAGTAGTAGTAGTAGATTATTTAGAAACGATCAGAAAACAATTAAAACAAAAAAGAAAAGAAAAGAAAAATTTTTTTCAACTGAAAGTAAGGATCAACGTTTATAACAATAAACGAACAGAAAATTGATTTTCGTATGAGGATGTTTCGCGCCTCCGTGATACGTAGCTCTTTACGCTAAATTTTGACTATTTTTAATTGTTGTCCTAAATTTTCCTCAACGTTGTCTCCTGAACGACAAGGGTTACTAATTTAAATGAAAGTCTTTTATATAGCTTCCTAAGAAAAAAACTTTGCGTTTTTTGACAGTTTATTGTCAAGCGACAACCGCTATTGTTAGTGCTTCTAACTGCAACAATTGTCTTGAAAAAATTTATGTGCTGTCCTGTTTATGTTTATATGTCAACAACAATTACTACTAAGAGGAGTTTGGCTACTGCCCCTTTCTCCTTTCCCAACCATAAACTTAGCCTTTTATGTACTTCCGTTTTTATTGAAAAATATTATGTATCTTTTGTTTTTCAAAACATCGGACGACAAAAAAAAATAAGATCATAGGCAGCGCAGAAGCGGTGCCCTAAGTAAAGAACGATGTTTGGCAATGTATTTTTTTTGAGATCAGAGGGATCTAGTAAATCGTGATCGAGGCAGCTAACCCCTCCACCCTACCCCCACGGTCGTATTGTCCTAAAGTGCGTCTACCCCTAAAAAAAATTTTGAATACCCCTTCTATTCAAAATAGTCTCAATATCATATAACAAGGCTTTTAGGTTGAAACAGACCCCAGAGATTAGTGCAACGGTCATAGTTTTGCCAGGGGGTTTAAGGTTCTTATGGAAGGGATGGCTGTTTAACTTCAGAGAGGCTAAATCTTCTCCCTGAAAAAAACTATGTCAATCTAAAACGAAAAATTAATCACAAAAGCTTTTGCACCAAATAATTTTCCAAAAAAATAAATAACTCCATTAACCAAGATGTAAAAAAAGAATTAGAATAAAATATCTACCAAGCATACAACTACATAATAGCCAGTATCAATAATAAATGAACACAAAACAACAAAAATTAAAACCAGTCAAACTCATACACGAGCAGAATTACCTAAGTAGGGTTCTAAACTCTTATGCTTTCCTAAAAATTAGAATGTAATTTGTACTTTAAACTGAATTTTTTTTATGTTTTCACTTTTATAATTTTAAGAAATAAAAAAATAATTAAAATTTTTAAAGGAATAATAATCAGCATATGTGTATCACACTTCCCATACAAATATAACAAAGATATTTTTTATAACTTAAAAACTTACAATACCAGGGCTGTACGGGGTCATTTTATCTCAAAGATCAGTTATTGGGCCTTTCAACTATTTTTGAAGAAATACTATCTCCAATTTTGTTGCTTTTGGCATTGAATTGCCTCTCTTGGTCTGATAGCCCTCAACCAACACGGTAAGGGTGCAACCCAGGCCGTTCTTCAGGGGGGGGCTCAGGGAATTTCCCGGTGGAATTTATCGAGGGGGGCAAAAAATACTTTTGTCCCCCTAATTTATAATGGTTCAACAAAAATTACTAACAATAGTAGTTTGGCTACTGCCCCTTTCTCCTTCCCAAAACCATAAAGGTCTAAGGTATTTTATGTCCTTTCCGTTTTTATTGCAAACTATATGTATCTCGAACGCGTTCTTTTGTTTTTCAAAGACATCAACGACAAAAAGTGTAAAATCATATAATAGTCCGTATAACTGTAAGGACTATTAAAATTGAACATTAATCAGGAAGCTCAGCGGTTTAAGTTGGTTTATTTCACTGTAATTTTTTTACAAAAACTGTTTATTTTACCTGTAATAATTTATGTATTATTGAAAATTTACCGCATTATTAGAAAACGTCAGAAACAATTTAAAATACAAAGAATGTTTTTCAAACTGAAAGTAAGGATCAACGTTATAACTAAAACGAACAAAATTATTTTCGTATGAGGAGGTTTTCGCTCCTCTTGATACGTTGCTCTTGACGCTAAAGTTTGACTATTTTTATGTTGTCCCAATTTTCTAACGTTGCCCTGAACACAAGGTTACTTAAATATTCGATGAGAAGCTTTTATATAGCTACAAAAATAACCTTGCGTGTTTGACAAGTTTATTGTCAAGCAGACACCGCTATTGTTTTAGTTCTTCTACTGCACGCATTTTCTTTGAAAAATTATTATGTGCATAGTCCTGGTTTATTTTATATTTGTCAACAAAAATTACTACTAAGAGAGTTTGGCTACTGCCCTTTCTCACTTTCCCAAACCATAAAAGACTTAAGCCTGTTATGTACTTTCGTTTTAATTTGAAAACTATATGTATCTTTTGTTTTTCAATAACATCGACGACAAAAAAAAATAAATCTAGGCAAGCGCGACAGTTCCTAAGTAAAGAAACGATGTGGGTACTGTATTTTTTTCAGATCAGAAGGGATCTAGTAAGGAGTCATTGTGATCAGAGGGCAGACTACCCTCCTCCCCCTACCCACCACGTCGTATTGTCCTAAAGTGCGTCTACTAGAAATTTTGAGATACCCCTTCTATTCAAAATAGTCTAATATCATATAAAAGGCTTTTAGGGTTGAAACAGACCCCAGAGATTAGTGGCAAGGGTCATAGTTTATGCCCAGGGGGTATTAAGGTTCTTATGGGAAGTGATGGCTGGTTTACTTCAGAAGAGGCTCAATCTTTCTCCCTGAAAAAAACTATGTCAATAAAAACGAAAAACTTAAATCACAAAACTTTTTGCACAAAATAAGTTTCCAAAAAAAATAAAGAACTCCATTACCAAACAAAATGAAAAAGAATAGAATAAATAATCTTTATACCAAGCATACAACTACCATATATCAGTATTCAATAAAATAAATGAAACCCAAAAACAAATAAAAATTAAAACAAGTCAAACTCCATAACGAGGCAGAATTAACCTAAGTAGGGTTCTAAACTCTATGCACTTTCTAAAGTTAGAATATAATTTGTACTTTACTGAAAATTTTTTTTAAATGTCTCACTTTATAAGTTTTAAGCAATAAAAAATATACGATTTTAAGGAATAAATATTCGCATATTGGATGCACCTTCCCAATAACCATAAAACAAAAGACGATTTGTTATAACTTAAAGCTTACCTCCAGGGGCTGTAGTGGGTCATTTATCTCAAAGACAGTTATTGGCGTTCAACTATTTTGAAGGAAAATAGCTATCTCTCCAAATTTTGTTGACTATTTTGGCATTGAAATGCACTCTCTTGGTCTGATATCCCTCAAACCAACCAACGGTAGGGTGCAACCACGGCCTTTTCAGGGGGCTCCAGAGGAATTTCCCGGGTGAATTTATCGAGGGGGACAAAAATACTTTTGTCCCCCTAATTTTATATGGTCAACAAAAATTACTACATAGGGGTTTGGCTACTGCCCCTTTCCTCCTTCCAAACCATAAAAGGTCTAAGGTACTTTTATTCCTTTCCGTTTATTGAAAACTATATGTATCTCGAACAGCGTGCTTTTGTTTTGTCAAAACTCCACGACAAAAAGTGTAAAAATCAATATAATAGTCCGTATAACTGTAAGGATAATTGAAAATAATGAACATTAATTCCATAAGCTCAGCGGTTAAGTGTTTTATTTCAATGTGAATTTTTTATTACAAACAACTGTTTTAATTTTAACTGTACATTTTAATTATTATTGAAAATTTACCAGCATTATTAGAAAAACGATCAGAAACGATTTAAAAAAAAATGTTTTTCAACTGAAATAAGGATCAACGTTATAACATAAAACGATAACTAACATGCACATTTTTTTCAGTAAATTCATTTGAATTTTTTTGAGCAAAGTTCCAAACCATGAAATTTCGAAGCAGTTTGTTCTCTTTTTTAGGTGTATTTGAATTCCAACTGCTCCTCTATAATGCTTTACTCATTTAAGTTTTGATCCGCCTTTCACAGACTCGTGGAATGTAGTTGTTAAAGACATGAAATTCGTGTCTTTTTAGTTTCACTCGTAATTTCTATTCGGCTGATGGGTCAACACAAGAAGAAAAGAGCTCCGTGGCACATCCATCACATATCAAGAAAAAAATGAAATTCCCTCAAGCTTGAAGAAGAATAAGAGGTATTTGAAAGAATGTGAGCTCAAAATGGTAAGTACAATGTGGCAAATCCAGTATGAAGATGAACAACAGGATTAAATGAATAAGGAATGGTTACCAAACACACTTTAAGCAAGGTGTCAGAGATTGATACCGAAGAACTTTGAACATGATAGCGACAATGGAGTTCAAGGAGTGCATGGAGGTGCATGGACCTAAAGAGTTTTTTGCAATGACATGGAACAGTTGAACTACCAAGAGATATTGTGGATTGTGTTTTCGCTGGAAAGTAGAAATGATTCCAGATTAATGAACGCCTATGATGAAACAATAAAAGAAACCCAGAAAACAAAAAAGTAACGTTAACAAACGTTATACATAGCCAATGAATTATGTGAAGACAAATACCAGGGCTCTTACGAAACACAGATTTATAGTAACACCGGAGGAAAAATAAATCGGCTTTTATACGCTTTCTCTGAATGTTTGTTTTTTGTCCAAAAAGTACAAGGATTTTCAAAATGATCGTGACCGCAGTGTAATTCAAACAATACATGGCGCCTCACTTCCGAATCCGTATTGATAACCGAAGGAACTTTGAAAAATGATAAGCTGGACATGGATTTCAAGGAGTGCATGGAATTACGAGTGCATGGACATTAAGGTGCATGGACGACTAAAGAGTGCAAGGACATGGAAAAGGTTGACTACCAGAGAATATGGGGAATATGTTTTCGACTGGGAAGTATAAAAGTGAGTTCCAGATTAATGACGCCTATGATGAAAGAATAAAGTAAACCGACCAAAAAAGAAACGTTAACAAAACGGTATACTGCCCATGAATTATGTGAGACAATTACCAGGGCTCTTACGAACACAGATTATAGTACGACAGCCTGAGAAAAATATCGGCTTTTATTAATCCTTCTCTGAATTTTGTTTTTTTTGTCCAAAAAGTACAAGAATTTTCAAATGATCGCAGGTTTTAATTCAAACAATACCTGGCGCCTCACTTCCTAAGCCGTGGACCCACATATTTACGAAAGCCAAGAATCGGCACTTAGATCTACGAGGGCTGGCTGCCATAATCTTAAGGACCGACTCTAAGAAACTGTATAATCAAAGTTTGACTCTGCAAAACAAGTTCCGCCTATCCTACTGCAGATAGTATTTTTTTATAGTATATTCAAGATAGTTTTGAATACTACAAGACTACAGGCCGATGGTTACCGGGTTTATAAGCAAAAGTAGTGGGGACACTCGTATCTTGTACCCTCTGTTCAGCCAAACTTCAGAAGGGGGAAGGAGGTTAATCAAACGGATGAATTGAAGGCAGATGGTTGTTTGAAGAGATATATCTTCGATATGAGCAATGTGCAGTTCAAACTGTCCCCCTTGAGCCTGCCTACATACGGTGGATTCATTCATGTTTGGTACTTTGCAGAAAATCCAATTGTGACCCCCGTATGGAAACCATAAAAGGAAAGAAGGAATAAAAGCTATCCCTTTGTTTCCTTCTGAGAAATCTGTATTAATAAGAGCCAAAAATGTAGCAAAAACCGACAGGACGCCCGAGAAGCATTTCCATAACGATTTTTAGCAAGACATTGAATGAGCTGCAGACAATGTTCCAAGAAGCATCGGCAGGTAAGATTCCTGTTATTGGCCAGAAAAGCAATGATAATCCAAAACACATGTAATAGGATTCGATATCTTATGACGGAAACTGATTTTGTTGTGACAGAAAATTTTTTGGGCAGGATAAGGCTCCGTCCCTCTTATATCGAATTTGCATCTTATATGTTGATTACTTTGTAACACCGGTATCCCGATAGTGTTCTATTATGATACCAAATATTAACATTGGAAATTACTAGGTTTTGCAAGCTCATGACATTCCGACATCCTGACTCGACCATAAGGGGACAACACCTCTGATTCCAATTGCATTTTTACTTCACAACAATAATCAGCTGATTTCGCACGAAGAGCTGTTTATCGTTCTAATGAAGAAAACCCAAGCATTCTTCACCGCAAATCTTTTGTTATTGATAGGGAAGGGTATAGAGGGTTGCGAGAAAAAAAATATTTCCTCATATTGCAGGCTGCTCTGTGCTGGCTGCACTATCGGATCAATGCAAAAACCATTCACTTCAAGAACATGGGGCATCTAAAGAATACATCAAGGTAGTTTCAAGAAGATATTCTTCAGTTGCTAAGATCAAAAAGTGAAGATGAGTAATATACCATAAGAACTGACAGGCTCAGTGAAATGTCATCCCTTGCATTTACCGACTTTCGAGATAATCTGGAATTCTGATATGTTGAAGTATGATTGTGCCTTACATCGTTTCCAGATTCCTGTTTTATAAATCCAGTCTCCGGAATAACCACATTACCGGCAGAGCATTCAATGCTGTGATGAAAGGTTATACAACAAAAGCGAGAATATACCATGGACAAGTATGTATCTTGGCCTCTTTGTATTTAGACGATGAATATTATACAACACGTGTCTCGAGATATAATGGATAGGAGATTAATAGACTCTTGAGAAGGCACATAAGGAAAACGTATTCATTATCCAGCAGAAAGAAGATCCCTTGATCGAGGAATGAAATGTTTCTGCTATGGTCCAAGAAGTAGATCCTCAGGATTGCCCTTTTCGAAAGAAATATCGACAAGAGAAGACCGCCAGCAAAGTGTTTAGTTGACATAGCAGAAACTCTTGGAGAAAGGACATGTTACATTTTGCAACAAAAGCAGTGTTCTTGTTTTCAATCTGACTAGAAAGAAGTTAAATGTTGTGACACCACGACAGAGAGACAATTCACTGTTAGAGGAAATAGAAATTGTGACAAGGGTGCTAAAGGAATATTTTGATTGAGTTTAATGATTGTTCTTGTAATTTGGAATCTCTGCATGTCCGCAAACTAGCAGTTTTAAGATCTCGAGGACATGCACTAGTAACAGAAAAATCAAGTTATAACAGCTGAAAACTCAAAACTTGAGGGGAGATCTAAAAGTAAAGGCACGTGATGCCTTGATAAAAGCTATTAACCATTCAAGGCTGTTACAATATTAAAACCTGCAGCAGATTCTCGGGCAGCCAAGATTGTCGTCTACTTCTGATAGTGATGACAGAATGCAGGGATTTTTTCACCGTCAATTAATGAATGCGAAAGCTGACTGAATGAAAACAAGCAGGGAGCAGAATACTTCGAAACGGGTTTCAGAAAATGAAAAAAAAAGAATTATTGAAGTAGTCTTTGCCTTAAAAAGAGTTCAAACCCCAATCGAAAGCTCTGATGGGAATCATAATTCAAAGTTGCAAAGCAGCGAAGATGTACAGTTTTGTGAGGTCTGTTTCGAAAAGGCTGCATAGCCCCACTCAACTGGTGACCCCAAAAAAGGGTAAGGAACCGAATCTTCGTGTTGAAAGCTAACCAGTCTATAATTCCTACCAGCCCTTTGGTCGGGTTACGCGTTTAAATGGGCCCATAAGTGATTTGTATGAACGAAGCAAAGCAAGTGTCCAGTATTTTAAAAAGCTTTTTGGAATAGTGGTCAAATCTAACCGATTCTTCTGCTTATCGTCGAAACGCAGAGAAACTTATTTGGTGGGAGCTACTGGTTTCCATGGAGACCACAGACGTGTTTCCATTTCTTTTAAGAACCTTGAATCACTGCTTACGCCTGATACTTGGCTCACTAACTGGAATTGTTTCATACCTCGTGAATCATTGTAACTTCTAGCTGTTCGTCAGCAAAGAACTATCGATAGCTACTCTACTTTCACTTGACAAGTATTGATATGTCTTTGAATCTTACCCAGATACGCCTATAAAGAGTTTTTAGGTGATGTTCCGAGTGATTGCAGTGTTTTGTTTGTCACATTGTGTAGTCAATATGTTGATATAACAATACGAAGTCAATAATCATTTCATTTTTGGAAATATGTGATTTCTCCAGAAACTTTCTATCTTCTTGATAGCCAGAAGCCGTTTTAAACCACCGCTCACGGGAAAGACTATTTCTTGCCAACCTAAAAAAGCTGATGAAGGGAGTGGATAAAACGCTACATAGAACTTGAACTTGACTCGTGCGATAGCTCACAGGTAATTCTCAAGCTGTTGCTTCTTGTTGTCAAATATGGCCCAAGACTATACAATGAAATAACCTATTTGGAAGCGCAATGTCAATGAATCTTCCATCACCTTCTAATACAAGACGTCAAAGGCAGGTTACGCTATCGAGAAATTCTAGATTTATATAACGAGGGATAAACTGAAATGGTAATAATAAACTATTGACTAATGAATAAACATAGAATCAATTTTCTGTCGCCGTGTACTTGAATCTCTTTAATGCAGGACAGAAAGCCACTTGTTATAATGTCGAAAACCGATGCAGAAAACATGCAGCTCATATGTAGAAACTGTTTGACGACAGTTGCATGTAGTGAAATAATGCGAAGCAGATCCTGTAGGTACTTCTGTAGGTTGTCTGTGTTCTAATATACAAACATACACAAACACGCAGTCAGACACAACCAACCAAAAGAGAGGCAACACAGTCAGACACACAAACAAAAAACTTTGAAAATAACGCTTGGGATCACAAAACGCTTAAAAGACAAGCTAAACCGAACGAGCTAATCCTAACTAATCATATGTTATAACGAAACTTCTAAACACACTTAGAGTTACTCAACCAGCTAACACAGACAAGCTAAACCGCAAAATCCAACTGAGATATCCATAAATCATGTGTTCTAAACAAAACTTCCAAGAAAACGCTTTGAAAAACAATAAAGCTAATACGACATGGCTAACCACCCGAAACAGAAGACTAAATAACTTCTTCCAAAATAAACTCCTTTTTGAAACACAAAAGAGGGCTAACCACTGACAAGCCTAAACCAAGAAGAGCACAACTAACATGCCTAAAATCTTAAAGTTTCAAACGAAAAACTTCCAAATACTCTGGAAACCCATCAGCGCTAAACAGAACAAAGGTAACCTCGAAACATGAAACTAACATCCTAAATCAAACGTTTCAAACAAAAACTTAAAACACTTGGAATGCACCACAAAGCTAACACGACAAGCTAAACCACGAAGCATTGAAACTAAGCATCCTAATCTAACGTTTCAAACGAAAACTTCCAAAACCCACTTGGAAACAACAAAAAGCTAACTTCTTGACGTATGCCAAACGCAATAACACATTAACAACTTCTTCCAAAATTCCTCTTTGAAACCCCAACAAAGGTTATCGGGGGGCAAGCTATAACCGCGAAATAGCACAGCTAGAACACCTAAATCATACTCTTTAAACGAAAAATTACCAATACACTTGGACGCTCATTTTTTTTACCAAGAAAATGTCCCTGAAGATACTTTAGGAATATAGTTTGGCCTCCAGAGGGTTACTTGTGCCAGCCATTGAGAGTGCCATGGTGGAGGTGACCTATGCCTTGGAATATCACGTCTCTCGCAATGAAATAGCATGTTTTTCCGCACTGTTCAATATAAAAATATATATATACTGTTATATTCCAAACGCCAGAAAAAACGCTCAAGTGATGATGACGGGTACCAATTTTTGCCACTAAAAGGGTACATTGTGCCCTGCTGCGTATTTTCTCAACAAATCATCAAAGAAACTCTATTGGGCATTTTTCTTTAAGTTTAAACCTTGTAGTGTATAATTCTTTAAGTTTAAGTCGAGTTTACATGGTTCTTTTTGGTGGAAATGTCTGAATGCCTTAGGAATGCTAATTTGTGCCAGAAAGGTGTCGTTTGCCACCTTGATGACACGGTGGCGTGGAATTTGCCTTGGACTATCACTTCTAATTCTACCAAGGAAATGGGTATGTTCCCACTGTTCAAATAATGATACATATTGGGTTTCTAAGTGTGTTAAGCCACGACTGCCACCAGATATTGGCGCAAAAATGGGTGCACATCACTTACTAGAGGTGAAGTCTCTCTGGCGACAAATATTGTAGTGGATGCTCGCGCTTACCAGTACTGTTCCGAAATATAGAGTATTTTAGTACCTTTTGTCGTATACCATGCCCAGGGTATGGAACGTGATTGAATGGTCACACGGTTAAACTCAATAAAACTACAGATAAATAAAAAAAAAAAAAAATAGATAAAAAAATAAAAAACTCAATAAATAAAAAAAATTAAAAAAAAAAGAAAAACAATAAAAGAGAAAAAAAAAATAAAAAAAAATAATATAATAAATATAAATAAAACAATACAATAGAAACAATATAAATAAATAAAAATAATAAAAATAAAAAAATCATAATAATAAAAGAAATAAAAAAAATAAAAAAATAAAAAATAATAGCCAAGAATGCACCCACCACTGAGTCCACCACTAAAATCTCTAACTATCTCATCAAGGGTAAACGGACCCCCTGTCTCTGTAGTAATTACGGTTATGTCTCGCAACTCTTTGCCTACTGAAATAATATAAGCTAAGCCCTTCTTTAGGCCTGGCCGACTCCACCCTGGCTAAAATGAAAGTCCAAGTTATGATTCAACTTACTTCAAATGTATCAAGCAACTTACTTCGCAATGAATCAGCTTTATGCCCTTTTTTTCACTCCCTCGACAATAACTGCCAACTTGTTTCTGAAAGTAACTTTAGTCTATGATTGGGTTCACCCGTAAATGCGCAATTTAAACCTTGTGGTTTTAACAACTAACTCATTTTAAAGGAAATGAAAATGGCGCAGCCAATATTAGAGATAATTTATCATTTCACAGAGGGGAAAGAATATTAAGACTCAAAAGAAAAAACAAGAAAGACATTTATCTGAAGAAAACCCCAGGACCAAAGGTTCCAACATCGATGTACTGAAACGTCATAAAACACTTGAAGTGATATTGACGGGTTAAAAATAACCTTTTCTCACATATTATAATATTGATTTCAGGCACTATGGATAATGTGTTTTAATAACTGTTTTTAAATTATTTATTAATAAAACTTGAATGGTCAATAAAGTTTTTGTCTTTTAGATTCCTTGTTCAATGATGAATTTTTAATATATTTCACTAATTGCTATTTAGCGATACCAGGTTCATACTTTTTAAGAAAGCCCGGCCCTTGCTAAGAAGAAACTGGATTCCATCTATCCCAGGCCCTATCCTTCAACTTGAAGTATATCAGAAGTTATGCCCAAGAGTAGTAATCTAGGTCCATGAAGCTTAAACAAGGGACTAGAAATAGGTACGAATTGCCCAGATGGATCAAACCTCTGACTCTAGCCAGTGCTTGCTCTTGTCATAACACCAACACGTCACTCCTCCCATCCATATGAACCATGCACTCTCTAGCAACGCTGCCCATTTTATAATGCAGTAATAAACCCGATATGCACAACCGCAATGCCAGACTAACCTTGAACACCGGTCTGACTCCTACATCATAGCTCATCAAACAAGCCACGACAGAATTGTAACCCATCAAAAGATGATTTATGAGTGATTTAGACTCAAACTCGACCAACCTCTCTATAGACCGCTCAATCGAGAAGAAGCAATATGTACTATTACCCTTCTTAGCCCGAATGTGCTTTCCCTTTGCAAGTGTTAATCTACCTCAATTGCTTTGCTTGCTTATTGTGTTTTTATTTATAGGTCTTGGTCATAATAAAAGTATTGAAATCAACTGCTAAAGTACTAAATTTGTTTTCATATATTGATTCCAACTTCACATGAGTTGGAGTTATCTATTTTTCTCTCTCCTCCTCATCACTCTCCTCCCTCTCTTCTCAGATTTTTCTTTTTTGCATGGTATTAAGAGCTATCTTTTAGTTTGTAGTTTCTGAGGTGCTTTTTCTAATCGACAGTTTTTATTTTTGCTATTTATTTTCAGTTTGTCTTATTCGTTGTAGACTATAACTTATTATGAAATTATTCGCTAGTATTTATGAAACTATTCAAATAGTCTGGGAAGTGAGAGAGGTGAGATGATATTGCAAAACATGCAGGGAACATAACAAAACTGCATTAGGAAAAACTAAATTTTTTACTCTAGAATATAATTCATTCGCATTTATATTATTTTTATTTCAGAAAATCAGATGATTTTCAATTATTATCATATTTTTTTTTTCAAACTGAAAGGGAACTGAAATTAAGAGTAAAAACTAATGAACATAATAAATGAATAGAACTTTGTTAAGTCAATAAGATATCATTACTAATTAGTATTTCTTATCCCCCGAATACGAACATTTGATTTTTAGTAGAGTATGTTGGAAGATTAGCTTTAGAATATTGCCTAATTTTGTATCTTCCACTTTTTCTCCCACACAACTGTGGGTTCAGCACGGTTTGAATTCATGTGCTCACATTATAATTTTCTAATTCTTCTATTTGTCTTCTTTTACCCAAAGCTGTCCATGAGCTGAAAATTAACAACGTAACGACCAAAAAAGGAACCGACGAAACAAATTTCGTTTTTATTCTAATTCAAAATGAATGCCTAAGCTGAATTCAAAGGGTCATTATTTTTTCTTATTTCTTACAGTTTGCTTACAGTTTTTATCGCTTACAGCTTTCATTTGTAGTTGTGGTGGTGGGCCTTCCCTTGTACTTTTGATTTTATTTAAATGTAATACTATGTAATGCTATTTTTTAAATAGTCGTATATACTTCACAAATAAAAACACAAATCAAAGTATTATCATGTCCGCCGCAACGTGGCGGGGAGTGACAACAGGGTGATTGTTGATATGAATTTTTTATAACCTACCAAGAAAAAATAATCAAGTAAGGTTATTTAAATATAATCATTCTCGAACAAAAACTTCTTTTTGTAGATTACTATTGCCAATGGGTTTTCAACTAGTTCAACAACTTTGTACTTTTTAATTTATATCTGACCACACTCTGGCTAAGCACACTGATTCTCTTTATTATGAATCGTCTGCCTAGTTTGTCCAAGTATTTAAAGGTAATATACAGTAGCAAAAGTTTCTAATACCTCCATTGAGATTATTTAGTTGTCGGTAAAATGAAAATGCTCGATTATTTAAAGTTGTCGGTAATTTTTAGCCCTTTTCTCATATCACCCAACCAAACCCAGGTAGCACTAGTGGGCCCAGGAAGGTCTTTCCTGCTCTGTGCAAACATTTGTTTGCACGCCATCACATACTTTTTCAAACACATACTAATACCCCAGCACAGAGCTATAATATACCTCTTGGTCAGGTTTGCACCGACCCAAGCGCCATAAATATTCTCTAGGACGCATTTCTCCACTGACAGTTTCAAAAAACACAAATGAATGCCTGGATTATTAGTTTTCGGTAATGTTAGCCCATTTTCTCATATCACCCCCAACCCAGGTAGCACGAGTGGGCCAAGAATAGGGTCTTTCCTGCTCTGTGCAAAATTGGTTTGCACGACATCACATACTTTTCAAATCAAATAATAATACGCCAATAACGAGCAATAAGATACCTCTTGGGTCAGTTCGCAAACACCCCAGCCGCCATAAATATTTTTCTAGGACGCAGTTCTCACGGACAGTTGGTCAAAAACCCAAATGATGCTTGGATTATTTATTGTCGGTAAATGTTTTAGCCCATTTTCTCATAGCACCCCAAACAAACCCAGTAGCAACTAGTGGGGCCAGGAGGGTCTTTCCTGCTCTGTGCAAAATGTTTTGCACGCATCAATACTTTTCACACACAATATAATACCCAAGAACAGAGGCAATAAGATACCTCTTGGTCAGGTTGCAATCCCGACCCAAGCGCCATAAAATATTTCTCTAAGGATGCAGTTCTCCACTGACAGTTGCAAAACCACAAATGAAATGCTGGATTATTTAGTTGTCTGGTAATTTTAGCCCGATTTTTCTCATACACCCCACAAAACCCAGGTAGCACTATGGGCCAAGAAAGGTGCTTTCCTGCTCCTGTGCAAAAATTGTTTGCACGCATCACATACTTTTTCAACCAATAATACTACCCAAGAAAGAGCAATAAATACTCTTGGTACAGTTTGCAACCGGCCCACGCGCCATAAATATTCATCTAGTACGCAGTTCTCCACTGACAAAGTGTTGCAAGAAACCACAAATGAAATCTGGATTTTTTAGGTTTGTGGTAGATTTTAGCCCTTTTCTCATATCAACGCCCCAACAAATCCCCAGGTAGCACTAGTGGGCCAAGGAAAGGGTCTTTCTGCTCTGTGCAAAATTGTTTGCGACGCATCACATACTTTTTCCAACACAATATAATACACAAGAACAGAGTCAATAAGATACCTCTTGGGTCAGGTTTGCAACCGACCCAAGCGCCATAAATTTACTAGGACGCAGTTCTCCACTGCATTTTGCAATAACCACAAATGAATGCTGGTTATTTAGTGTGTCGGTAAATTTAAGCCCATTTTCTCTATCAATCACACACAAATCTATCATATCTCATCGATCATCGAATCAACAACCAATCCACATCAAAATCACACAAATCACAATCCAATCACCACATCACACATCAATCCAACATCATCACACAACATCACAACAAATCGACACATCAAACAATCCACACAAAACAATCAATCACATCATCACATCAATCAACAAATCAGCACATCATCACAACACCTCATCATCACACATATCATCATCACACACATCACACATCATCCATCACAACAATCCATCAATCAACAAACACACATCAACAAACAAATATCATCAACACAACACAAACAATCACGGATCAACACACACACTCACAATCATCCACACACACACAATCTCACATATCAAGCAATCAAATATCACAACACATCACACAATCACACACATCAAAACATCACAACACACAATATCACCACACACAACACAATCACAAATCAATCAGCACACACACAATCAATCAAACACATCAATCACACAATCTCAATCAACCATCAATCACACAATCACACAACACACACATCAATCAAAATCTCCAAACAAATCAACAATCAATCACACCTCACACACACAGTCAACATCAATCAACATCAACAATCACAAACACACCAACACCGTTCACATCAAGCACAACATCACAAACATCAATCGAATCAGCACCATCACAATCACATCAATCATCAATCACACAACAGATCTCACCCTCACACACCACACACACAATTATTCAAATCATCACACAACATCCATCACACATCATCAACACATCATCACCACACGCATCAAAAACAACATCAATCACCACAATATCATCACAATCATCAATCAATCCATCAATCCAATCACACACACACAATAAATCATCACCATACACAAATCATCAACCATCAACAACAGTCATCAACACACAATCACTCATCACAACAATCAAACCACACATCATCAATCAAAACACATCAAATCACAAATCAATCATCATCATCACGGTAAAGATCCACCAACACACAGACAATCACACCAATATCACACATCACGGCATCACACCCAAATCAACTCACAAATCACACACAACACCCATCCAATCACAATCATCAATCAATCAACACACACAACCAATATCTTCAACAATCATCACATCAATCACCAATCCAACAATCACATCAATCACACAACACAATCACACACAATCAACTCATCACAATCACACAAATCCCAAACAATCACCATCACACAATCACATCACATCACACAGCAATCAACACACATACACATATCAATCACAACACACACAATCACTCACACCATCACAATCAACAAGCACTCCCCACAATCAATCACACACACACATCACGCCTCAACCGACCACAACACGCATCACACACGCACTGGCCCAACAAAAACCCATGTAGCACTTAGTGGGCAAGAAAGGTCTTCCGTGCTCGGGGCAAAAATTGTTTTGTCAAGCATCACTACTTTTTCAAACAAAATATACTGCCCAAAACAGAGCATAAGATACCCTTGTCAGGTTGCAACCGACCCGAGCACCATAAATATTTTCTAGGACGCAGTTCTCACTGACAGTTTGCAAAAACCACACAATGAAATGCTGGATTATTAGTTGGTCCGGTAATTTTAGACCATTTCTCATAACAACCAAACAAACCCCGGTAGCACTAGTGTAGCTCGATTATTAGGTAGCGCGTAATGCCCAATAGCATTAGTTTTATCGTATCAAAAAATTATAGGAAACTGACCTTATTCATTTCATGAACCTTGCTGCTGTTCGAGAAAGGGGAAGAGCAACTGAGCTCGCTTTGCCTTGAAGATTTCAAATTTGAAGCAAAATTCGACAACAAAGTTTGGGCCTTGTCGGAGTGGTCAAAATGTTGATGTTTGGCCAAGAAATGGCCTTTCAAATGAAGTTTCAAAGTATTCTACTTTCGATAAGGCAAGTCACCTTTTTTATACTTTAAAACAGCTTTGGTCCAAGTTGATATATGCGCCCATTTTGTTTGGCATCGGATTTGGTATATAACCGTCTCTGAGCTTATAGGATCACTGTTTCCATTTGGTCACGCCTTGGGGAAGAAATTAAGAAACAAAGTAACAGCATTCGAGATCTTTCTTGTGGTAAAATGTAAAATTCCGTATTATGGTGTAGAGGGACTTGAAACTTATAAAGTAGGTTTATCAATATGCTGAATATGATGGTGTTTTTCCTCGCAAGTTCCTTTGCGTGAGTGATTTTTGAATAATATTATTTTTTTTTTTTTGCTTCACGGAAGAGTTTTGTTTCGTTTTTTTAAGTTTTTTAATTAGTTTATGTCAGTAACGCTACTGGTTTTGCAAGCTAACTTATATAGGTTATTTTTCATATGAAGATTATCCCCCCAAAAAGCCCACCTATTGGACATCAGGGGTGTTATAGTATGTTTTTCGGTTGATTTTACAGACTGGAAAGGTTGAAACTGCATAGAGTCACTCAGTCCCCCTGTGTAAAACCCTTTGTGGCTGAATTAAACATCCTGACAATCAAACCTTTGTGACGCAGTCAAATTATTTCAGACGATCCGTGAACCGTTCATATTCACTTATTATATATCCTATTAGACTAGGAGTATTAGTTCTAGGGTGTTTTATAGTTTGTTGGAAGGGTAGGGAGAGTATAGATTAGAAAGTGTTCGACAGGTCGGAGAATATTATTTGGAGGACGGTTAGTTTTCCCAAGGGAATTTGCTACAAAAATGTTATCATTACAGTATGGTAGACCTCATAGATCACTCCTAGTAGGAAAAAAGGATTGTCGGAAGACGACCACTTGAGTAAATGTTTCAAGAAGGTATCACAAATCATTATTACTGCTAACATTTAGTTAAATACAATTGAAGTCCCCAAAAACTATTGCCTTCTTTTGTGGTAACTGAATAAAACTAGAAAGTGCTCAAAAATATTACAAAAGAAAGGTGTCGGAATGAGGGTGGTTTTTATAAAACAATTAAATAAAGAATTGTCGATCACACTTTAATCAACAATTATTGAATAAATGCATCTATTATTTATCGGCTGCGAGAATAATGTTCACAAGTGTAAATAGCCTGTGAATGTAAAGAGGAAATGCCAAAAGAGGACTTGGTTATTTTCTTTCATATGAAATATGCTTGAAGCCATGGATGGGAAAATTCATTAGTATCATCAATTTCTTGAAGCCCCGTCTCCGTTATTCCAATTACGTCGCAGGGCAGTAACCGTTAATTAAAATTAAATCTTAAAATTAGTCCACTTTCTCTTATGGCTTTTTGATGTTAAGCAAGATTATATTAAGTTTTGTCTCTTCCATTAGCTTTTGTTTTACATTTTACAAATCTAGTTGTCGAGATATTGACAGTTAAAACGAGCTTAAGGGGCTATCAGGGCTAGCTACTAAGGGGTGCTGCGCAAATTATTTTGGTCATCGTAATGTATTAAACAACATTATTGCCAGTGATAATTTTGTGAGAAACGTATAATCTTGCATAGTATACATTTAATATCCATGTGGTCCGAAGTTTTCATTCATTGCTTGAATTTGAATACTGAATTCTTCTTCAGCCGACGAATTATCAATTGTGGTAATTTTTGGACTGGTGGAAAGTTTTTGCCGTTTTTTTTTCTTAGATTTCTTGCCTTTGACTAGGGCAATGGCGTCGATTTGATTCGACAGTTGAGTGCAACAGGCTGTTAACCTAGCTTGATGGTGGAAATCTATGTCCTTTTTGATGGAAGATAGTTTTGATTATAGCTGTTTGCAAGAGATGTCATCACCTAGGAGTTTGGTGATAGCTTTCTTCTTGAGATATTTTTGGTTTCTCCTGGTTCTGACTACCTCATTAAGTGACTGACTTGTGAGATAAGTTTTCAAATTTTGCTATTCTTGGCAAAGACCTCAGGATTGGCTGGAATATTATTTACCACCCCCTTACCCCATGTCGCATCACGCGTCCGAGCGGGCGGCGGAGAAAGAGTCTTTTTTAAGTCAGTTCTATACAGCATGGAAGTGATACAGAAGACATTTTTTTATACTATGATGCTCTTTTTAACTTTTCAGCTAGGTGAGGTCTAAAGAGATATTTAGAAATCTTATCGGTAAACCTTGGCTTTTAAAAGTGGCCCCTGCCATCCGATCACGCTAGTATTACGAACCGTTTGGAAGTAACCAACGAAAATCCCTATTTTGGACGACTAGGATCTCCCCCTCCAGTAAGTGGCCATAGCACCCCTTTGCGCCACTTTTTGCTTAAGAGTGGTGAACCCCCTTATGTTAATCTCCAATACAGGGGACAACTTTTTTGTTTCCTAAGTCCTAAATTAGAAAAATCCTTCACAGCCATCAACTGATTTGATGTCATCTTACTTCTACTATCAAATTCTAAGGAAAAAACCATGTACATCTTATTTTTGTTTTTGTTTTTCACAGGCTTAGTCCTATCCTTTGTTCGGTGTTTTACCATGTCAGGATTAATAATTTTTAATAAGTAATAGATTCTAAGGGCTTACTTTAGCATTATTTACCAGTTCTTTTCACTCGGATAGTTTACTACAGCATGGGAAAAAATAGATCCCGCGAATGGCTTTCAAAAAAGCGTGTGTCCACTTAATGAACTATTTTGGAATAAGCATATTCAATTATGTTGCCACAATTAGAGTTATTTATTAACATTTAAAATGCGTATGTTTTTATCTTTCTATAAAATTTGACTATACTAAATACATATCAACTTTATAATATTGCTGTTTCTTCGCTCCATTTCTTTACTGTTTAAGTTCCACTGTTTTTTACTCTTAGCTGCAATTTCTTTGTAAAATGAATGATTATAGCGTACCAAGATGTAGTTGTAATGCTAGTAATACTATTCCTTTTATCTGTGCCATAAACATAGTAAATAAAGCGGACACTCAACCCATTGATTAGATTTAAATAATGTTTGAATGCATCTACGGGCTATAGGCACAAATGCTTTTTTTAGATTCACGAATTTTCCCTAAATTGGGGATTTATGATAGCAATTCAATAAGAGCTCTATTTTGTCAACTGTTATCGTCTTCCAAAGAGTCAACAAGCAATATAGTATATGTTTTTTATGTAGTATGTCAACAGAAGTGGCTTATTGCGTCAACAATACAGCTAAATTTTGTAAGGTATAGTTCAATTATTGGTTTAACATTTGCAGCAATTATAATTTTTGAAGTCGCACGCGTCCCCAAAACAGTTAATATTAACTTTGTGGACTCTTATAATACGAGTTTTTTTTGCCAATATATCTGATAGGTCAAGAACTCATTCGATTCAATACGATGTAAGGTACTTTACTTTTCAAGTTAATGGCTCCTCTAATTGTTCACATAATTGCCCTAGTTTCTAAAAGTTGGTTTGTCCCAACAAGTACAATACATATGCCATATTCCAAACATTCATTTCTATTTGTGATTATTTTTATTCTATGACTGTCCATATCTTTTTTGTGTAATTAATTAAAAAAGTTTTTTTCAATTGAAATTTATGACCAGGGATTAAAACTAAAATAGAACGGACTTATTCCATAATAAGGGAGGGTGAAACTTTGCTCTTTACTTTGCGGCCTCGATACCTCGCTATTTAGAGAAGTTGTTTTTGGTCCTTTTTAAAAGAGCGTTTTATCCTAATTTACATACTCTTTGGGTTCTCTAGCCGAGTGATTGGTGCGCTATATTTAGGATCCCTTGTCCGAAGGGTGAGGGTTCGAATCCTATTCTATCCGATTATTTGGTTTGGGACGGGGTTTTAGTGTGGGCGTGCTTCAGGTTTAAGCTCAGTCAGAGTTGACCCACGCTCCAAATGGGTACCTTGAGAAATTCTGGGGAAGGTAAACAGGAAAGGTGTGCGAAAGCCCTAGGGTGGCTGGCTTTTTATCCCCCTTGCAACTTTCTGCTGGCTGAAAGGCCTTGAGACGGAGATCAGCACCGCCGGACTGGGCCTTAAGTACTAGTGCAGCATCCTTTTATCTTATTTACGTCCCTTTTGGTTTCAGGAGTCACTCTTAAAAAGTTGGGACAAATAGTCAACCTCACTTATATATGAATAATTTCCCGTTTGTTTTCAGTTTAGGGCTGCTCTCTTACTTTTTTTTATTACGTTTTGATCATTTTTCAAATAATGCGTTACTCCTGGTTTCTCTTCATGAAAATTCACTTCATTCAACGGGAAACTTGTTCTTGAAAAGTTGTTCTCATGTCAACTAACCACCCCCCCTCCCCGTAAATTCTCTCCAACAATTTATCCTTTCTGAAAATCCACCCTTAAATATTTTTGGAGATTTCCCCTTGAAAAATTGTCCTTAATAATGCTTTCATTTGAAGACTTTAATTTAATTAAAAATACTTGTTTGGTGAAGCTTTAAGCCGGGATTTCTAACCTTGAGAATGTATACAACCAAAGCGAACCGAGAACAATTATAATACATCCAAGAAAGCTCCTAAAGCCAAGGGCCGCCCAGAACGCACTGATTAGACCTAAGTGACCGGGGAGGAAAAAAAGCTTTAAGTTTGATGTCCTTCGTGAATTTAAGATTAGCTCAGATATGAGCCCTTTGGTTCAACATAGTCCATCCACACTTTTATAATGTTAAACATTAAGGAATACATGTTTGACATGAAAATGTGAACAGAAGCAATGAATTAAACACAATTTTACAAAACAAGAGAAGCGGACTCAACACGGTTATTGAGTTACTCTAACTTTTCCCTGTCAAATTGGCACAGACCCTCAGTGTCTTTTGCGTTAACCCCCTCCATGAAATCCGTATAATTTATGGAAACATATACGCAGTTAAGACATTTTTTGATTTAGGAAACTTCGATAGAAAAGATGGAAATAAATAGCGATAAAGGAAAAAAAATTGTTTTATTTTGCTCATTAGTTAGAGTATTTAATTTTTTTATGACATTATACATCTTCAGAAGCGACAGTTCTTGCTGCTTCTCTAGATTTTACTTTCTTAAATTTCAAATTAGTTTTATTTTACGTTCAAATAAATAAAATGATAATCTGGATTATGAGAATTTCTGTCTATAACGCACAGCCTTATGCCAAAATACATCTTAGAGAAAAAAACAATAAACAAACCCTTTAGATCGCCACTTTACTAATTTAGTCCTTGGTTTGTCTATGGTACTTCAGAACATTCTGCAAAATAAATTGTCTATTTTGAGGGATAGAGGGTTTTTTGTTTCCATTAATGCTCCCCCGTCCTTTGCTTAAATAAGTATATGAAAACATCAGTAGTTATTTTTTTGAAGATAGTTATCGATTCGTTGCTTGGCTAAAGAGCAATAGAAAATTTGAGAATAATTTTATGTTACATAATGTTTCTGGTAATTGATTCTCCTTCACGAACCACAATTTATGTTTAAAACTACAATAAACAATTCCTAGTGGAAAACAAACTAGCTATAATTGGTTAGAGGGTTTGTAAACCATGACCCTTTTCATTTACAGGACAATCCCTTGATTCATTTATGTTTTGATGACCGTCCGTTTATTTCATTCAAAAATCCACTCCGTTATATTGCATTCAGACTTCTACCTTATGCTTATTTTATTTTCTTTACTATTGCAGCGATTATTAATTAATAACAATATTTCAGGACATATTGGATTCAGAAAGATCCAGAAGATTACTGGAAAGATGAATGAAGAACGAATATGCATAATAATGGCTGAGGTTTTGAAGGATTGTAGTGAAATTTTATAAGTTGCACATTTTTTTAATATGTCCTTGTCTTAGGCAAAGGACTTTAAAGAAGCTGTGGCGTTTTTTTTTGCGCCTTTTATTATGTGTAAATCTTCTATTTTTAGTTTTGGGACTTATTAGGTTAAAGATGAACTTTCAAACGGACGGACAATCAAGTAGGTAATTATAGTTCCAATAAATATATGTATCATCTTAATAAAAGTAAATTCGTTCAATGGAATAGGTCCGTGTTCATGTTCTTGTAAAATATGCCATCTATAAGGGTTAGTTTTTTCAATATAAATACTTTATTTGGAACACTTCAGATTAGATCATAGGTTGAAACAAAGCAATTTAGGTTTTTCGTATTTTTGCGTTTAAATTCTTTGTCACTTGTGGGAATTAAAGAAAATATATTTTTGTATATCCCCAGTATTTAGATACAATTTACTCTGACAAAAATTTGTTGCATTCAACCAGAATAGCCTTTTTATAAGGTATGACGTTGGATGCCAAATTAAAGGTTCGAAATAGGTGTTCCAAAAAAACACAGAATATTTTTTTTTTTGTCACGTCTTACTTTCTCTTAATATATTCCTCGTAAATTAAAAATATATAGTTGTGACTTATAGGCAAAGCAGACACAAATTGTATCGTAAGTTACTACTCCATCGGATATTTTCCGACTTACAATATTCTCCGCACAATTTTTCTATATTTTTGTATTAATGATAAATTATTTATGAAGAAAATTAAACCAAGCAAGGACCTGCTCTTTGGATGAATTACTTTAGAACTTGTTGATAACAGCAACACTTAGCTATAAATCGCTAAACATTATAATGATTTGACTACTGTGTTTTTTATGTTATAAATACCAACAGTGCTAAAGATAGCTTAAAACAGCTGTGCAAAGGATAAGCGAGTTTTTAGCTTCACAATTAAATTTATAAATGACTCGTTTTTATTTTTATAAATGATTTTTTCCATTTTATTAACTCTCAGAATAACAGAGCAAACTTCTTTATAAGCTAGTACAGAACTTCAACAATTGAAAACCATCTAAATATTAATGCCAAAAATGTGTTGAGAAGATTATAGTTGACGTTGAGATTTGAATAATTACGATTACAAATGTTCTGATAATTGATTCTCCTGCCTCCAAAACAAACCCCGATTTTATTGTGTTAAAACCGATACGATAAAGAACAAAGTCCTTATGGAAAAACAAACTAGCATATAAAACTTCGAGGTTTGTAACTATACCCTTTTCAATTTGCAGAGCAATCCGGTTCATTTTATGTTTTGATAACCGTTGTTTTATTTCATTCAAAATCCACTTCGTTTAATTCTATTCAGACTTTTACCTTTATATTTTAGGTTTTTTTTTACTTATTCAAACTTATGATAAATATTTTGGGTTTTAAGAGCTTTATTTCTTCACTTAAAAAACGCAGTTTTTCCCCTTTTTATTTAATTAATTATGTTGAAAAAACTACGTTTTTCTAAAGAGTTAAAAGAGGCTGAGTTACAAGGTTGGAACCTTAAAACGTAACAGGTTAGGAGGTCACAGTTGGGGGGTGACTGCGCCCCCCAACCCTCCGCTTTCGCAGACCTTTAAATAAAAAAAGTTTTTAAACTGAAAAATAAGGAGAGCATTAATTTTAATAACGAACAGAAATTATTCCGTATATAAAGGGGCTTTGCCCTCCTCGCCGCTCTTTAACGCTAAGGTTGACGTTCTCGACAACTTTATTTTAAACAATAAAAACTTTAGCGAAAGAGCGGGCGATTTGAGGAGGGCACGCCCCTTTCATATACGGAAATAATTTCTGTTCGTCAACAAATGAAACAAATGTCTTTTCAATCAATGAGAAAGACAACTTTTTTCACTGAAAGTAAGAGCAAGTGTTAAACTAAAAATGAATCAGAATTTTTCCTTACATCGCATTCTCAATCCTCGCTCTTTACTCTAAATTAAATAAAAAAACAAGTTTTTTTTTTAAATCTGAAAGTAAGGAGCGACATTAAACTTAAAACGAACCGAAATTTATTCTCGTATATGAAAGGGGCTGTGCCGTCTCTCACGCCTCTCTCCTTCACGCTAAAGTTGGACTTTTCCTCACACTCTTTTTTTTAAACATAGAAAACTTTAGCGTAAAGAGTGAGGCGTGAGAGGGCACAGCCCCTATCATATACGGATCATTTCTGTTCGTTTTAAGTTTTAAGGTCGCCTCCTTACTTTCAGTTTAAAAAGTTGTTTTTTATTTTGATTTCGAATCGTTTTTCGTTAATGCAGCTTTTATTTTGCTCGCCGGCCATTGATAAGTATCAACATTTGCATAAAAAATTTACTTTTCTTTTGCTAAATTGGCTCTCGTAAATGTTGTGTTCTGACGTAATTTAAAAAATTACTACGGACGAACTCTATATTCGTATATTTTTCTCGGCAAAAACAGTTGCAGATTTTTGCAGATATGACTTGAAACCTAGTTATAGGGTTTTCCTGATAACGCTGAATCTTACGGTGTGATTTCATTAAATTTTTTTTTCCACTTTTAGGGGATGTTTCCCCCCCTCCTTTAAACATCAGGTAATTTTCTCAGGCTCGTAGCCCTTTGATGAGTAATACTAAACTTAATAAAATTCATATATTTAGATCACATTATAAGCCCATTCTTTTGATACCTTTATTGACATCAAGTTCTGTTTTTAAAGTTTCGATTACTATTGAGCCGTATCGCCTTTTTTATTGTTTTTTTTATTGCGTATATGTTTTATTACGTATATGAGAAGGGGTTCTCCCCTTAGTCAATACCACGCTCTTTACGTTAAAAGTTAAAAATTTTTTAATTTCATAAACCACCTGAATCACAAAGGCCGTTTATTAGAATAGATTAGCCCTCCTCCCCACCCCCCGCACCCCCACCAAAAAAAAATTCTTCCTGAAATGTCTGTATACTTCCAATACCAATACAGATGTAAGCAATGGCAAAGTTCACACTTGCAGCCCTTCCCCTGGGAACTGTGGGGGATTAAGTCCATCGAAGAACTATTTCTTAGATTTTTCGCTATGCTGGCTAAAAACAAAAAATAAAATGGCTATCTGAAAATTTTAATTGGGTGACTTTTGAGAAAAATATGAGCGTGGGAGGGGGCCTAGCTGCCCTCCCATTTTCTTTGGTCACTTAACAAAAGGCACTAAACTTTTAATTTTCGCTTCCATCCATGACCCTTTTACGATTTCTAGGACTCACTGGGTCATACGATTACCCCTGGAGAAACAAAAATAAACACGCACCCGTGTCTTTCTTCTGGCAA